>CM052807.1:41978830-41995550 GCA_028533885.1 Nasua narica | reverse complement strand
AAGGCAGTCGCCCAACCAACTGAGCCACCCAGGCGCCCACATTTTGCTATATTTACTTTATCATATATCTTTTCATTTATCTATTCCTTTATTCATTTGTCAATCCACCTTATTTTTGTGTGTTTTGAACTAAGCTACAGATATCAGTACGATAAATATTTCAGTTGCCTATCAACAGCAGGATTTAACATTTGTTTATAGTTTTTTTAATGTAAAATTTACATACAACGAAGCGCACACATCTTAAGGTATGAGTCAATGTAGGGAGCTTTTCTCTTCTTTTTTTAAAAAAGATTATATTTACTTATTTGACAGAGAGAGGGAGGGGAAAGAGAGGGTTGCCCCTCAAGGTAAGGAGCTTTTTTAAAAAAATTTTTTAATTTTTAATTTTTAGGAGCTTTTTATATATTAAGAATAGTCAATCTCTCTCTCCTCTCTCTCTCTCTCTATTATAAGTATTTCCCCCAGTCTCTTATTTTTCAAGTTTATTTTGATAGTTTTCACATATGGAAATGGAAAATTTATATAGCCAATCTATCAATAAATTCTACGTTTTTAAATTTTTTTTTTATTTATTTGTCAGAGAGAGAGAGAGAGCATAAGGAGGAGGAGCTGCAGGCAGAGGGAGAAGGAGGCTCCCCACTGAGCAAGGAGCCCAATGCGGGGACTTTACTACTTCATTCAGTGTTGGAAGCATGTTACGGTTATGTAGGGTGACAGTCAACCAGAGAATCAGAGAAAGAGAAGAAGAAAATTACTTGTGAGGATAGACGACCATGATATATCTGCAGGTATTTTGTAAACGGCATTGTGTAACACAAAAGCAAATTCTTTCTATTACTATCGTAACATAGGGAAAGAAGAAAGTACAAATTTTTTTTTTTTTTTATTTCACGATAAACAATTGTAGGCATCAAAAGAACTGATGTAGGGGTACATATGTATCATGCTTTTTTCCAAACACAATATCTATTTTTTCAGGATCTACTTAGAAGATAATATCGTATCGCCGAGACCTAGCCATTCCACTTCTTGGTATTTATGCAAGAGAAATGAAAGGATATACCCATGCAAACACTTGTACACCAATATCCGTAGCAACTTTATTTTTTTTGTACTATCCCTTGTTAAAGCAACCCAAATGTCCATCAACAAGTGAAAAGATAAACCAATGTAGTATATCCATACAATGGAATACTTATTAGCAATAAAAAGGAATGAACTTTGATGCACCCAACAGCATGGACTAAATCTTGAAGTCATTTTACTGAGTGAAAGAATCCAGACAAATATTTGGGGGGGTAATAGGTATATTCATTATCTTGATTATGGTGACTGTTTTATGGGTGTATATATAGGTGAAAACTTTTCAAATCATACAATTTAAACAGTGTATTTTATTGTATGTCATTATACCTCAGTACAGCTGTCAAAAGAAAAGGTATTATCAGAAGGTGGCATATTCACTTTAGAAAAGCATAATCTTTTCTAAAGGTTGAAACTTAGATTTTTTAAGCAAGCAACATTTACTACTGCTTTTAAACCACAATTTGATGTGGTTTGCTGTACCAATTTGATATATGGTATCAACTGGATTTTTCATTTAAAGTTCAAATTTTTCAAAGAAGTGTTCTTAGAGTTGAAGCAGTCTGTGTTGATCACGTACGAGATGAAAAATGAATCAGAGGGAGACAGAAGAGGTTTATAAAGGCGTCTGTTCACCACCACGATCTTAGGGTTAAGGAATTAGTTCTCCAGAGGAAAATTATAGAAGTTCCGTTGCCATAGTCAAGAAAATCCACGTGACAAAGACTCAGCTTAAGAACAGAGCTCAAAACTTGTAAATGCTTTCATCCAAAGATACAAGCTTTTCCAAACACCAATTAACTAAGTCTCACAGCATTCTGGGAGCGGAGGGGTGCAATCATCATTCCTTTTACAGACCGAGAGTTAGAATCCAGAAAGGTTCGTACAGCTTGCCCGAGGTATGTGGTGTGGCCACTACTGACTCAGGGGTGAGGCTCGAGTTCTGCCTCCTGGTTCCCTTACTTACTCCAACGAACAAAGAACTCTCTAGCCCTAGACTAGCCTGTGGAGGGGGAAGAAAACTTACATCTTAACCAGTTTGCTTTGGACCCAAGATGGTAGGAGAGGCACACCAAGAGTGGGAGCCAATGGTCTGATGCTAATCTCATTTCCTCACTTCCTCCTTGACTATTTTGAACCAGTTCATTGCTGTCTTCATTGCACTCCTTGTGAATGACAGAATCTATTATTGAAGGCTAAATGATTTCTTGGTAAACTTAAAATCAGGATTTTCACCGATTTGCTTTGTGTTTTCAGAGAGCTGTTGAGCACAAAGTAGAGATTCTTTCCAGTCCGGGAAATTCTCAATCCTGTTGGATTGCTTCTGTGATCAATTTGGAGTCTTTGGGACCCAGAGAGGGAAACCCCATTAGACCTAAAGCACCAGCAATTGAAAGATCTATTTGACATATCCTGGGAGAGGTTTACTCATGAATTTTGAGAAATATTATAGCCTATCAAGGGCTCCCCATCCCCCACCCTTTTCTGGAATGTGAGCTCTGTTGGCTTTGCCTCACAAGTGTGGAGGAACCAGTTAATTTAGATGTGAGAGCCTATGATCAGTGGCAATCTTTTCCTGGATGACATATGGTGAGAGGTTCTAACCCGAGTAAGACTCATTTATTATGAGTTTCTATTGTAGCTCTCATGGGAATGCTTGACTTATCTGGGAGTTACTCATCTAGCAGAAGCAGCCATCTGAAGCACAGAGAAGAAACCAAAAGGAAGTCAGTATGGGCATCAAAAATTCATAGAGCTACTCGGCCTCTTTTATTTACTTGTATTTCAGGCGTGACTTAAGCTTAATTCTGATCTACAGGAGATTATAGACCATGCATTAATGGGGGCAGGAAGGAGCATTTAGAAACAAAAGCAAGAAACTGACAGCTTTATGGTGAAGGAGGAGACGGGAATTATAAAAGCACAAATAAGAATGCAAGACACAATCTGAGATGAGGCCAAAGAACTCTCTGTCCAAAGCCCAAGAGTTCATTTATTTTGGATATTGAAGCCAATATTGGAGATTATTTATCTGTTCTCCAAATATGTGCTGGGAGCCCGAGTACTCCACCAGGTCCTGGGTTTGTAATGTTTGAGCTGGTTTTGTCCTTACGGAGGGTAATAAAATATGTTAATAAAATATGTCGAGTGAGTTTTATTTAGGAAGCTAGAGAACAGCACAACGTATTTAGAAAGATTTCCATAACAATGAAATATGTTTAAACCATTTGATTCCCCAGATTTTAGGCTCTAGGAATCTGGGAGGATCAATTATGTAGAAGAGTTCATTCCCCACTGGACCTAGTAAATGAGACATTAATTATATTAGCATGACATTGTTATTAGTTTTATATTAAGAGCAGTATGCATATGTGTTATTTTCTGAAGACACAGCTGTCTGCTTTACCCTTTAATTATTGCCAGCTCCGGTGACATTATATATTTCAGCTCAATTAAGGCAGCCTACTACTCCTTGGGTGAGGAGAGGCACAAGGCTGGGTGTTCGCTGAGTCGAAGTGACAGATTTGAGGAGGTGACAGATTTGAGGAGGTGACAGATTTGAGGAGGTGACAGATTTGAGGGAGGAGAAAGTAAAGAGGCAAAACAGGGGTGCAAGGGGCCCTCCATTTTCATGTTTATAGAGGACTCTCATTTTGCCAGCCTCTCTCCCTACCTCTCACCCAGTCCCACTTTCTAGCGGAGAAAAATAAAAGTCCAAAAGGAACAGATTTAATGGAATTAGAACAGAGGGTGGGGCCGCTTGGGGATGTACTGTGCATTTAAAATAAAACAAAACAAAATGCCTCTCGATTGCCAAGTCCTCTCGACTGCCAAGGCAGGAAATTTCTGCCCAACTGGAAGGGCTGGTTGCAGAAATGCTTGAGGGCCTTTCTGGAAAGTCTGGGGGAGGCGTGGCTGTGAGAGAGCTCCTCGGGGCACCCACAGTCGCCTGTAGCCGGGTTGAGGTAGTGAGTCAAGTGTACCAGGGGTGTGAGGGCAGGGAGATGAGTCTGACCCGGCAGAGGGACCGGGTCGGAGTGTGACCACGTTCAGGCAGGGTCATCTCTGTGTCAGGGGACTGTGTGGGCCCAGCAGGCCAAAGATGATTGAACTAAACAGCGAGTGTGGAATCGGATTTAGAACCAGAGCCCGTATCAATCCATAGATGAGGCTTCTCCTCACCCAGCTTTGACTTCCACCTCTAGGGTGTATATTTCTCATCATTGTTCCCTTGGTACCTAGGTCAGCTCTTGGCATGAAGCTCCCGCAATGTTGAACGAATGAATAAATTTAGGAAACCTTTTTGCTACCTTCTTACCATTATGATAAACTCTTTCTGAGTCTACTTGCCATCCCTGATTTAAAACACGTGTACACACACACACACACACACACCAGGAAACGAAGGAGATCGTTCCCTCCCTTGCCTAGAATTTCTCATTAGTCAGATCCAAGGAAATTAAATCAGATTCTAAAATTGGGAGAAATTAGGCAAAGTATCCCCACATTCTTATTGCCCATTACTTCACAAAAGTTTCCGGAGAGTAAAAATAAATATTTACTCTTGTCTTAGTAAAGAGTTTAGTGGTTTACCCTTTAGTAATGAAGTGTACACTCAGAAGTTTATGGGTAGGCAAGTTTTACCCTGAGGAGTTAGCAGTCTAATTATAAGGAAGATAAACAAGCATAAATACACATAAGTGCTTTTCTCATCAAAATAACCTGTAGGTAGGGCCTCAGTTCTGAGTCTGTGAGTGCCCCTATCTTGTCAATGTGGTGTCTGGGACCACACAACTTCTCTGGAGCCTTATCCCTTTTCCCTCCCCCCGCCTCTTCCTCTGTGTTTTGACAAAGATTGGCATAGGTAGGAAAATGGCTTGGGGGTGGGGGAGGGGGTGTAATTTGCCAGCCTCTGTTCTAGAAGAAGGAAGCTGTTCACGATTATAGTCTAGTGCAGGTTTCTTATCTTGAGTACCACTGGACTGGACAGCCTATGAAGGGCCATGTCAGGTAGGACCCCAAGGCCCATCCATCTGTTGTGAGTGAGACACTAACACAAATGTCACGGGGAGGGTCGTAGTCTCTCTCCATGGATGATGATTTTGTGAGAGTAAGCATCTACCCCTTGACCACATTGCGTTTTCTCCCAAACTCACCAGTGGCTTTACCATCATGGCCAAACTTAGAGCTACTTTATTTAGTAAAAGCCCACACTCCTTTTGCCCCATCTCCTTGATCTTCTTCTACACTACTACGTACCTTCTTGCTTCTCCCTCCCTTCTAGTTTTCTGTTCTGGTTAACCTAGTTTTTGGCAAGTCACCCCCGCTTCCACTTTCTTCCACCGACGGCGCTTCTATTAATATCTCCCGAGGCAGATGCTCTTGTTCCCACTTGTGGTCACAAAATGGTCAGGGCCAGGTTTTTTTTAGGTCATCTTGCTTGCTATTTAGGTGTCCATATCCTTTCTCTGGAGTTCTGTGCTATTTAGATCTTCTACCTCTTACTCCTCTGGGCCCTAGTTCTTAAAGACTTTCTGCGTTTGCCACCAAAAAGACCCTTATCTCCAAAAGTAAGTTTCCATGCTGTGCTCCTTATTGCTATTTATTCTTATTCCTTTCTATCTAGTTGCCACCTGAGCTCACCTCTAACATTTCCTAAATTGCTCCCCTGATCTCTCGATCCTCTGTTCGGCATTGCCATCAAAAAGCGCCAATGTTTTCTCTGCATGAAAAGTTACCCAACCACCCTCCTTGCCTCTATATTTCTTGGTCCATTCAGGTTCTTTGACATTGAGTATTTGCTTTATACTCTAACAATCAATACAGTGGACCACAGTTTTTTCTAGGAATCAACCTCTTCTACTGGGTTGACAGAGGCTGGCTTCTTTAAACCTTGACTCAAAGGTATCTAGCTACTACCTAGTATCTGATGTGTAGTCTACAGATTTACTAGGCTAGTCTAAAAACAGTACCCATCCCCCACCCCTGGTCCCATGAGTTCTTGTAACTAGGCAAAGGCATTCTCAGAATAAGCAGTGGTGAGTCTCCAGAGGCGTTGTGCGGTTCTCGGTCAGCCAGGCTCTGGGCAAGGTCTTCTGTCTCTAAGTGAGTCTTTCTTCTACTGTTACAATATCCACCTTATCTTCTTGGATAGATAGGAGTTGTGACCACTTGGAGGTGACCACTCTGCCTTCTGGACTTTTTCAGGTCCTGCAGGAATCTCCCAGAAAGGCTGGATTGCAGAAATCAGTAGAATGGCTTCATGCGCTTGGCCATGACGGAGAATTGGATTGGAAAGGGTTAGGGAGGCTCCGACTTCTCCTCTTCTCCTCTTTCAGATCGCCATCAGCGATGGCCCCATCATCCACCTATCACTTAAGCCGGGAACTCAGATGCCCCCTAGATGACTCCCTCTCACTCACCCGTTCACATCTGTCATCAAGTTCTGTCATCATACGCCTTAATATCTACTTCCTTTCCCCCTGCTGCCACTTTAATTCAGGTGAAAATGGGAATGACAGTAAGCTTACCTACCTCTTCAAGTTGTTATGGGGATCAAATAAGTTAATATCCATTAAGTACATAGAACAGCAACTGGCACACAGTAAACGCTCGCTGTGCTTTAGTTTCTGTCACTGTTATTGTCGTAATTGTTTTCTCTTCCAGTTTGGGATCAGGTGCCTCTCCTAGATGCTAATTAGTATTCTAATCTAGCTTTTACCACACCGTATTGTACAATCTCCCGTTACTTCTGTACCTGTAAGACTGCCGAGTGTCTGACACAGAGCAGATATCCAAAAAAATTTTTCTTGAATTAATGGATGAATATAAAGCAAGGATTTTTGGTTTCCCGTACAATCAAGGAGAGGGAGGAGAAAAGAGGAGAAAGAAGTTGAAACAAACAAACAACCAACACTTTCAGACAGCCTTATTCCTCTCCTTACCAACGATACGCACATGTCCTCTGCACCAGCAGCAAAGGGAGCTCATTTTCTTCCTGGTTCAGTCAGCTGTCACTTTCAGGTCCCCATCTCTCTGATCTATTATGATGGGTGATCAAAAGTTGATTTCTCCACTGAAACATTTTTTTCGTTGTTTCAGTCCATGGTTACTTCCAGGTTCCCAGCTATTCTGAACATCCCGGAACTCTGGTCTCTGGAAAACTGAGATATTAAAGACAGCTCTCAGGACCATTGTCAAGAGTGAAATGGACCTTGAGTTTCTAACTCTAACAGCAGAAAGCTAGTGTTGTTAGTTCCATAACGAACGGCTTCTGAGTCCTCCTACAGCTAAGTTTATTGGTGGTGGTGGCAACGTAGAATTCATTAATCAAACTCCCCTTGTTGTTCATGGTGCCACGGTCCTACTTTCTTAACGATTGGACTTTATATTAGACATTAAGTGTGTTGCTTTGCAAAGTGACTAGCTCATGCATAGGTCTCTTCAAAGAGGAGACTGGATGACAGTTTGAAAAGGGTGCTGTAGATGTGAGGGGGATGAGACAGTTTCCCTCAGATTCTAATTAAGTCATAGCCAATGGGAAATGCTGGAACCATTCGACTTTTCTTCCAACCAGTTTTTATTGTTTATTGAGCACTAGCTGTCTACTAGGCACCATGCTAGGCCCAGAAAACCCTAAAATGAGTGACACATGTTGCCGTTTTCAGAAGCGCAGAGCCTGGAACAGTCTGTCTGGGACAATTAGAGAAGTTACCACGTGATGCTCTGTGGGAGAGTAATGTCCCATTCAGAGATTTAGTCCAAAGTCAGCATATAAAGTGAAATGACAAATAGTCAAGAAAATCACCCCCTTAAAAATCCCTAAAATCAAGCCCCAGAAACTTCCTTCAATTTTTCTTTGCATTTTATTATTTTTTTAAAGATCTATTTATTTATTTATTTATTTGACAGAGAGAGAGAGAGATCATGAGTAGGCAGAGAGGCAGGCAGAGAGAGAGGGGGAAGCAGGCTCCCTGCTGAGCAGAGAGCCCGATGTGGGGCTTGATCGCAGGACCCTGAGATCATGACCTGAGCCGAAAGCAGAGGCTTTAACCCACTGAGCCACCTAGGCACCCACTTTTCTTTGCATTTTAGGAAGAGGTTCCTTTTTTTTAAATTAAAAAAATTTATGAAGCTATATTTTGGAGGGTGTCAGGAATAAAAATACATCTTTCTCTTTCTCTTTTCTCCTCCATTTTTCTGTTTACTGAGCATGTGCAGTTAAATCCATGGAAGGTGAATGTACATATAATTCAGCCTTTGGTTATCCCTAGAATAGGAGTTCATATGACTCTATAAAGTGTTCTGAAAGCACAGGGGAAAAATGTCCTAACTTGGCCTGAGGAAATCTAAGAAGGCTTTACTGAGGAGGTGTCATTCCAACTGGTAGAGGGTTAAGAGATTTCTAAACACCCAGAATAGCATGAGCAGAGGCCTGTAGTTGTGGGAGAGCACAGTTCCTTCAGGGAATGATTCAGAGTTTATGTTTGGGGCAGGCATCATGGTAGTGGAGAAGGTGAGGAGTGAGGAGAAAAGAGCTTCATCAAGGCAACATCACGAAGGGACCAAAACACACCACGTGGTTGGCACGGCTGGAGGAAAGAATGATGGGGAACGCTGTGTCCACTGCTCCCTGGCAGCCCGCCATTCTCCACCCTCCCTTCTCATCGCTCGCCACTTCCTGTTAACTACTTCCTGAAATGGCCTGATGCACCCTTCTGCCCCCTCAGTCCTGCTGCCGGATCTGACTCACTGAGTGTTGTTTTCTAGCTGAGGACAAGGATCCATTTCTATTTCCTAAGCTTCTTTTTATCTAAGGATCACCAGGTCATCTGGAGACATGGAATCATTATGGATCTCGATTGTGGCCCTAAATATGGGTGGGTTTCATGTGTCTGTTTATAGATTAGACTGTGGGATAGCTCTTCTTGGCAAACCCAGGAACCAGGATTTGGCCTGGATGGGAACCTAGATGCTATTCCATTTTCTGCTTTGTCATTCAGACCATGAGATGGAGATCTTCAGGGACCATGGGAATATTGTCTTATAATTATTTCCCTAGAAAGAAACGGAAAGTGAGTTCCATCTTTAGATGCCTCTGGAGAAATTAATGAGATGACAATGGAATTTCTGGACTGGAATTTATTCAAGATAGCTTTGATGTTATACCTAAAGCCTAGAGAGATGCTTTATCAATTAGAATCAGATAAGGTGACATATAACAAAGAAACCAAAATTATAGTGCTTTAAACAAAATATAAATTTATTTTCCTTTCAAATATAAGAAGCCTAAAGGTAAGCGGTCTAGGATTGGTACAGTCATGCTCAGTCAAGGACTCCAACTTTGGTCTTGATATTCTGTTATCCTCTGCATCTGTCTCCCATCTCATGGTCTTGGGTGGTTGCACAAGCTCCAGCCATCACATCCACATGCTAAACAGCAGAAGGAAAGGAAGGGCAATTAAGAAGGGGGAACGTAGCACCTGACAACTCTTATAAAGAGATTTCTTGGAAGCTGCCACACATTGCCTCTGCTAATAACACATTGGCCAGAACTTAAGTGGAGGCTGGGAAATGTTGTCATGTCTCCAGTTGACGAGGTTAAAAGATACTGCGGTAGGCAGTAGCAGCCTCTGCTACAAATCCCATTAGCAAGAGCCCAGCACTGTATGTGTGATCAGAGAGTTGACATGCCCTTGCCCCCTCCTCTCCTTGAGAACCAAGAGGTCTGTGTCTCAGAGAATCATGTAGCTGTAGGGGCCCATCCAGAGGGTCATTAACTCCCATCCCTATGTGGTAAGATTAGCGCTGGCATTATTTAAATGCTGAAGGAGGGATAGGTCTCCCTGTTTGCCAACACACTAGCCCCCAGGTATCTTGAAAACACCACCATGGAGGAATGGATGTTCTTGGCCTATTGGACGGATGAATCCTGCCTATTGATGTTTTATCCACATAACACTCACTCATTCCAGGCAGAGCCACGAATGTCAGGGCCCTTATGGAAATGCTTTCTCAGATTTCCTACCTTTCCTCAAACCCTCAGCTGTTTAAATGGTACGTGAGAGGTAACTGGGATCTTTCTGGCAATCACGAACATGAATTTCCTCCATAACCTAGACAATGTATGAGTGGAGCCCAAGGACACAGGAGGGAAAGAGGAGGAGGAGGAGGAGGAGGAAGTAACAGTTCAAGTAGAGCAGTAATGGGTGGAGAGAAGGAGGAAGGAAATAGGTGGGGCCAGCCCAGCCCTGTACACATATGTGAATGAACCCAGTTTCTTTCCAGGGTCCTTCTGTATCTTTGGACATGATCCCCTTCTCTTGTTCTCCATGTCTTCACACCCCTCTAGTCACTCTCCCTCAGCATCCTCCTTAGCATGCCATGACTGAGCTTTCCCTTCCTTTGTCCCCGCCGAAAGCAACATCTGCTGTACTGTGTCTTTAAGGAGTCATGTAAGTCATAACACTTAAATAATGGCTAATAAATCAGAGTCTCAAAATATGTTATATTTATCCACTTTCCCCAGTAAGTCTGATAAACTTATTCACTTCCATAATGATCAAGATAGGAATGTGCTCCTCCCAGAAGTCATATTTACCTTGTAAGAGAGATTTCTAAGCCTAAACCCAGAGATCTATTAATCACCTTCAATAGAATTTTAATAAGGGGGAAAAGAATTAGGCAGGAGTTGCCCCATAGGGCGGGGGCTGGAGTTCCAGGGCACCGGCAGGAAGGAGGGACAGATGAAATAGGGCTCACTTCCAGCACCAAGGTGATGGGTGTGCCTAGTACAACATCAACTCCATACTAAGGGACTGATCCGTAATGAATAAAAACATGAATGGAGGTTTAGCGAAAGGATAATTTACACAGCTGTGCGGTATGGTTTAGAGAAGCAGGAAGGGATGGTGCAATGTGCAGGGTGGACATGACCATGGGGGAAGACCCATACCACCTCTCAGTCTGAAGGCGTGATGGGAAAGAGAGGCTACCAGTCCTGGAGAGGGCTGTAGCTTTTGGAGAAAGGCCGTTTCACAGGAGTTGTGGTGCCTGGTAGAAGAACACAGCCACTGCCCACACACAGCCTAGCAGGCAGCAATAAATTCCCCGGGCGTTCTCTCTTCCCTCCCTCCCTCCAGTTTTTCATCTGTACCTCCCATTGGAGAACTCACTGGAAGTCAAAGATGCAAGGGAGCCTGGGTAGAGCTCAGCCTCCCAAGGGCAGGGTGGAGAGAGGAGAAGCAAATAGAAATAGAACATGTTTTAACACATCAGTCTTTTGCAGCTTATACTTTAGCACAGGAGGGAGACTGATATGAACATAATTTATGCACGGAGTGGCCATCAAGGTGGCCATCAAGGTCATTAACAGAAGTGTGTTGTCTGATTCATTTTATAAAATAAAAATTCACTGGCTACTGGTAGGCCCTGAGTGGGTTTGGAGGTCTCCAAATCTTCAAATCACTTATAACTATCAATCGAAGTATCTTTTCCGTCTTCTCTCCCTCTTTCCTTGCCTCCTTCCCTTCCTTCCAACAAATGTTACTTGGGTCCCTCATGTGTGGCAGGAATCGTGTGCCATCTGCTCCTGGTTGGTTTCAGTCCTGGGGTGGCTCTCTGTCACGACGGCCCCTTTCCCTCTGTCCTGCAGACTAGCCCTGCCCTTCTGGACCCTTTTTGAGGGACAGTGATGCTTCCTTGTTGCTGGGGGCGAAAAGAATGGTGATGTGAACGCTTTTCCAAAGAAGTAAGCTGTGTGGAACTTTTAAGCTCAAGTGTAGACTGGGGAGCAGAGGGGACGACTGGGATTCTAGAAATCCTGGGCTAGAAGGTCAAGGCTGTGGGGCAACGGGAAAGGGGGGGCATGTATTGAACGATAGATCATGTCCCTTCGTTTCCATCCCTTCCTGAAGAAATGAACACAAATACAGAGAAAGTCTACATTGGTGGGTGGAGGCTCACCCTCACCCTCTCAGCTCACTTGACGCTGAATGACCCTTTTTCAGACCTAACCAGGAATGCAGTGGAGTACAAGACCCATTCAAACAGTCTCAGAACCTTAAGCAATGGAGACGGGCTCTTGGACACTGGGCATGGATTTCTGGTGCTTTCCCCTCACCCACACGCCTCCCTCACCCTGTCTGTAGGGACCTCCCTGTTTATCTTTTCTTCATTCTGCTGATGGTCACTGACTTGTTTTTATCTTTTTTTTTTTTTTTTTTTGAGAACTACTTTTCAGGCTCTCTCTCGCACCACCAGCCTATTTTGAAGTATCTCTGAGGCACCCCCTGAATTTTATCGAGTACCTACGTATCTGCTAGGCAGTGTATCTCATTGCTTTCACAACTTCTCCTTCCTCCCCTGGTGAGTCTTCAAATGGCAGCGGGGCCTCCGTCTTGGTCTCCACTCCGAACAGCATAGTGGTCAGGAGCGGCGAGCCTAGGCTGCCTGGCGTGGACGTCTGCTTCTGCTATTTGAGCAGCAATGTGATGTGGGAGAAATCACTTAACCCTTGTTGAGACTTAGTTTCCTCATCTTAAAATGGGAATGATAATAGTTTGTTTTTTTTAAAGATTTATTTATTGGGGCGCCTGGTTGGCTCAGTGGGTTAAAGCCTCTGCCTTCAGCTCCAGTCATGATCTCAGGGTCCTGGGATCGAGCCCCGCATCGGGCTCTCTGCTCTGCGGGGGGCCTGCCTCCCCCGCCTCTCTCTCTGCCTGCCTCTCTGCCTACCTGTGATCTCTCTCTGTGTCAAATAAATAAATAAAGTCTTTTAAAAAAAGATTTATTTGTTTTAGAGAGAAAGGAAGAGAGTGTGCACAGTGGGGAGGGGCAGAGGGAGAGGGAGAGGGAGAGGAAAAGAACCTCAAGAAAACTCCCTGCAGAGTGTGGAGCTGGACACGGGGCTTGATCCCATGACCCCGAGACCATGACTTGAGCTGAAATCAAGAGTTAGATCCTTAACTGACCGAGCCTCCCAGGCGCCCCAGGAACTATAATAGTTCCAAGCTGTGGGGATTAAAGGAGTTAATATCTATAAAATGCTGGGCCCCATGTCTGACCGCCGGGACTCCTCAATAACAGCATGCTTTTATTACTGTGAGTGCTGGGTTATTATTATTATTGCCCAGGGCATGGTATACTGTGCTCATTTCCTCTCCAAATTGTGTTCTCTGCTCAGTCACAAAGGTCTTCTAAGAATAAAATGACTTAACAGTTCTCAGGTTTATCTCCATGTGAAACTCCATCTTCTCAAGAGGAAGAGACCAAGGTAGGGTTCAAGCTCTGGTCATTAAGGCAGCTAGAAGCTTTGTCTAGCAAATTCTTGCAATCAGAGAGTCAATTTTTGTTGGGGCTGACAGTCCCCAGAGAACTTTTCGCCCACACTGGGCACTGATCAGTTGAAACAACCCCAAGACTTACAAGCTGTGATCTTGCCTAAGACCACAGAGGGACCCAGCGTTGGTCTGGGTTAGGGCAGTCTCCTAACTCTGAATGCAGCATTTATGGGGTTTTCATGTTTTATATATTTTATCCATTTATCTGTCTATCTCCTCTACTTGGCCTCTACTTGTCCAAGTTAAATCTTTTCCAGAGCCCCAGTTTATGAAGAGGGAATGCTGAGCTGGTCTGGCTGATGGGAGAGGCAGGGCCTGGATCCCTGCACACTAGCCTTTTCTTGGCCTTGCACAGGGCCCCTTGAGACGGCCCACAATGCTCTCTTATCAGTACCTATGCATCTTTTTCTTTGACATGGTGTCAAATTCCATTTTTTGAACCAGTTTTTCTGGTATATAGAGTGTTTGAACCTATTCCTTCTCACAAGGGTGTTGTCAGCAAATACTCTCCATATTAATATATTGTCAGTGGAGAAGTTTCTGGACTGATCGGCTTGAACTTTGGTCTTTGCACAGAGCCTGGAAGCCAGCCTGGCTCTATGACCTTGGTGAGGGTTCCGGAGGATGGGAAGGACCCTAAAACAAACAAGCCTACACCCCACTTTCATAAACCCAAATATCTCTGTCCTCGGCTTGCAGCACACCCAGGATCAAGTTCCAAAAATTCCATTTAATTTTCTTGGCTTCTATATTCACTCAGTTAAAACTGGTCCAGAAGGAGTCTTGGCACTAAAAGCCTGCAAGGAAAAGGCTGTTTCTTTGAATGTTGTTGCCCAATTTTGCGGACATTTTCGGTTCAGATAAGGTTTTGGGTGGCCAATCAATTCTTTCTAGATGTTGTTCTGAAATGAACCCAAACTCTGCCACCTTCTGAGATTCTCTGGTCGAATCGTGGCAGTAATACGCTGACACTTCTGACTCTGAAACCAGCTTTTCCTAAAGGTTGTTTCTCCTCAGCATTCGTTTCCGGCCATGTAGCTCTCTTCACCTTCAGGTCAGAGAGAGTGTAGTCTGGGCCTCTTCCTCTGGCCCCATGAAGGGCTGCTTAGAGGAATCTGTGTGTGTGCTGCTGTTGTTCCCTTGAGAAGATAAGAGGAAGATTTCTTGGAAGCATCACCTCAGCTTTCTCAGCTAATTGTTTGTTTTTAAACCACTATCTCTGTCTTCGTCAATTGAGCCTTCCACTGTAACGGTTATTATGAGAGCTAAGTGTAGAGCGTCTTTCCTACTCTGGTGTGTGTGTGTGTGTGTGTGTGTGTGTGTGTGCGTGTGTGTGTGTGAGAGAGAGAGAGAGAGACAGAGAGACAGAGAGAGAGGGAGAGAGAGAAGATGGAAATGGGCAGATAAAGGGGAAGAAGTTCCATTATCTTCTAAGCTCCATGAGGTCAGGGAACGTATCTACCTTGGTTACTGCTGTAGGTGTGGCACATAGCAAACACTCAATAAATGGCAGTTGAAGGAATGAATGAACATATTCCTTCCCATATCAGTAGATCTCTCCAGCTTCAGAAGTGAAGAGTACACCAGCCTCTGAGATCCAGGACGTGGGCTTCAAGGGATCGTCTGATTAGGCTGTGGAGACTGGTCAGTAGGGCTCCCTCTCAGTCAAGGTGGTGACCTACGTCATATGTTGGAGGGTGTTGGTACTTCCTGATGCCTACAATAATCTCACGTCTTAGGGTCTTGAATGTGATTTGTTCCGAATGTTATTTGTTCTCTGTGAGAATGCTGATGTTCCCGGCAAGACAACCTCCTTAGATTGTTAGAAAGTTGTGGTGGCTGGAACATAGGTTCTGGAGTCAGATGAACTTGAGTTTTTAACTTCAATTTCACCATTTACCATCTGTGGGACTTAGATAAATTATTTGACTTCTCTCAGTGGGTTTCCTTATCTGTAAAATGGGGATAACAGTAACTTTGTCTCAGAATTATCGACATTAAATGACATTGAGTATGAAAGGTGATGGGTTACGTACTGGCATACAGGAGACACTTAAATACTATGAGGTCTTTTTCTTGCTCTTCTTCCTGAAAGCAAGGTTCTAGGGAAGAGGTATTGGAGGGTGAGAGGTAAGAGAAGGTGGTAAGAACAAATTTGGTCACAGACTTAAAAATTTGTCCGAGACTAGTCCCATCGACCAATATTGCCTAATTGGCACGTCAAACTAGTAAACAGGGAAATCTGAAAGTTTTTCCAATTATATAATTTTATTGGAACAACCTAATCGTGACTGTAGTGCTTCTACACAAATTAGAAAAGTACTTCTATGGGGCTCTCATAGAATGAGAGCATATGGCTTGACAATCAAACTGTGCCTCTGGGCACATTTGGAAAGGGGCCATTTCCTCCGGGCAGACATGCCCTGAACCAGAGCACACAACTTGGTGGAAAAACTCAGGCTAAATATCAGTTCTTCTCTGCCCCTTCAGCCAGTTGTCCCTATGCAGTGAACTACTTGTCCAACCACATGAGATGGGCTTGCCAACCAGAGATAACAATTTGCAGTAACTGGTGACTGAATCATCAGATCGAGTAGATATTTATGGAGGAAAACCTATCTGAGGCAGAAGACCTGGTTCAAATCACTTCCACTTCCAAGTCTTTAACCTAGGGTGGTGTTATGAAGCAGATAAATACTTCGAATCTGTTTATTTATAAAATAGTGATAAAAATGCTGTATTAACTATCCCTATGCCTATGTCTATCCCTATGCCAGTTTCACACTGTCTTGATTACTGTTCCTTTATGATAAGTTTTGAAGTCAAGAAGTATAAGTCCTCCAACTTTGTTCTTTTTTTTTTTTAGGACCATTTATTTATTCTGGTTGTATGAATTTTAGAATCAGCTTGTCTAAGAAGCAAGCTGGAATTCTGATAAGAATTACCTTGAATCAGTAGATAAATCTGGGGAATATTGCCATCGTAACAATATTAGGTATTCTGATCCTCGGAGTGCCTATATGGCTCAGTTGGTTAAGCATCTGCCATGGGTTCAGGTTATAATCCCCGGGGTCCTGGGACTGAGCCCTGTTTAGGGCTCCCTGCCCAGTGGGGAGTCTGCTTAACCCTCTCTCTCTGCCCCTCCCCCCACTCGTGCTCTCTCTCTCTCTCTCTCTCTCAAGTTAATGAATAAAATCTTTTTTTAAAAGAGTTTTCTGATCCATGAACTTGGAATGATTTCTATTTATTTAGAGCTTACTTACTTTATTTCAACAATATTTTGTAGTTTTCAG
>CM052807.1:41957196-41972791 GCA_028533885.1 Nasua narica | reverse complement strand
TCTTTTCATTCATCTGTCATGGATGTTTTGGACTTCATTTATTTGCAAGAGGTTTTTTTATCTTACAGATATTAGCTCCTTATTTAGTGTATTTGTAGCAACTTAGGTTTTATTTATATTATTAAATATTTCAATATATAGAAATGGGGAATATTTATAAGAATTCTTTATACTAGCCACCAGTTTTAAAATGTTAAATTGTGTCATATTTGGGAAGGATTCCAAAAATAATCCAATCCCCTGTGGAACTCCATCCCTAGTTGCCTCCCTCAACCCCCACTCTCATTCCAAGAGCCACTTTTTTCTGCTTCTGATTGTCTTTTCCCTTTTCTTTTTAAAGATTTATTTATTTGAGAAAGAGGGAGAGAGAGAGCGGGAATCTTTAAGGAGACTCCCTGCTGAGCGTGGAGCCCGTCTCAGGGCTGGATCTCACAACCCAAGAGATCCTGGCCTGAGCTGAATCCAAGAGTCAGAGGTTTAACCCACTGAGCCTGTGATTCTCATTTCTATGTATGTTTTTATACCCATTACACATTTATGTGACCATAAACTGCACAGAGTATTGCTTTTCATGTTTTAAAATATGTATAAATGATGTCTGTCATTCTGTATGTTATCGAAGAGGTGGTTTCTTCTTTTCTTTTTGTGATCCAAGGTAATGCTTTGGATTAATCCATGGCAATCCACTTTAACTGCTAGAGATGTTTAATCAAAACTATTCATTCTTCTGTTTAAGTTTTTTCTTCAGCTATGACAGTTAATGCAAAAAATTTAGGGACAAGCTTTCCGGTGCACTTGTGCTATAGTTTTTCTAAAGTATATACCTAGAAGGAGAATTTCTGTCCTAAAGAATGCATATCCTTGGGGCGCCTGGGTTAGAGCCTCTGCCTTCAGCTCAGGTCGTGGTCTCAGGGTCCTGGGATCGAGCCCCCCGCATCTGGCTCTCTGCTTAGCGGGGAGCCTGCTTCCCTCTCTCGCTCTGCCTGCCTCTCTGCCTACTTGTGATCTCTCTCTCTCTCTCTCTGTCAAATAAATAAATAAATCTTTTTAAAAAAACTTAAAAAAAAAAGAATGCATATCCTTAATTTTACTTTTAATTTTTAACCATAGCGGGTTGTACTAATTTACATTCTTACTAGCAATTTATGAAAGCTCTTGTTTTTCTGCATTTTTGAAATATTTGGTAGTGATGAGCTTTAATTTAAAAAAAACCCAAACTTCCATTTTCCTGATTCTAGTGAGGTTGAGCATCATTTCATTAGTATACTGGCCATTTGGGTTTCTCCTATATATTTCCTGTTTGTATCTTTTGACTATTTTCTATTGGGTTATTCTTTCTTATTGAAATAAATAAGTATTTCATATTTTTTGGACATTAGTCTTTTGTTGATTATATGCATTGAAAATACAGTCTCTCAGTCTGTGGCTTATCTTTCTACTTTGTTTTTGTATTTGTAACACTGCAGAAATTTAGAAAAACCCGTTTAATCAAATCAATCTATTTTTTTTTCATAAAAAGTTAGTGCTTTTTTGCTTGTTTAAGAAAATCTCTACCCTGAGATCACGAAGATATTCTCCCAGTTTTCTTCTAAAAATTGTGAAATTTTTTTTCCCAATTTGTATTTAAGTCATTTGGAATTTATTTCTGTGCTTGGTGGGATAGGAGAGGTAAAATTTTGTAGGTAATCTGTTGTATTAGCATTATTTATTAAATATCCCATCTTTTAAAAAACTCCATTGATTTTTTTTTAAGGTCACTTGTCTCATACACGAAGTTTTAATTGATATGAAAGTCTGCTTCTGAGCTCTTTATTTGGTTCCATTGGCTTATTTGTCCATCCTTCCTAGTGTACTCTGTCAATAATTCTACTCTACAGGAAGTTTTGATCTCTGATAGGGCAAACTTTGTTTCTCACTTTGTCTACTTCAGCAGTGCCTTGGCTATTTTCAGCCCCTTTCCCTTCCATGTGAATAAAAAAAAAATATCTGAATGGAATCCTATTCCTTTTATGGATTTATTTAGGGAGACTATGTTTTTGCAATATTGAATATTCCATTCATGGGATGGTTTATTTCTTCATTTATTCGGGTCTTTTCTTAAGCATTTTGATATTGCAATTTTCTCAATGAAGATTTTACACAGTATATGTTAGCTTTCTAGGCTATTACAGATTTCATTGATCTTTTGAGTGAAATTTCTTGCATTAAGTTTTCTAATAGTTTATTGTTTATAGACATCTCTTGACTTTTTAATACCTTTGTGGAGATGTAATTCACATACCACACGATTCATCCACTAAAAGAATACAATTCAATGGTTTTTGGTATATTCAAAGATATGGGAAGTAAAGATATGGTCTTGGGAAGTAAGTCTAGAGAGGTTGGAGTCTTATCTTATGAAAACTCTTGTGATGACTTGCAGCACAGACTGGAGTAGGAAACACAGACTCTCAGGCAGAAGGCCTTTCCTATAGTCAAAGTGAGTAATAGTGAAGACTCTTCATTTGTTCCTCATTAATTTTAAGCTGGAGCCCAACCAATTAACTCACCCTGATAAACCAGGGCTGACATGGTCTTTCCCCTCCTTTTCCGGCCTCATTTTCCCTCCTTGCCCTGTCAGCTCCAGCACTGGGCTCCTTCAGTTTCGTGAACCTGCTATGTTCCTTTTGATCGAATGGTTTGAATAAGTTATGCCATCACTGAGTAACTCTCCCTTCTCTCAGCATGCCACAGTCATTTTTCTAATCAACTTCTACTCATGCTTCATGTCTCAATCCTTAATTGCATTCTTCTCTTTCAGAGCACTCATTTCAATTTACAGTCATATATTCACTAGTGTTTTCTTGAGCAACATCTGTCTCTCTTACCAGACTGTAAATCCCATTGCTGGGGCAGCGACAGTCTGTGTCTGTTTCTGCTTGCTTAGTTTCCTGCACAGAGCCCGGCACAGAATAGGCCCTTAATGCATACGTGTTAAACGTATAAATTTTAAAAAATGAATTTCTGAATTAGGGAAGGTGAAGTCAGTAGGAACAAAATGGATAAGAAGAAAAGGAGGTGACAAAATTTTTTAGAAAAAGAACTGACTTGACTTGGTAATTAACTAAATATGGGGAATTAGGAATAGTTAACACTTCAGGGATTAAGAGAAAAGTTGTATTAGTAATAGAAACACGGAAGCCAGAAAGAGGATGAAATTAATTTTAGACATATAAAATCACTATGAAGACCCTGAGGAAGACAATATCCAATAGGCAATTTCAGGTATATTGAAATTAAGATTTTGGACATGTTTTCAGAATGAAACTAGCACTCATCTAAGAGAGTGGAAGAAATAACCAAGGAGAAGACAAAAAACAGAATAGCAGGGGCCCTGGGAGCTAGATCCTGACAAATGTCTATATTAAGGAGCCAGTAAAAGGAAAGGGACTTGACAAAGGGGATGTGGGAACAGGCAGAGAGATGGGGACATGAGGTTGTGTGCTGCCATCGAAGTCATGGGAGGAGTGAATCCCACTGAGTGGAACATCCATACTGCCGAGGAAGAGTGAAGACTGAAAATTAGCCATCGATCTTTAGATAACACCCCGGTGACCTTTGGGAGTCAAGTTTTAAGAGAGCATTAGGAAAGCAAAATACTGATTTTAAGAAAAGAAGAGACTGCTTGTATGGATCAGTGATTTAAAGGTGTAGCAATGGCAAGAAAATAAAAAATAAGATTGTAAATAGTGTAAGAAACATCAGAGAACATTTCTGAAACTATGAGGAGTCTGAACGTGCTCATAAGCAGAGGAGAAGAGGTCTGTGGCGGGAAATTGAAGGGGCTGCTGATGGGGTCAGTCCTGCTTATTGAGGGAGAGAGGAGGGGTCGGAAGGATGACCATACGGGTGGTATGGTTAACTTGAGTAAAAGAGGGCACTCTTTCTGGAAGAAGCAGTCTTGAGGTGGAGGATATCACCCTCAGTGGGATAGGAGATTATCATTTCCTGTCGAGACTGTTGAAGATATTGGAGGCAGAGAGTGAACTGAGTGATCGAAGGACGTGGGCAGTAGGGATAGGTGTCCACATCCCCAGTATTCTCCACTCGCACGAGCTCAGACTAAGAACAAAAAATGGGATATTGCCCTAGAGCCGGCCAGTAGTGACACAGCTTCTTTAAAATGCTCCAGAAACCATGAGAACCCAACTCAGGGGGAAAAAAGAAAAAAGAAAAAAAAAAAAAAGCACCCAGAGGGGCTGACCCACAGCAGCAGGCACAGTGCATTCTGGGATTGTGCTCGCATCTGTCTCCAGACCCGCCCTGCCTCCCCCGAGCCCCTCTGAGGACTGTGGGAAGGGGGCTCCTTCCTGTGCACACGGCTGGAGGAGATCATACTTCCAGTCTCCAGCCCTGTCTCTGGTCCAGCCCAGCGGCCAACACCCTTCCTTTCGGCCATGAACTCTAATGCATGATCAGCCATAGGGCAGCTCAGAGTCAGTAATGCAAATCTCTTACGGTTCCTCTCAACAATTTCAAAAGGGTTTTCCCCAAATATGATCTCATTGCATGCTCATGGCGCCATGGCATTATTGTCCGCAATCTGAAGATGCCAATCATTAAATGTCTTGAGTAAGGTCATGCGGTTAACATGTATGGAGCCCTTTTGATTTGAAAACCCTGGCTCTTTCAACCACCCACATGTCTACACCTGACGGATCCACATTAGTGGTGCGGAGGTGGGTTCTAGAAATTGGGAGGCAGGAATGGAAAAGAAAAAAAAAGAAGAGATGGATGACGACTCCAGATGGCAAAACCCCTGCATTTATCACTCGGCCAGAACTTGCCAGAGATAGCCAACTCCTTCCATGAGCCAGGAAGCCATTCCTATTTCTGCTGGAGGGAATGAATGGCACCTATAAATTTAAGATCTTCTCATGGAAATAAAAAGCTTAGTGAGTTCTTAGAAGCAGTAGAGCAGGGCAATTGATGTGTGTATTTGGCGACCATGGCAGCGGTTGGGACGTGGACAGGAGGCAGAAACCTCTAAAACTATACTTGTCAATGTTAGGCAAACCCCATTACCTGAAGCACAAGGGAGAAATGGCCTTGCTTCCTCCTCCTTCACCTTGGACGTGTGCAGGTCCACTCCCAGGCGAACGGTACTGACAGGATGTGTGACCCCAGGCAAATCACTTCATCTCTCCGGGCCTGGGCTTCCTTTCCTAGAAAACAATGAGCTTGCTAGATGATTCCTAAGAACTGAGTAACTTGAATAGTCTCTGAGTCTATGGTTCTTGGGAAGATGGAAATCATGACGGCAGGAGGAGAAAAGTTTCTTCACCCGGTCTTTCTGTTCAAAGTTGTTTTTGGATTTCCCTCAGCTGCAATGAATCATTAATGAGCTTGTGAAACATCATTTTCTAGGTGGTGGGCTGTGCCTTTATGCTATTTGTAGAACTAACGAACTAATTAACCGACCAATTAACTAACTAATCAACTGACTGACTGACTGACTGACTGACTGACTAACAGACCTGAGCAGCAGCCAGAGAGCCGGGAAGGAGCCACAGCGAGGATTCCCTGCTGTGGAGAACAGTGTGTGGTGCTGAGGCCTCCCCTCAGCAGGCCTAGCCCTGCAGCCTCCTACAGACCCCAAATGTGGAAAACAGGCCTTAAGTGGCCTCCTTGGACTGGCCCTTCAGCCAGGCCCCTGGGCCTCGGACTCCCTCATTTCCAAGTAGGACTTTTCTCTCATGCTCGAGTGGCCGGATGGCAGCTTTGGGTTGTTTCCCGACGGCAGCCCCGCACCTGCCCGGTGCTCCTCAGCTCGCAGGGCACCGGTGATTTTGGTTTCACGAGGCCGTGCCAAGTGCGGAGAGGCCCCGTGTGCACTTTCTGTCACGTGCCCCAGTGACTCAGGCCTTTCTGGTTCATGCTTGTCGGAGTATGGGAACCAGGAGGAAAGGTGAGAATAGGCCTTTGCAGTTGTAGCTCTCAGGGAGGGTCTGAGGTTGAGTAACTGCCGTTCCACAGGTTGCTCTGAACCTGCTTAATGTGAGCATAATAAAGTCGTCGTGGGCCAGCAGGACTGCTGTTTCCAGGGGATGTTTCTAGAGCCGTGTCTCCAGCAGCAGCCAGTCAGAATCATCTGAGGAAAAAATAAAAAAGAGAAAGAAAGAATCTACATTTTACCACTTCCTTTAGGGAAAGAGTTTGGTCTTTAACCACCTCATCACCAGAGATATTTTTTGGGCTATTTAACCTGAATCCACCCTGCCACGTTTCAGTGTTGAGTCCTCTTATTCTGGGAGACAGAGTGGAAAATTCATTCCAGGACAGGAGGAATGTCTAAGCAACCGTAAGGGAAGATGCTTATGCCTGCTTTATTTTCTCTTCCCTGCCAATCGAGAGCCCTCTGTCCTTTCACAGTTGATTTCAAAGGGCCCCCCACCCTTGTCAGGAATCTTTCTCTGCTGAACCCTTCCTTTCCACAGAAGAGACTGGAGCCCTCAAGCTCAGAGTTTATTTGATCACCCCTGAGTTCTTGCTGACAGGCTATTTTGAAATTACTTTGACTTGATTTCAGGGCACAGTGCTCTGTGTTCCCGAGTAGGCTTGATTCTCTTTAATGCAACTGTGATGTTGTGCAAAATGCCCGGGCCTGGCGTTAGAAGTCCCAGAGTCACCCTCTGCCAGTTGCTACTCAAGAGGCTTGACCTCTGAGAGACTCAGTTTACTCATCTGGAAAACAGAGGAAATGATAGAAAATGAGGAAAATGGCTTTCGCTTAACAGGTGATCCATAGACACTAAGTCACCTTCTGTAAGGGCAGGGCCTGTCTCTGACTTGAGTTGTGTAGTTTTTCTCTATGAGGGCTAGTGTGTTGCTCTGGCCCTAGGGTAAGCTTCATGAGTGCTGCTCACTGATCTGTATTTGACAGCAGAGGACAAGCAAGCTGGAAAGCATTTGGGGCCATTTTGAGGTCTGGTGAAGTCTGGAGAAGTCCGAGATTGAGGCTCCCCGCTCCAGGTGGGCAGAGAAGATGGGGAAGACGATGCAGTGTGTGTGTCTGTGCTGCGGAACGAGGTGAGGCAAGCCCCACAGACTAGAAATCCAGGGGAAACAGAAAAACCGAGGATTTGGTCCTAGAAGAGACGTCGGGTGCAGGCATATATGGGAGAGAGAAGAGGCTGGCCATATGCCCATTGAAAGGAAAATCTGCCTCTTGTAACTTCGCCAGCTCTTCAAGTTCACCTTTGTACTGCCTTGTCTGTATTACTGTGTCATTTCCATAAGTCCATTCAGATTCTTATCTGTGGGAGGTGGGGTGTCTTTATCCAGGAGCACAATTTATTACCTAGGAGGGCGCAGAAGGAAGCCGCGGGAATCATTTCCCCCAGAAAACACGGATCTTGCCTTCATCTGCTTCCTTAGTGCTTCTTCTCTGCACAAGGGTGGGAAATCCTGTGCGATGGCTACAGGGCCGACCCGGTGAGTACAGGGACAAGTGTTGACACTGTTCAGCCCCGGGTGAAGAGCACTGGATTGCTATGGGATTGAGCAACCCATTGTAAAGGGTACTGCCGAAGGAAAGGAGATTTGGGTGGGAAACACTAAGCCTGGAGATCAGTGAGGGCCAGGGAGGGGTTTGTTTACAGAAGGCGAGGCCTTCTCTTTCTTTCTAGGAGGCCAGAGGAATGGAGGCCGGGGAGATTCTTGGAAGGTCGAGGACGGGGACGGTGATGTCCTCCACTCCACAGCTCACCTCTTTGGTCAAAGCAAGTGATGCCACCTGCAAGTTACTGGTCATTGATTTTTTTTTTCCTACCACAGTTGCCTTGACCCAGGCTAGCACACCAGGTGGTAAATGGCTGCCGGTGCCTCGTGGGTTTTGTTTTGTGGAGCCCCCCCCACACTGAGTCAAACACGTTCTTTAGTTTGTCTCGCATTCTGGTTTTGTTTCATTATTTGTTTTTCCTGTTCATCCCTGATCTTCATCCCCAGTTCCCCTTCCCCTTCCCTCGTTTCCACTTCCCCCCAACGACCAATCCCTGGTGCACACAAGACGCTCTCCAGTGACAGGCCAAGTAAGCTGGAACACGCGCTCCCTCGGCTCTCTGCGAGGGCTCCTCGGGGCACATACGCAGCAGGGGGGGATTGCTGGACATAAAGTACATGCTCACTTAATTTCGCTAAATACTGCCTGGCTGCTTTCCAGAATGGCTGTGCCAGTTTCACGTTGCTTCAGGAATGCATGGATACGTCTACTTCCCTGAGTCTGCCCGTCGCTTGGCATTACTCCGATTTCTGATCGTTGTACCTTGGATGTGTATGAAGTAGTATATCACTGTTTTAAAATTTGTATTTCTCTGATTTCCAGGCCTTCCTAGAAATACATATCTTATCTCATACTCATACTCATACTTGGTATCCATTCTCTAAATTGTGTATTGTTAGATGTTACATGTTTTGCTCATGAAGATTCCTGAGTTTCTTACACATGTTAGATATGTGTCTAATGTATCTATCTACATGGATAATAGTAGATTATTATTATTGATTATCCATTAATTATTATCCATGTAGATAGATATTATAGTTTTGTGTTCTTGTCCTGTTTTAGAATCAAGGTTATACTTATGAACCTCATAAAGTGATTGATAATTTAATTTCTATAATGGCCACTTATCTACATAAGCTTTTAATTTATTCCTTGCCAATATTGGTACTTTATAAATTCACTGTAATGAGTCTAGGTGTGGATGGTCCTATTTATTTTCTATGTCATATGACACTCTGTGGATCTTTTCAATTCTACTTCTGTCCTCCATATCTTAACATTTTATTGTTTCTTTTTTAGGGAAAAAATGATGTTTATTGTGCTTGTTTAGTGTTAATTAATGTAAGTCTCACAGCATTTTCCTGCATCCATTTCTCTTCTTACTAGAGTACTTCCTCCAAGAGAATATTAAAAGACCTTTTACATATGCCTGAGATACCATTAGCTTGCCCCAAATTTTGAAAATAGTCTAATTGGTATTAAAATTCTAGGTTGACAGTTCTTGTCTTTCAACACTGGAAAAATTATTCTTTGGGCCGGCATCTGTTGTTGATATTGAGAATTCTTATTCCTTTTCAGGAGATCTACACCTTCTCTCTGGAAACTTTTAGAGTTGTCATTTTTATTTTTGGTTTCTTGAAACACACATTTATTATTACTTTTAACCTCTGAGCCCTCGTGACATGACGTCAAAGGAATAAGAACTGGTACAAATTACCAGCAATGAAGTGAATGTGGAGAGGTCTTCAGAGGATAAGCAATTGTGTGATACGTGGACTGTAGGAAGTAGGGGGAGGGCTGGGGGCTGATGAGGTGACGCGGACAGAGGAAGACGCAGTGAAGATATATGTAGTGCAGACAACTGTCAGGGGAAATTGTTCTCGCAAATTCCTGGAAGGGCTCAAAATCTCTACATTTGATGGTGAGCAAGAAGGAGATTCAGGCTGAGAGAAATCCCCGCCTTCTCCACCCTGAGGTCATGGGGGACAGGATCGTTCCTCTCTAACAAAACTGAACCACCTGTTGTTAGTGCAACCAATGCACTAACTAATAGTCAACCAATGCCTGCTGGTGTGTACTGAATTCACAGTCAGCTTTTCTCATTCCATCAATGGCTAGGTATTTGAGGGAATTGTGGTACATGAAAAGGAAACATTGTGAAATAGTGGAATGACCCCATAAGAAAACAAGAGATAATTCAGGGTAAATAAGGAGCTTGAAAGAGATTAATTTATATCCTCAGAGATATTCATGAAGACACCACATCAATTAAATAAGACGCTATGACATGCCAACGAAAAAAGGTGGAGGATAAAATAGAGAATACAGAAAAGAAAAAGAGTATAAAATGACCACCACCAACAAAAAATAGCATTTAGGATAATCCGGGAGCTCCATATCCACCTGAGAAGAGAGCTAAAAAGACAAATATGTGGGAAAGAATTATTAAAGAAACATTATAAAAGAATCTGCCAGAGTTGAAAGTTAAGAAAGAAGTGTTTACTTAGTACCCATCATGAGGCAACATAAAAATTCAGAAAACTAATAATGAAAGAAAAATCTTAAATGTTTTCAGAGACAGAGAGAGAGAGCAATGAAGAAAAAAAAAAACTAGAGACAACCCCCAAATAAATGGGCATCGGAGATTTGTAAGAACACTAGGTGTTAGAAGATAATAAAGCAGTGCTTCAAATTATGAAGAAAATAACTTTCAACTAGAAGTCTATATCCAGCGAAAATCACTGTGAATTTTGAAGGCAGAAGAAAAGACATTTTCAGGCAGAGGAGGTGTGGAAAGTCTTAAGGCTACACATCTGTCTAAGGAAGTCACTGGAGAATGTACTCTTGCAAAATGAGGGAGTAAAGCCAGCCAGAGGGGGACTAGGGTTCTGGAAGCAGCCCCTCCACCCTTGAGCAGCAGTGAAGGGAAATGTAGATGACACTCTTGCTGAAGGTCTAGGGAGAGATCAGTACAGATTTCACAGTGAAGGAAACACTAATTTGTATCCTTTGCTCCCTATGAAGATGTTATAAGCTCAGAAAAGTTAAGTCAATTGACCAAGATCACCCTGATGATAAGTAGTTAGTTAGCAATCGGGACTCAGCCAGAATGACTTCCGAGCCTGAACCCTTACTCTTTTATCATACTTTGCTTCTTCTTGTCCCTGATCTTAAAGTGGTTAAAAGTTTCCACTGGGAAAATAAAAATAGAGATATGTTCTATGTGTGCCAAATACTCATTTACTTGAGTCAGAAGGAAAAAAAAAGCCTATATATAATTGATGAAATAACAAATAAAGCAAGAAATAGTTTCTGGAGAAATGAAGGGAACCACCAGGAAAGAAAGTTCAAAAAAATGAAAGGTGATTTGGTTGAGGAAAAGGGCCTGAGGAAGAGGAGAAAGAAGGCAAGAGATTGTTTCATTGCATTTGAAATCTTCTGCTCCTGCACACGTATTACTTAAAAAGCTTACATTTTTATTTCTTTATATTTTTATTTATTTTTTTTAAAAGATTTTATTTATTTACTAGAGAGAGAGAGACTGAGAATGAGAGGGGAGAAGGTCAGAGGGAGAAGCAGACTTCCCGCAGAGCGGGGAGTCCGATATGGGACTCGATCCCGGGACTCCGGGATCATGACCTGAGCCGAAGGCAGTCGCTTAACCAACTGAGCCACCCAGGCGCCCTATTTCTTTATATTTTTAAAAGGGTGAATAGGGCTCCTTTGGGAGAGAGGCCAGGTGAAGAGTTAGGGCAGTGCAAGGAGGCACAGGAGAGCCAGGAGTTCAAGGCTTGGGGGAGATCAGTGCCCTTCACAGCGCCAGAGCTGCAGGGGGCTGGCCTTGATAGGAGAAGCTGGAGATGGCTCTGGAAAATTGACTAGGGCAAGGCTGTGGAAAGCATTGAACACCATGCTAAGAAGTTTGGAATTTCCTTTGTTGGCAACGGGGAAACCATGAGAAGTTTTGAGCAGCGCGATCCCATCTGTGTTTTAGAAGGCTCATCCTTATGGTGACATCCTTATGGTAGGATTTGAAATGTGGGGACGCCAGGAGGGAGGGGCTGTCACAACAATCTTAACAGACACTTGGGGACCTGAAGTAAGACTTTCAACCTGTGAGGCAACCGAAGCTCCAGACCTGTGACGGGAAGAGAAAATCTTCCTGCCACTGTGGCTGCTTCCCTGGACTGCAGTCTTGGCGACCAGGCTCTGGGGTGGGCTGGGGTGGCCCCTGGCCAGCGGGGCCGGTGGGTGGGTCCGGTGCCGTCGCCCCGCCCCTTCTCATTCCCGAGCCACTAGGAGCCCCTCTGGGCGGCGGCTTATTCTAGCTTTTCAAACCTTACCATAAACCATTTTTTGGCCACTTTCCAAGACATGTTTTAGTTTTCAGTACAGGATTTTTACCAACTTCTTTTCACTCCCCTCCACACCCTTTAATGATTCCCTTGGTTTTTATAAACCGTTTTTCAGATTTTTTTCCTCCTGCCTTGCCAACTCATCTAAGAAGCAGGTTTTTTTCCTCCCCTCCTCCTTTTGTTATTAGTATCTTTAAAATAATAAAATGGAAAAAATGAGTGTTTGTAAACTTCTGGCCTCCTGCTTTCTAGGTTCACAACCACAGGACCCCTCCGTCGGAGGCAACATTCCACTCTGTTGGGTGTGCGTGTCTGTGTGACCACAGCTCTCAGATGGCTTCAGCCCTGCCTCTCCTGTTCCATAGCTTCCTCCCTACCTGGTTCCTGACGCCCATTCCTCCTGTCCTCCTACCCTCCGGTTGCCAGGCAACACATTTCAGGGGCAAGAGAGGCTGGTGGCCAATGCCCCACCAAAACGCGAAACACGTTGGTCTTTCTCCTGTAGCAGCCCACAGGGAGTTGAGCAACTCGCTGAAGGTCAAAGGCAGCCATCCGTAACTGTGACATTCTCCACTTGGCGTGAACCTGACTCACGAGGGGAAATACTCGAAGGCAGGGAACGGGGTGAAGTAGTTAGCTTTCCCTTCATGCCCAAAGGCCACACGGCTCCTGCCTCCCGGCAGGAGAGGGTCAAAGTTAAGCTGAATAGGTCTTTGTGCATTTCAGGAATGTGAATTTCATTTCTTTCTACACCTCTCTTCCCACTGACCCGCCCTTGAGATTTAGACTGGGCACTGCAAAAATGACAGAGTCACTTGTTAGCAGAGGCTGAGTTTTGGGGCTGGGATCTACTTTCCTAGTATCCAGGGAGTCTGGGGCAGTGTAGGCATCATCTGGCAAACCTCTGTCCCACCCCAGACCTGTTGAACCCGAATCTGCATTTCGTCAGAACGGCCAGGTAATGTGTATGCACACTGAGAACCACTGGTCAAATACTCTCCTGTCAACTTGGTTAGGCTGACAGGTGTGGCTGACAGCGGGATTCGTGTTCCAGAGACTTCTGCCTTTCTGTGCTCAGTAGTGCATCATAGAGCAGTAGCCTTGGGGGTCTTCCCTTCTCTCCATCAGTCCTTATGTTACCCAGGGTGGGGGATCAGGCATGTTCACTATGTCATCTCACCTTATCCTCAAACAGTCTTATGGGATAACAAAGCACGTTTATTGATCTAATTTTAGACAATAAATCCTCCTTTTATTGATGAGGAAATGACTCTCTTGTTCAGAGTCAACAGAGCTAGGCACTGGACTTACGCTGGTGATTGCCGAACATCTCGCTCTCCACCTTCCTTTTCCATGCGACTGAGGCTAGAACTTCCAGTCCTTTTCAACGTGAAGCTCAGAAAAGGAATTACTACAGAAAAAAAGAAAGCAATCAGCAACATAATGCTGGGTTTGGTTTAAGTCATAAATTCCACCATGTAGGGGTAAAACTAAGGACTTTTTCCTGAGCCTCTGCAAATGATTCCAGTAGTTCAAAGGCCCTTTTGAACAAGAGGTTACATGGATTGAGTTTCAAAGAAAAGAATGTAAAAAAAGAAAAAAAAGAAAAGAAAAAAGAATCTTCCAGATGCGAATGGCCTCCAGATGTGCCTATGGCTCTTCCAGATGGGTGGAAGTCTGGGGTGGGGGAGGGGGGCGAGATGCCTCACATGTCTGCAAAATGGAATGGAAAAACTGCTCTCAGCCACAGGGGAAAGTAGGACAAGGGGAAGAGAGATGAAATGGGAGAGACGGCATCCAAGTTAAACTCTTCCACGTGGGACCAGACTAACTCGAAGGAATCATTCCCACGTGGGCTGACCTTTAAATTCGCAGGGCGCAAGGAGACCACACCCCCAAGCTGTGCGGCTTGTCTGAAGGTGTTTTGCCTGCAGGAACTCAGGCTCCTCCGACCGAGAGAATCCGATTGGGCACCTTGGAGGTTTCCCCGGGTCTTAGGCCCCGGCAGGGCCGGCAGGACCGGCTCAGAGTCTTGCGGGGAGAACAGACGTGCGGCTGGAATGCGGAAGGAGGAGAAGCCAGGAGCTCTTGGGTCCTTTCCTGCTCCCGCTATTGAATCAGCTGCTCATTCTCTCGGGGATCTCCTGCTTTGTTCCTCCACAATGGCGAGGAGGTCCCAGGTTTCTCAGATGAGTAAATCCGAAACCGCAAAAAAAGGAGGCCTGACGGCCAAGTCGTCAGGGTTTGTCACATCTCTGAGAATCTGAGCCATCGGCAGATTCCCGGCCACATAGCATAAAGCCCCTTTCTTTCCCTCTTTTGGCATCTTCACCTTCCCCAGGCAGAGCTGCCAAACTGAGCTTCAGGTTATGCCTCCCACCTTCCCACCTGGCCCTACCTTTTTCTTCTCGCGTGTATATGAAGAGCGTCCTGAGCCTCCGTTTCCATGCCACTCGGGAAGTCTGATTTTGATTCCCACTTCCGCCAGTGTTTTTCCACAACACAAATAACTCAGTCTGTGCTGATCTCTCTGGAAGGAGGGGTGGACGGGGGTGCCCACATTTTTATTTCCCTCTAGGGGTTCTCAAGATGTAAAGAACACATTCCAACAGAATGATTGAATTTAAGTTGCTAATTATTTATATTATTAAAACATGTGCATATGCAACGATGCCTACATACTGATCACGCACACACACACACACTGGCACACTGGTATAATATTTGGCCAATATGTTAACAATACCATTAATAATTACTAAGTTGACAAGTTAATTAGCTATCTTCTGTTGTTCGGCTGTGGGACCTAATCTCCTGCGATCTGTAGCCCAACACATTTCTCAAAGGCCGCACCAATCGGAGGTAAATAGATGATCTCATTGGAAGGTACTGAGATGGGTGAAGAGTGAACCCAGGATCAGTGCCCCCTGGATACATAGAGAGATGTTATTACTCTGGGATTCAAGTGCCAGGAAGTACAGTAGCTTCCTGATCAGTGTAATTAACATCATCATTATTGGCTAATCGTGAGCTCTTTGTTTCTTTTTTTTTTTTTTAAAGATTTTATTTATTTGAGAGACAGAGAAAGTGAGAGAGAGTATGAGAGGAGAGAAGGTTAGAGGAAGAAGCAGACTCCCCATGGAGCCGGGAGCCTGATGTGGGACTCGATCCCGGAACCCAAGGATCATGACCTGAGCCGAAGGCAGTCGCTCAACCAACTGAGCCACCCAGGCGCCCCTCTTCGTTTCTTTTTATTTTCATCTAATCAGCTTTGACTTTTCAGGCTACTGTTTCAGTTTGATTTTAGGCATATTTTGATATTCCCCAAGAGTACCTGGTTCAGTTTTATGAAGCTGATTCTGTCCTGACTCACTAGGATGGACACACATCTTTACTTTTTGGTACTTAAACTGACTTAGAGTTGGTTTAAGGCTTAGGCAAATAAATAACTTCGGTGTAGTTCAATCACGTGTCTCAGAAAATGTATATACTTCATTCTGGCCAAATGTAAATACTTCATTCTAGAAAAATACTTCTATTTTTCACTGCCGACTGGAATAAATCTTACAGTGGCAAGGGTGTATCATTTTGTCCTTGTAAGTTGGTTGTGTTCCTTGTGATTTTGAGAAGATTCCAGAGATCCTGGTGTCACAGTTAGCTCCAAAATGCTGCCCAGGAGATCTTCAAGCATTGCCTT
>CM052807.1:41938989-41956696 GCA_028533885.1 Nasua narica | reverse complement strand
TATTTTTCACTGCCGACTGGAATAAATCTTACAGTGGCAAGGGTGTATCATTTTGTCCTTGTAAGTTGGTTGTGTTCCTTGTGATTTTGAGAAGATTCCAGAGATCCTGGTGTCACAGTTAGCTCCAAAATGCTGCCCAGGAGATCTTCAAGCATTGCCTTTTGCTCCGGCTCCAGGATTATAGAGATTCTCCACCGTGTGATAGGCTTTTCCTATCCGTGCCTTCTGGCCCGGAGTCACACATCTGCTACAGCAGACCCGGCGTTTGGGTTTACTTCCTTCCCCGGCGCCCCGCAGGCCTGTCCAGAGAAGAGGGAAGTGGCCTTTCTCCTGTCATAGCTTGGGTCCTTGTGCAAGAGGGCCCCACCATGCATTCTCCAGCGCACTGCTCCGCAGCAGTGACTGAAGCTCGAAAACCCAGCCCTTGTCTTTGGATTCCAAAGGTGTAATTTCTTGTGGAATGTTCCTTCCTGTTGACTTGTTCTCCACCTTTCTTTTCGCCCATCTGTTATGCTTAGCTCTACCCTCTTGCATGTGTTAATTTAATCCTTCGCTGATCTAAGCTAGAGAAAATGTCTCAGCAATAAACTTTTCTTTGTCTATGAGTGTTTTCCTAGGATGTGACACCTAGTCCTCTAATGTTCGTATTTTAGATTAAATCTACTATTTATTATATGCCTGCGTTCCAAGCAATTATATTTATCACATTTATTGTTACTAACCCTCAGTCAGCTATGGAGGATTATCCCCATTTTACAGATGAGGAGACTGAGGCTCAGGGAGGCTGAATGCCTCATCCAGAGTCCTGCAGCTGGAAAAGCAGATAAATCCAGTTCTTCTGATTCCGGAGTCTCTTCTTCGTGGACATCCAGTCTGGTTCAGGTTCCCCCAGGAGGCCCTCTGTGATTTCAAGAAACTCTAAAATTCCCCAATCAAATCTATTTTCATTCATTTTACTTAAAAACAATAATGTTGGCAAGTCTCAGAGGCGGTGTAATGAAGTGAAAAGGAGAAAACAGTGGTGTAGCCCGAAAGGCTGGAAATCAGCCCCTCAGCCCCAAAAGGAAGATTTCAGGTTACTTATAAGTTTCCCTCAGGATGACTTTTGCCGAAGGTGAGTGAACCTGTCACCGCTTGTTTCGTTCAGTGGATGGATTTAATTCTGTAGCTGAACCTGCTTGGGGAGATTCCTTCTAGGTTCATGACTCTGGTTGTGGAAATGCACAACTTACACTGGGAGGTCCTGGCGATGGAGCACAGGTATCTGAATGAGATCCAACAGGATGGAAGGCTCCATTTATCATCAAACAATGTAAAGTGCAGGCTTTCATTCTAGAACTTGTAATAAAATAGGGTTCCTATTAAAGGAAAATATTTTCCTCAAGTTTATGCTCTGACACCTTCAAGATCAACCTCTCTTGGCCACAAGAGGACAAGTCTATGTCAGCATAGAGGAGGAGTGTGGTCAAGGGTCGACTTCTCCCCTCATTGTGACTCTTTCCTTAGAGCCTTTGAGGCAGGACGTGAGGTCCCAACAGCATCATTTTTTTCCCCCATGATGACACTCCATGTCTTTGCCTTGCTTCCGGAACCCTGAAGATAGTCCTGAGGGGACCAAACAAGCCCTCCAACAGAAGCCCTAGATCTGAAAGGCTCAGTAGAACTCTACAGTCTTCTCATGAGAGATGGTATTTCTGGAAAATGCACAGAAGATTTTTCCTATGGCATCAAGGAGACTATGAAATCCAGAAAGAATACAGAGGAAAGGGTGTAATTTCTGAGCACTCAAAACGAACTTTTAGGACAGTGTTTTTTCATCCTTTATCATGTGCAAATAAAGGCAAGAAGGCCATACCCTTCCCAGGATCCCCTCTTGGTTATTTTTTCCAATAGTGTATGTGGTATTAGGGGAGGGAGACCAGAACGTCTGGTTCCTTAGGTTATATGTGATGTTTGCACAGAAAATATGAGCAAACATCTTGGAATCCTTATCATTCTATGTAAACTGGCTTATGGGTTGATTCTACAGAGGCTATCATATTTACAGAAATACAATGATACCCCTGTGGAGAGTCTTTCATCATAGGATTTCTTGGCTTAGTCATCTCACCCCTTATTTGCAGAGATGAGAATAAAAACCAAGAGAGGTCACTAGTTGCAGAACAAGCAAAACACGTTGGGCGCTCAGCCTTCTTCAAGCTGGCCTTGTAGCCAAGCCCTGGGTCCAGCCCATGAGCGTCCTCTGTACTCCCAGCCCTGGACAGGTACCCTTCCTGCAGTAGGCACATGTGGTTAGTGGGCTGGATTCAGCCCAGCTGCTGTTGAGTCAGCTGCAAATTCAAGCTCAGTTAGGCTCCTTAATTACTGCCAATCCTCCAACAACAATATTGAACGTCTACGGGCCACGTACTGCATTGGACACTAAGGAGAGGAAGCAGGGGCTGCGACCTGGCCACATTTCACTGGCACAGAAGAAAGGGCAGGCCAGTCTTGTCCCTGTCCTTAGAGAGGGGGGTCGCTGAATAAATATGAAGCCATTAGAGCGTGACAGGAGTATTCGGTCAAAATGGCAAAGAAGAGGGCAGGAAGGAAGGAAGCATCCAAGGAATGAGCATCCGTCTCCCAGCAGTGGAGCCAGGCCGAGGCTTGAAGGAAGGAGGGACACAGACTGGTTCAGGGAGAAGGGGAAACTGTATGGGAACGTTATTGTGAACGCAAGGAGTGGGGCTCTTGCCGGTGAATGCAGGGCTGGGTAAGCTGTGAAGCCGGCTAGAGCAATAGGGTCACATTGTACAGTAGCAGGGGTGAGGGGGCTGAGGAGGGCCCAGGAGTGGGTAGGTCAGGAGCCATCTATGGGTCTTGAATTGGATATGAAATGGTCTTTGAGGCTGGTGACTCTGAGGGGCTTAGGTGGTATCAATTAACATAAAAAACCACAGAAACCAAAGAAATCCTTAGGAGGACAGACCTAATAGTCTAGCACTGAGAAGCTTAAAAGTTGAACTAGTGTCGATACCTTTGGAATGGAGGAAAAAACCCCCACAAAACAGGAAGTAAAGCAGAGGAATGATTAGCAGGACTCAGCAAAAAAAAAAGAAAAAAGAAAAAAGAAAAAAAAGGCACTGGGATGGGAGGAATGCTATTGAATGTATTTATTTTTTATTTTTCATTTAAATTCAATTTAGGTAATGTATAGTGTATGATTAGTTTCAGGGGTAGAATTCAGCGATTCAGCAGTTGCTTATAACTCCCAGTGCTCAGTTCCATTGCATGCCCTCCTTAATGCCCATCCCCCAACTACCCCATCCCCCACCGTGCTCCCCTCCAGCAACCCTCAGTTTGCTTCCTAGAGTTAAGAATCTCTTCCGGTTTGCTTCCCTCTCCGTTTTCATCTTATTTTATTTTGCCTTCCCTTCCTTTGGACCTTGAAATTTTTGGGTTGCCAGAGCCCTGAGTTCAATATTCTTACTTTGCAAATGAAACCAAAGGCCTAGTTGGGTCAGTAAAGAAGTTGTTCATGCAGAGAACAACGTGAACCTGCGAAGTTCAGTTAGGCCCAGGTTTAATTTAGAAAATAACATAAATATATTTTGGGGCTCAGTCCTGGAAACTCCTGTAATAGAGTTGGGAGACCAGAGGAAACAGAGTATTGAAGTTCGGGCTCATGACGACGTCTGCATTATGATTCCAGAAAACTTGGATCCTTGGGAAGCCGGGCTCCTCTGAGACCTTCTGGGGGTTGGGGGACAGAGACTTACTTTGCCTTGGGGCTAATACGGGTGGAGAGAATTGGGTTTGGAAAGCAGGCTAGGCAGAGGCCTGGTGGGATCTGGCAGCGACACTCTGCTTCTGGGGGCTCCGAGGTCTGGGAGTGACTGGCGCTCTTCTGGGCTGGACCGTCCCAGTCTGGGTCACCCGGCTCCCACCCAGGCTCACGTCAGCCTCACACACTGTGATGACCCGTGACACTTCGGCCAGCAGCATCTCGCCACACTATCCCACATCCAAAAAAACAAACAAAAAGAATTTGAAGAACTTTCCCAGGGACTAGAGATACATTTCATCCAGCTTCGTTTAAAACACATCATTAGAGCAGGGCTCCACAAATCTGCCGAATACTATAAATATGTATGAAGTCGCGGTGGCCTCCCACACCCATGGAGAGGCCAGTTTGTGGATGGATAACAGACTGGGAGAATTTTAAGTACATCCTGTTCCACCAAAGCTGACTTTTTTTTCCATTCTGCTCTCCCTCTGTCTTTCACACTCTCCTGCTCCTTAAAAACTGCAAGGGAATAATCCTCCCCTCCCCGCGGCGACACACACACACACACACACACACACACACACAGAGTTCTCCTCCAACAAACAGGAAACTATCCCTGGGCTGTGGGACTCCTAAGCCAGGAAACGGGTCTTTGCTGCTCTGGCTACCTTCCCCTCAGGTTCTTCCTGGCCATTCAACACAGTTCTAAAAATAGTAACCACCAAAACCAGAAGAAAAGATGATTTCATTGTCTAACCACTACAACTTGTGGCCTGATTTGGGTGGTGGCAGATGACGCCAAGCCTCTGATTGGGCACCTTGAGAATTCTCTCAGGGTCAAAGCCGGTCCCTCCCCCCGGAGGATTTCAACACCCTGGTGCTCCCCGAGGAGCCAGCCCTTCTCTGGAGGGCTGAGAAGCAGGCAGAGCTGGCTGGGCACACACGTGCCAAGGCACGTGCACACGCGTACACACTGCGAGTGAGATGGCCATGGGAGTCCGTGATCTCTCCTGGGCACAACCTGGGCACGGGGCAGGCGGCGCACGCCCATCCTGGCTTGGGAAGGCCGGGCAGGGGCCAAACCTGTCCCCGCAGAGCTGGTCACTCCTGCTGGGGTCTGGGGAATGCGCCTCCAGACCCAGCAGGCACGGGAACTTGAGAACTCGTACTACACGCTGAATTCAGTTCCCAGCACAGCGAGCTGTCAGAGTGGCAGGCACAGGGAGAACCCAATTGTCTTCCAGGGCTGGGAGAAGAGAAAACTCGTTGGGGAAGGTGCAAAGGGCCGCTAGCGCTTAATCCTGAGGAATAAAGAAGAAATCAAGTCTTACCATGAAGCACTCTGCCTCTCTAACCCTGCCGTGTAGATTAAACGTCTCCAAACGGAGGTAAATTCACAGTGACTAAAAAGATCCAGGTCCCTCAATGCTGGGCTCACGGCCCTCAGGTCTACATAAATTTGCTACCCCATCAGGCAGGTGGATTTTAAAATAACTTCTATGTTCCTGGCACTTCCCAAAGCGTGTGGGATACAGGAGATATCCAGGAGCTGTGGAGTATCCTCGAGGACTTTATAGTTAATGAAGGAGAACGAACTAATTCAGCAGAAGTAACTGGAAACAGAACATGCCAGGCTTTCAGCTCGTAAGCACAAAGAACCTACCAGACGCTGCTCGGGGAAAGCAGCCATAAAGAAAAGCATAAACAAGTGCCTGCTCTCAGGGGGCTTATGTCCTGATGGAGAATGATGGAGAATGAGTAGGATATGAAGTATGTGGGATAGTAAGGAGATCGCTTAGAAAAACAGTAAAGTGGGGTAAGGAAGTGTTGGAGAGGGGTTGCAATTTTAGAGTGGGCGATCAGAAGAATTCTAAGAAGGTGACATTTGAGTCAAAACGTGAAAGATGCAAATTCTGGAATTGCACGGTCCAAACTGAGTTAAGTACTTAGTAGAGGGAAAAGTCAGTGAGTAAGTAGTCAGAGGAAATTCACGCAAGGAGGTGAGGTCAAGTCTAAACCTTGGAGAGCTGAAAAAGCTTTATCTGATCAGAAGAAGGAATGAAAGGGACCAAATTGGGATCATTATACTGAGATTCGGTACATTGCAATGAATGTTTTCTCTTATCTATGTCCTGTATGTTACACACTTTAAAGAAAAACAAGCATATTGGCTAAATATCCCCTTTAGGGAGATACATCAGCATCCAGAAATTTCCCAGAATGTCGGAGGGTCCCCATTGCTGCATCTGGAACTTGGAGGAAGCAGGGGCGAGGGAGTGTTCCTTGCTCTAGCGGGTGTTGGCAGGGGAGGGGCATGGATGGAGGAGCAGGGAGGGCTGGGGGTTCAAGTCCTGCTTGGCTACCTCCTAATCTTGTGACCTGGTATGCTACTTCATTCTCTGAGCCTCAGTTTCCTCATCTCCAAATTGGGAATGCTACATTTTTTTTTTAACAGGGCTGTCATAAGGTACATATAAAGCATTCAGCGGGTCACACCCATTATTATCATTATTGGGATATCACATAACACTGTGAAATAAAATGATGGGCACCCTGTCATGGTCTGAGGGGTGCTAATAGCAGTGAAGCCCAGGTTTCACTGTGGAGCTCTCCGCCCCCAGTAGATGACTAAACGGGGGACACGGAGAGGTCAAGTGACGTATCCCTGTCACTAGAGGTGGGGGGTGTGGTTGGATCACGTCCTTGGACCTGGGGCCGCCAGGGCATGTCGAGGGGCTGGGGGCTGCTGCTGGGACAAGGGAGACGGGAAGAGGCAAGGGGGATGTGAACAGGGGTGACCAAGGAGTAGGACTAAAGCGGACATCAGCCAAGAGGCCAGGAGTTCCTGCAAGCCTCCCTATAGAAGGGACCCATCCACTGGCATCATGGGGCTGTGGATTGCCTACCAGTCCTTCCTTGGGAGTGTCACTCAGGACGGGACCTTGGGAGCATCAGCTCTGGGACTTCTGCCCTCCCTAGGCACTATCTCTTCCTTTCTTTTATTGATCTTGACTGCTCACCCATGCGAGTGCTCAAAAACTGTATGATAAAAACCTCATAAAGCTGATTATGACCCTATGAGAATTTCAGGCATTTAAAACTGGCCTGGATAAGACCTGAGGGAATTAAAAATTAAGTGAGTCAAGAAGGCCAGAAGGCACTTGGTAAGTTGGGGAAAAAAGCATGGGGCCAAGGGAGCTGAGTGTTTCAGAGCAAATTAGAAGTCCATGGTGGGCGATGGAGGCTAGCTGTCTGGGAGATAGGAAAAGTCCGGCCTGCTACAATACTGCATTCAGCTTCTTGAAGGTTTAAGTCACTTTGCAAGTGGGCCTGCTCACCCCTGAGCTCAGGCCTGCCTCTCAGCATAGAGGGCAAGCATTTCTGTGGCTTTCTATATCGTCCACCCATGTACCATCTAGAGTCTCTATCATGGGTGACTTAGGCTTTGCTTTGCTTCCCAAGGGTCCCATAGACAGGTGGTCAAACCCTTGCTGATTCATTGATCAAAAAAGGCAGTTACTAGAACTTCTTAACCCCTAATTTATTTTTAACATTTACTGAATACTTATTATATACTAGGCACCATGTTTTACCTGCATCATCTTGTCTTATCGCCATAAAAACTTTATGAAGCATGTATTCTAATTATCTGTTTTGTAGGGAAGGAAACAGAGCATAAGAGGTTGCTCAGTAAGCTGAGGACTCACGGTAAGTAATATGGCCACAACTGAAACTCCGCCTCTGTCTAATACCAATGTCTGTGTGCTTGAACACAATGCTAGAGGGCCTCGAATCCACCATCACTTAAGTTTTGACTTCTTTATGTCTGTAAAAGTAAGTTCCTAAAGATAGGAGATGAGGTGCCCTGGGGGCTCAGTCGGTTGAGCCTCTGACTCTTGATTTCAGCTCAGATCATGATCTCAGGGTTATGAGATTGAGCCCCAAGTTGGGCTCTGTGCTCAGCACGGAGTCGGCTTGGGATTCTTGCCCTCTCTCTGCCCTTCCCCCCAACTCACAGGCATGCACTTTCTCTCTTTCAGATAAATCAACAAAATATTTTTTTAAAAAAGGAGATGAGTGATTTTTTGGGGGGGAGGCAAGAGACTAGCATACTTACATGACATTAATGTTACAACCAATACATTTTCACAATCTTCCATCTTTGAAATAGATATTGTTCAATAAAGACAACAGAGCCCCAACTATGCTTAGACATGGTTGGTAATTGGTGGGGATTCAAACACCAAAGACCATTCTTGCCTTCTGGGCTCTTGCCATCTGACAGAAAGGGGGAGCCAGACAAGTAAATGAATATTGTGTTTCCTTGTGATGAATGCCAAAGACAGGTGTGCTCAGAGCCTATAGGAGCTCCCAGGATGGGCACCAAATCCGCACTGGGGCAGATGATGTCTTCCTGGAGAAGTTGATGCCCACGCTGAGTCTTGGAGGACAGGTCACAGGGGAAAGATGTTTCATCAAGTCAGGATATTGAAGGCTTGGAGGTGTCCTCGAACTGTGTGGCTGGGATATGGGGCTTGAGGGGTGGGGGATGGGTTGGTGACAGGTGGGACTGGGGAGATAGGTACAATCAGACTGTACGATCATCCAGGAGAGGGGCCCATGTCCCGACGACGATGGGTTGCTATTGAGCAGCTTGCCATATTAGGGAGACATGGTAGTTTGGGAAAGGCACTCTGAGAAGAGGGAAGAAGAACCAGAACATGGCCCCTGGAGTCGGGGGACAGATAGGAAGTGGATGGGAGAGCCAACTGAGTGGTCAGGGAGCACGACTGCAAGGGCTTTGATCTGAGTGGAGGGTTTTATTTTATTTTTTTATTTTTTTAAAGATTTTTTTATTTGACAGAAAGACACAGTGAACAGTGAGAGAGGGAACACAAGCAGGAGGAGTGGGAGAGGGAGAAGCAGGCTTCCTGCTGAGTAAGGAGCCCAATGTGGGGCTTGATCCCAGGACCCCGGGACCATGACCCGAGCCGAAGGCAGCCGCCCAATGGCTGAGCCGCCCAACGGCTGAGCCACCCAGGTGCCCCTGAGTGGAGGGTTTTAAACACTCAGTTGTCCCTATCCCAAATTAGAAAACACATGTTATGCTTTCATTCTAATGTTATTAGCACCATACTGAAATTCAGATGGGTATTTCTAACTTTCTTATATCTCCTGCTGACTGCTGATCACTAACAGAGTCTACGGACATTACTGAAGCCTCTGTGGCAGGTACTGTTCAAAGTGTCTACATACGTCATGTTGTTCCATCTTCCTCTGAACCTTCTGGGATGGATTTTATTCTCTTCGTTTTAGAGCAAAGACGTTGAGGCTCAAAAAAGGTAGGAACTTGCCCAGAGTCCTTTAAAGTGACAAAGCTGGTTTTCAAAATAAACCCGGTGTTCTTGTTGAAGTCCCTTCGTGGATTTTTGGTGTTTTTTGCAGGGCGTCTGTGTGTGTGTGTGTGTGCGTGTGTGTCTAATTCTTCCCTTTCCCACCCACATGCACACTTTATAACTTTGTGTTAATAATCCAGGTCCTTTAGAAAGTTCATCTTTGTGCCCTCCAGTTCTTGTAATTAAATAAGGGTTGCAGTAAGGGTTACCCACTACTACTTTTGGTAGTGCGCAAAAGGTTTGCATCTATGTTGCCCTCATTAGGTCCTTATATATTCCAATGAGGTAGGAAAGGCAGTATTATCTCCACCGTACAGATAAGAAAACAGGGTCAGAGAAGCAAAGTCACACAATTAAATGTTGTAGCTTGCCCTTAGTGTTCTGAATGTATCCTTTTCCTTTTTATCGTCCTTCATTGACTGCTTTCCAGTGACAAATGAGTACCTTCTGACTACTTTTTTTTTTTAAAGATTTTATTTATTTATTTGAGAGAGAGAGCTAGAAAGAGAGAGCAGGAGCAGGGGGTGGGGAGAGGAAGAAGCAGGCTCCCCACTGAGCAGGGAGACCTATGCGGGACTCGATCCCACAACCTTGGGACCCCGGGACCATGACCTGAGCCGAAGGCAGATGCTCAACCAATTGAGCCACCCAGGTGCCCCTGTCTGTGGACCTTCTTAAAAGGTAGCTGCTCCTTACCTGAAGTTATAGACAAGGGTCTATTAGCAGTTTTCATTCTTTCTTTTTAAATTTTATTTATCTATTTATTTATTGGAGAGTGAATGAGCGAGGGAGAGAGCAGAGAGAATGAGAGAGAACACAAATGGGGGGTTCAGAGGGAGAAGGAGAAGCAGCGTCCCCACTTGAGCAAGAAGCCTGACTTGGGGCTCCATCTCAGGACCCTGGGATCATGACCCAACCCGAAGGCAGCTGCTTAACCAGCTGAGTCACCTAGGCGCCCCAGCCCTCTGACTATTTCCATCCTCACATCCAACCCAGCTCATTCAAGAAACACTGAGCACCTCAGGTCTGGGCACGGGGTGCTAGAGAAACTCCAACTCGGCCCTTAGGGAGTGAGTGCGGAACGCAGGGGATGGACACAGGAGAGCTGAAGGTGAGAGGATGTGGTCAGCGCCGTCCTAGAAGTCTGTGCGAAGTCCTCATGACTCGTTCTGTTTAGGGCAGGGTGGGAGGATGAGGAAGCCTTCACCGGGAGGGTGACATCTGAACTGGCTCTGGAGGTGGAACAGCATTGCTTCAGGGACAAAAGGGCAGGACAACGCAACAACGAGATGGCGATCCCCTGTTAAGCCCTTGCTATGCGCCAGGCCCTGTATTAAGAATTTTACTAATATTACTTATTTGCTCCTCCCCGTGAACCCATGAAGTATCAACAAGTATCATCCCCATCTCACGGACGAGTAAGGCTTAGAGAGGATTTGCACCCAAGCGGGCTGATTCCAGCATGTTCTCTCGACCACAACAGCACTGGGCCGGGCACTCAATCCAGAGAACAGCTCGAGCAAAGTCTCAGGGATGGGAAAACGCCCAGCACATTCTAGGCGCAGGCCGAGAAAAAGGAAGGCATGGGCTTGGAAGGTGGCCGAGCCAATGGGTGACGGATGTGGAAGGCAGACCGTGATTTTATTTTGCCAGCAAAGTTAGACTGCAGTCATGTGACCCAATTGGATGAGATCTGCGTTTCATGCAGATAAGTCTGGTGATAGCACCGAAGGACCACCACACGCATCCATGCCTACAGGCCCGTAAGCCAAGGGAAGCAGGCCAAGGGGGTAGGAGGGGACGTCTCTGCTAAAGGTGACAGGCTCCATGCCTCCGGCTCCTTCCAGCTCATTGAGGCCACGTGGGAATCAAGTGCCTTTGTTTCCAGTCCCTCTGACTTCTATTTATTTGTTTGTTTATCTATTTTTAAAGATTTTATTTATTTATTTGGTGAGAGAGAGAGATCACAAGTAGGCAGAGAGGCAGGCAGAGAGAGGGAGAAGCGGGCTCCCTGGTGAGCAGAGAGCCCGATGTGGGGCTCCATCCCAGGACCCTGAGATCATGACCTGAGCCGAAGGCAGAGGCTTTAACCCACTGAGCCACCCAGGCGCCCCTCCCTCTAACTTTTAAAGAAACTTTGGAAAACCAAAATTTTGTGTGAAATTTTAAAATGTAGGAAACCAATTCATACTATTTTGAGAAGATTTTCAGGGCCAAACAAATTACGTGTGTGGGCTGCTAGTTTGTCACCAAAGCTACAGAGGATAGCTTGGGATGGAGAGTGCTCAGAGGCCAGCAGACCGATGTCAGGAGGACTTTGTAAGACTAAGTAAGACAGAAGAAGACCCAAGCAAAGAGGAAGGGTCAGGTCTGAAACACATTTTAAGTGGGTTAACTAAGACTTGGTGACTTTGGACATGGAGGGTAAAGAGAGGGAGAAGTCTAGGTTGAGAGAGTAGATGATGGAACCATTAATTCATTTAATTTCTGGACAATTGCTTATTGGTTATTTGCCATATATGCAAGATATTGCGTTAGGAGCTGAGATACAGCAAGGAATAAGACGCAGTGCCTTGGTGTGAAGGAACTCAGAACTTAGTGAGGAGGTCTGTTGGAGGGTAAGCACAGAGAGATTTAGGGGCACAGAGGAGCACCTCTCCTAATCTTATGAAGCCGGGTGTCAGGGAAGGCACTGCTGATAAGGAATACAGGAGGAGTACATGTGTGAGAGAGAAGATCATGGATCTGATATTGGATTTATTGAGCTGAGCCTGTATCTTCAACCCAGTTATTTCGGTGAACTGATACCCTCTGTGATGCTTTTCAATTTGTGACAGTTAAAGTCCAGATGGTTTGCTCACTCATATGTCACATTCCTTTCTTGCAGTCATATTTTCCCTTTGTCCTCTATTAAAATGGTCAGCACAAGCAGGTACATGGTTGGGTGTCTTCCTGAGTTCCTCTTCCATTAGCTGTTCACCTTAGGTCTTGCAATGTTTGTGAAATTAACTGGGCTTGGTGTGTGTGTGTGTGTGTGTGTGTGTGTGTTGTTTGTTTTAGCTTATACTCATTGCTATTGTGGTGGATGATTTACTTTCTTTCAGGTATTATAATTTTATTATTATGGTCTGGTGGGTTAATTAAGAGGTCAACACTATGTATTATTAATCATTCTTCTTTCTTCCTGAGAGTACCCCATATTCTCTTTTCAAGCCTAGGCAAGGTTTTGCTTCATTCATTCAACCAAGAGTTATTTGGCACCAGCAACTGTTCTAGCTGCTTGGGATGGCATCCGTGAATAAGGAAGGACTCCTACTCTCATGCAGCCTTACCTTCTTGTAGCCTCAATGGTTTAGCACTTAATTGATTTCTGTGTTGCTCTTTTGGGATATTCACAGATGGGTGGCCACCTCCCAGCTAGGAGAATGTTCTCAACAGCCTTCTCTCAAGTGGGGCTGTGTTCTCCATCATGTGACCCTCTTCACCCTCCCCCACCTCCCCAGTCTGCATTCACCACAGCACAGCAGCCCCTTCCTGGGGCAATTGGAGCTCCACTGTCCCAATGCAAACTTAAGTACTTTGCCCAAGTTCTGAATGGCCTTTTCTCTGACCATAACTTCCCATAGATGGAAGCTCCTCTATATACTCTGAAAATAATTTGTGTCCTCTTTTTAGAAGATAATTTAACTGTGTCCTTAAATCCTCCCAATGATCTATTCACCAAATTTACACCTTCTGTCATAAAGCCCTTGTAATCTTTAGTTCTTTGTCCTCAACTTAGGGTCCTTTCTGGGGGAAAGTCTCTGGATATGAGCAAAGGATGCCTGGAAACCAAGCTCGCGATGGTTCCCTGAATTTGATGGGGCAAGATCCTCAACTAAGCTTCCCCAGGGTGGTTGGTTCTCACCAGATCTCTGGGCATGTAAGAGAACTCTGACATGAGGAACCTAGAGGCCGTTGTAGGAGTCATTTCGGTCTCTCCACTCAAAGAACGTGGATGAAGGGGTCTCTTGAGGTCATAGGCTGCCCCTTGAGGGAATAGGAAGCTCCAATTTGGATAGTACACAACTAGAGTTGTTCAAAACCACCTCACATATCTGGAAATCCTCCACCTTTTGGAGGTGGAGTCCAAGAGGACTTTTTGAAGTCCAAAAGAGATCTTCATCAGATCCTTATAGTTTCCATGAGCCACAGAAAGGTAAGCAACATAGAGGGAAGCAAAACAGGAAACAGAGTTTAAAAAAAACAAACCTAAGAAAACGAGGTGCTGTTCCTTAATAGTTCTGTGGCCTTGACCAATTAGATATCTCTGGAACCTCAATTTTACCCTTCTAATAATGTAAAAAAAGAAAAGAGGTTAAAACAAGGAATGTATGCCCATAAGGTAGCACACAAATGGAAGTCTTTACTGTTGTTATTATTTTTTGTTATTATTATTATTTTAAGATTTTCTTTATTTTAGAGAGAGAGATAGAGAGAGCATGCACGAGGAGGGGGGAGGGCAGAGGGAGAGGGAGAGAATCTTAAACAGACTCCATCCTGAGCATGGAACCCGATGCAGGGTTCCATCTCACGACCCTGAGATCATGACCTGAGCTAAAATCAAGAGTTGAACGCTTCACCAACTGACCCACCCAAGTGGCCCTCTCTTGTTATTATTTTTAGCAAGCCTCCCTTCTGGAGTCCATACTCATGATGGACCCTAATCCTCAGAATTGTGCCAAGAGCTCTCCCTCTCAAGAGGGAGATATCTTAAGAGACATCCAACAGCTAGTGCCTAATGGGCTACCCCTTACCCCATCTGTCAGGCAGCCAGCACTGGGCTGAGGAATTTGTGCAGCTGTCGCTTTCCACCAGCTAGCATGGACCTTGCATTTTATTGCTTCTGAGCTAAGACTGGAAATTCCTTGGCAAAGGAATCACCACAGGCTTGTTTGTTTCACTGCACCTAGTTTGCTGAGGGCACCCCCATGGGACCAGGAGCTCATTAGGGACGAGTCACAGGCACACCTCCTGCTGCCCCTCCAAGTTCTTTGTGACTCTAGCCTGTGCAGCTGATGAGGGTCACATCCTGAGGCATGGGATGAAGGCATAAAACGAGGGTGAAATGATGCCATGAGCCTGGAATTTGGGGAAATGGGTGTGTTCGAGTTGAGAACACTAATGGAGCAGTCCGTGGAGATTTAGCCAGAACTAAAGAATCTTTTAAATCTCAGATTCCTGGCAATCACCCAGCCCTATATCTGTAGGGTTGGGCAGTCCTAGTTGGTTCCATGTTCTCAGCTGAAAGATCAGAAGGACAACAATATGAATTGTCAATTACTGTTCGTGAGATAAAAAGAGAAGGAAGAGATCAGGGACAGCTGGTTGGCATCCATTTATACATGCTTTGTATGAGTTTTTAGAACTGGGAAAGTGGCCAAAAAAATATTAGTACTAGACAGGACCCTTAAGATCATGAGGAATAGGATCTGGAGTGCTTAAGTAAGTTTTCTAAGACTGTACAGGATTGAGTGATGAAATCAGTCCTATGTGCCGGTGCGGTACATGAGGGACACAATATTTAAAAAGATGGCAAATATGACATTATGTGTACAGATATGTTATATACACCAAGAGTTTCACCATCGTATTATTTACAGTGACAAAAAAGTCAAAGCAACGGAAATATGCATTATGGTAGATGTACATGATGAGATAGTTTGTAGCCATTACAAATAATGAAGTATTTTCATTATTGACATGGGAAGCTATGAGGAGGTGAGGTTTTGGAAGATTTTAATGTTCTTACTCACCTTTTCATGCACTATTGGAATTTTGTTCAAAGATCCTGTATTGTTTTTTTTTTTATAATCTGAAATCAAACAGTAAAAGGACATCCTCCTTTTGGTCGTGGATATCTGTGTGCCGTAGGAGTGAATTTCCCAGCATCTGGTTCATTCGAAACGGCTTTCCCCTCAATGATTGGCAAGTGCTGCCCACAATCTAGAAGGAAGAGCAGTATGGAGTGTGTGTCATCTTGGATCTTCAAATGGAAGTTGTTAGGACGAGGGTGGATTAAGATAGTTACCAAACATCAAGGAGAAGTCTTTGTTCAAGAGTAAGAATCAGGAAGAGCAGAGTGGTTGATTAGAGTCTCCATGGATGTGACTTGAACAAATGGGTGGTGGTGATTAGGGACCCCCAACTCTAACTAAAATGCTTGAGTGCAGCCACAGGTAAGGATAACTGAAGCAAAGATATAACGAGTAAGAGGAAACTGAATGAGTCGCACTGGATAGCACTGTCATTTGGCTGAAGGCACAGTGTGCTAACCAAGTGGGAGAAACCAATAGAGGGTCTGAAAAAGGACCCTCTTTTTTAATATATTTTATATAAAATACTCTTTGCGTTTGCGTATTCGTCAGCATTTACCCAACCCTGCTAGGGAAGAATGGTTGGGAATCCTGTGGCCACAGTCTCTGCCAAGTTCCAGAGCCTTGAGAGACCTTCCTACATGCCACCCACCAAGAGTAGAGCAGACATTCCGTGTGTTTGGAATGGCAAAGGCCATCTCGAGTGTGCGTGCTCACGTGTGCGAGTCTTGGGGATTTGAAAGACGTCTATTTAGTCCTGCAAGACTTAAAAAATATTCAATCAATTAAGCTAAAATTTAACTGGAAAGAATATTCCATTTTCCAATGAGGCCGAATAACAGAGTCACTTTACTTAGCGTTTGCTTGTTTGTTTCCATCAGGAAACAGTTCATGTCCTTGAAAGCGTTAACTCGGTCTCAAGATCATTTCTAGAGTGTCACTGTGTCTCGTGTGCTCTGCTGACCACACGGTCCCAGCAGAGCCCCAGGCTGGGCTGTCTACCTTTGTGCCCTCTTTCCTGGCAATTTTCCTCGGGCAAATGTAAACCTATGTGCTAACCGCTTTCTCACATCTGTAGAAGCCTAAGCATATGCTCAGCCCAGCATCTGAGTTGGAAGGGAAAATCTTAAAGGAGGACATGAGATTCTTTTATTTGGGGATTGGACACTTCGTTAATTAAATGTACTAGGTTTTAACTGAGTAACTGCTGTGTCCCCAGCATCTACTTACTGAACCTGCCGCCCAGTACTGTAGGCAAAGGGAGGGAGAGTCATTCTTTAATTATAAATATTCAGTGCTTTCCCTGAAATGGTCAGTGAAGCAGTAGGAATAATGCATTCAGTAACATGAGGGGCAACGTGAGGAAGGGGATATACCTTTAATATCTCCCTTCTAGTATTGCCATTGTCATTAGCTGGAGAAAGAGCTCTTCACTTTTCATTTTGATCACCACTTATCTGTTTGCCGGTTAGCCTTCTCTGGCTTTGAAGCTCTCGCCTTGTGGAGACGGCCCCGGCCTCCATTCCTTCAGCCATTTCCAACATCCATACACATCCCAGCTGCCTGAAGAACTTAAAGACGGTCATTAGTTATCCATCTGGTAACTGTCCAAGGTGGCAGGGTTGGCTCCTTTCCTCTGCCAAGTTCAGATGCCTTCGACAACCCGTCCTCTTCTACGACATCACACCACTGGGTCAGCGAGACTTTCCACTTGGCTACAAGTGCCAGGCCGCGGGCCCACATTCTTGGAATGCTCTCAGAGTTTCATGAATTTTATCTTTCAAAAGCAGTTTCGGGACAAGCTTGCCGAGACAGAAAGGGGGAGACTAAGAGGGCTTGAGAGCCTTCCTGTTTTGTGGAATTACATTCAGAGGACATGTCACTGAGAGGGACTTGATAAAGGAAAAGATACAGGTGGGAAGAAAACAGTCTGAGGGAGAAATAAGATTTTCTTAATTAATTTCTTTAATTTCCTAATTAATTTTCTTTTCTGGGAGCCATCAGGGGTCAGACCTACCTTTGGAGATTTCTCCTGGTATCTCATCATGAGGAGCCTTTGATTCATACATTCGTTAAAAGTGTTTACGCCAGCTCGGACTTGAAAATCGGCCCCAAATGGCATCGTGCCAGACGCTGATTCTCATTGCTTCAGGAGAGGGAAAAATATTCTTGTACTTGAGGGTAACACTGTGGCACTGGGCAAGAGGGGACATTCCTTCCCGAGGCTATGTGACTTTACTGAGGTCAAATGAAACTGTCCATGTGGCAATCGACAGTGTCTAAGCCACCCTCCCGATGAAGGGCATGGGCGCACAGAGCCGAAAGGCAGATCACCCCGTAGAGTTTGGAAAGATCTGTGAGGATGGCAGAGAGAGTTGCGTTCTCCGGCCCCATGTGGTGTTAGACCCCTGAACTCCTTCCTGTCCATAATCTGAAGCTCATGGCCACAGAAAGAATCAGACTTAACATTTGAATCACAACCAGAGGCAAAGTTAGCGGGAGCTACAGCCAGAAGGGACCTGATTTCCTTCCCAGACTTGACGACTTTGTTTTGTAAAATAAGTTCAGTGACATTTCAAGGGTTAATCATGAGCCTTAGAGTTCCTAGGCTGGCATTTCTCTTTTAAAAATACTTAGCTTTATATGACATCACTCTGTGTGTGTGTGTGTGTGTGTGTGTGTGTGTGTGT
>CM052807.1:41872141-41938489 GCA_028533885.1 Nasua narica | reverse complement strand
GTGTGTGTGTGTGTGTGTGTGTGTGTGTGTGTGTACACATGAGTGTGTGATGTTTTCCCAGCATCCACTTCAGAACATATTCTCTCCTTTCCACTTTCAAGTATTTTTCCTAAAAACCAAAGTAATGTAGGTTCATTGCAGAAGATTTGGCAAATACAGAAATGTGACCCAGAAGACAATGGAGTTCATCCGCAATTTTACTATCCAAGTTTATCAAAATTTTGGTGAATAGCCACAGGCTGCTCTCTATCATGGGGAAGTTCCAAGAGGACAGGGATCTTGCTCACGTCTGTGACCCGATGCTCTGAACTGTGCCTCATGCAACGTGCAGGTGTATTGGCTGAATGAATCCATAACTGTAAAAGAATAATTTGAATTAAAATAGGTTGTCACGATGCAGCACAGAACAGAAATAGAGCTGGCTGGATGTGGCAGCCTGGGATCCAAGCTGCCTCCAACTAACTGACAATGTCTTACTCCTGGTCGAGCAGGGAGCCCGAGGCAGGACTCGAGCCCAGGACCCCGGGATCAGGAGCTGAGCCAGAGGCAGCCACTTAACCGACCGAGCCACCCAGGTGGCCCTCTATCCATGTATTTCTAACCACTGCTCTATGAGACGGGTACCTTCTGCCCCCACTGGATGCACAAGGAGACCGGCCTGGGGAGGCCCCTTTGCCCACAGCCACACAGCTAGTAAGAGGAGAACGGGGCTTGACCTCGGGCATCTGAGGTCTTGTCTCCGTCTCCGGGGAATGCAGTGGGGCTGTGGGGTTCGGTGACTTCCAGGGCCCCTCCCGGTGAAGCTCAACTATAGAGCAAGGTCCAGATGATTATTACAGATCAGAGAGCAAAGTCCTTCAGCAGAGGACTTGCTCCCGAATGTGAGGAGTCCACACGGGCATTCATTCAGAGTAAAATTAAAGGCCAGCCTGTTGTTTAGCCGGAGCGCCATCATTCAGAGGCCGGGTTACGAGAGTGCTTGGCGTGTCCTCTCCTGGTTCCCAGGCCGCGTGTTACCCCTGCCCATAGGAGAGTGCACACGGGTCAGGCAGGGGAGCAAAGAAAAAATCAGTCCACTCATTCCTGACATGGGCCGCCACTGATGCCTTAGGTGGGGGAGGACGAATGGGGGATCTCCTTGGATGATTAGCTAGGATTTCAGCGGGCCAGGCCCTGGCCCTTTCTCTCCCCCTCCCCAGAAGAACACTGGGACAGGGACCTTGTGTTTTGCCACTGCCCATGGTAACCAAGTCTCCTTTTCGGTGAGGAGGAACGGGCTTCGGTAAACAGTGTGTGACTCCTATTACTCATTTGAAGCAATGTCACTCCTTTTTCCACTGTGGTCTGTATGTGTGAGTCAGAGAGGGCCTAAACAGGCTTCTTTGAATCGATGGCTCACTCCCAACCTCTCTTGACTGACTGCCAACCTAGCAGGGCGTAGCTTACCAACAAATCTTTTTTTTTTTTTTTAAGTCAGACTGATTCATAGAAACTCCTTTAAAACAGAGTGAGAAGAAACCGCCCATCACACACCCCAGCACACCAGCGCTGGAAACTTATAACCCCGGGAAGCGGGTCCCTCCCCTCACTGCAGTCACATACCTCCAGGAGAGCAGACCAGACCTCGGCCACCGGCTCCTGCCACTCTAGGCGTCTCAGTCCCTGGGATCCTCAGGTAGCTTCCAGCGCGGCCGGGAAGCTCAGCAAACTTTCTCTTTCCTTCTCTGCTCTCCTTCTCCTGACCTCGTCATCTAAGTCTTGCTTTTTCTTTTTTTCCTGTGCTATGTTTTCCTGGGATCCTCTGAATTGAATTCTTGAAATTTCTGGCTACAAGTGGATACCCAGACCACTTTTTCTGTAAGGTTCGGGGGGGGAAAATGCCTTTTGGCAGGGCGGGGAGCAGGGTGGTTGGGAGCCTCGGGGAAATCGGCGGGCCTGGGCTGTGATTACGTTTTGCAGGAACTGGGTTCTTGCTTGGGAGCAGGGAGCAGGGACTTTGGAACACCCCGGGGTAAGGGATTCTTTATGGAGGAAACACTGCATACCTTTGAAAGGACAGACCTACTTGCCAGATGTTTTCCAGGTTGTCCATTTTGGTTCAGATGGCTTCAGGATTTGAGTTGTCTCTCTTGTCAGTCGTTTGCTGATCTTTTTTGGATGACGGAGCAATAGGTGCTTTTCAGTTCACTTTTGCTGCTGCTTAGACAATGGGTCTTTCAGCTCTTTCATTCACTTTTGTTTAAATATCAGTGTTATTTCTCCCCTCAGGATGAGAGGAGGGGGTGGGTCTGTTTAAAGAAAACAGAGAGGTTGGGGGTTTCAACGACTGTTTCAAATAAGATGCAGGAGAGTTTCACTTGGTGCCTGATGCAGAATCCAGAGCTCCTTCTCTCCTTGCCAGATGTAGAGGATGGGAAGAGGCCGGAGGGAAACTGGGTTTGGAGGAGAGGGTGGGGTAGGGGAACTTCATCTGTTCCTGTTAAAAAAAAAAAAGTGTTGAATGGCTTTGTGCTTGCAGCCCAGAAATTTTAGTGCTGAGTGAAAAGATGCCATATTAGAAATAATAAACTACTTTTTTTAGGTTGATGTGAAATTTTTCTGCATGGAAGGCTGTGATTGTCTTGGACCATTTATCTTCTCACTCTTCCAAAACGTGGTTGTGCAAATGCAAACACTCGTACTAACCATAAAGTGAATCTGGAGAAAGGAGGAAGGGTGATTTCTATTTGCTTTTGTTTGGTTTGGCTTTGTTTTGTTTTGTTGTTTTGGGGTAGCGTTTTGGTTGAGGTGTGGCTCATTTCGACACAGATGCTGGTTTTATTTTCCCCCCCACATAAACAACCCGAGGAAAATGACAGGATTCAGCTTGTCTGACGAAATTAGGCTTTTCCTTCAGAAATGCTGTTCATTGGAAGAGAAGATTTAAATGTAATCAGCCGGTGTACATTGCACAGACAAGGCGCCTCGTAAAACTGCCCTCGAGGGGATGATTAACTAAGTGCAAGGGAAACTTTTCAAGATGCAGGGAACTCCCACATTTGCTTAAAATGTTTATTATTTCCAGATTACATGGCTGTGGATTAAGGGAAGCCATTATTAACGTTGATAGTAATGGTGTTCCATGATCCTAGTACAAATCTTCTGGTAGTTCTTGTGCACTTTAAACTACAGGCGATACTTCACCAGTCAGCAGACAGAAACTACTGAGACAGCTGCGGGTGTAGACCCTCCTGAATTGCGTTTTTTGGGCAGCATTTCCCATTACACTATAGTTCTAGAAGTGAGGAAAATACACTATAATACATGTTATTTCCTGGAGTTTGAGGGCAATTTTGAAAATGCTGTTTTAATTCCCACTTTCCCTGCTGCCTCCAAGAAAGAGTGAGGGAGCTCCTTAGGGGCAGGAGCTTTTCTGGATTTCATCTGTAAGTCTTTGAAAATCCTGAAATGTGAGGGTTACCCCCCCCCCCCCGCGTCTTCCCCCCCTCAGAGGCGGACTGGATTCCACCACAGACCGAAGAATGGGGCGGGGGTGGAGTGCTGTCTGGAGGGCTGCAGGCCATCCGGTCTGGCGTCCTGGTCAGAGGACCCCCCAGATTGGACATTGTTTGAGGTCACTAAACCATCCTGGGAGTTGGCAGAAGGCCATCAAGGGCCAACCCAGAGCGGGCTACATCCCGGAACAGAGCCTGGCTACCTCCCACAAGGAAAGGGCGCATCTCTGAGGAAAGGAAAGACATCCCTTCCACTGACCAGAAAACTGTGACTTTCTCCACTCTTCCTGCTTCCCTCTGGGGACCGGCTTAGGCCCATCCAGTTCCTGGGACCATCCACACCTGGGGGGGGGGGGGGGCTTGGGAGTCGGCTCCATAAAGACCACCTGGGGGTGCAGAGCCCCTTGGCTTGATCTGGGGGGGCTCTAGGGGCTTTCGTTCGGGCCAGATGTACTTGAATCAAGGAGACAGAGCAGTCAGAACCCTAGAAGGCTTTCAGATGAAGCAAAATGCTACTCCGTAGACCCCTCAGAGCCTGACTGCGGAGTAGATCTGAAAAATGGCCACAGAAAAGGGCACAAGGCAAATTTAGTTATGTTCTATCTTTAATTTTGTGCACCAAATTCGCAGTTTGGGAGGGATTCTCAGTTTGAAGATCAATTCATTCATTCTCTCACCATATGCAGAAATCCTATTTTAACACCACCTTGGACAGATGGCCATTTTGCATGTCCTTAAAATATCCAGAATAGGGGGGCCCCCTACCTCGGAGTCCGCCTCCATGCTCCCCACCCCCATGCGGCCCCCGCATTGCTGGACAGCTCTAATTATTAGAGAATCTTAAATCCAGCCCAGTTGGCTTCTCTGTAACTTCTACACTTTGCTCCTAGTTCTGCAGTCCTGGGCCCGCAGAAATTCTCTATTCCGTTTTCGTTGTTGCTCTTCCCAGTGCCCCTTATCCTCTAAACACTTAATCCTTAATTAAAACTTGACAAATCAGTAAAACTTGATGGATCAGTATGGTTATTATGACCTAAGACTGAAAAAGAAAGGAAGCATTTTTAAAGCTTTCAAACTATATGCCTAGTCAGCCATACCTACCTGTTTGATTTTCTAAACACACAAATATGGTTTCTTCTTTAACTTCCCACATGAATATAGGTGGACGCCTGACACAAAAGCTTGGAGACGTCTGGGGCTCTTGGATGTACGTACTCAGAAGGACACACCCAGTTGCTACCCACGAGGTCGTGGTTAAATGAGTCCAAAACCAGAGACACAGGCTTCTAACCCAGCCCTGTTCGGCTGATCCCATAACTTGGTTTATAGTTCTTGTAGTTCATCCCTTCACATTGTTACCAACTGTCACGAGAAACTGCAGGAACAAGTTGCCAATCCATTGTAACCCCGGACTAATTGCTGGCTTGCAAAATGAACGTCAGCCCTTGAGAAGAGCTCATCAGCTTCAGCCAGTGTAGATCTGAAATTTTCTGACCATAAATTTCTCCTTTCCAATACTCTTCCTGGTTCTGCTTACATGATCCCGAATTTCTATTCAGTAATCAAGGGAACCCAAATAGGGTTCCAATTAGTTTACTCGAATTCACAATACCGCCCCCCCCACCCCCCGCCCCCGCCCTCCCAATACACATGTCTTGAGACGACTCTTGTAACACTTCGGTCCCTGGTGCCCTGACTGGGTAAAAATAATTTCTCTTCATTTAACTGGGAGAGCCACTGACACAGAAGCACAAAGATAAAAGTACAAACCCTTGTGAAGTTTGCTATTCTCTCTCTTCCTTTTTAAAAATCTCTGGGTCAGCGTTTTCTTCCCTGTTTTGGATATAGGCATTTAGTTCCTTGGAACTAAAATGGACTCCTCTGCTCTTGGTGCCTTTGGTTTTACGTGGCTGCGGCAGCTTTTGTAGTTCCTGAGTCTGTTTCATGAATTCTCTCTTCAAACGGGGTTGTTAAAACCAAGAACGTAGGCACAGTGGTTGAAAGTGGGGGCAAGAATCTCGGGCCCATGCCAAGCGGCTGAAGAGGGAGCTGGAGTGCTGTGGCCTCGGCCACACGGCCTCAAGACCGTGGGCAAGTTACTCGTCTTCTTGATTGAGAGAACTGAACTTGATGGTCTCCACGGCCCCTTTGTGGCTCTGAAATTCTAGCATTCGAAGATGTTATGGTCCTGTTTTGGAAATCCCTAGGCTCGTGCTAATGGTTTAATCCGTAACAATTGGTAGAAAAGTTAAACGAGGCATCGTGTTGCATTGAAGGGCATTTTACGCGAGATCGAGGGCCCAGGCAGCCTCCTCTGCTTACCCACTCTGAGATTCCTTAGGCCTCATCATCGGAGAGCAATGAACATTCACCTAGCTTCGGAAGACACGGAAGGGGGTTGATTAATGAAACATCAAGGGTACCAGCTGTGATGGGAAGAGGCCAGCTCTGTAAGCCTGCTAAGACAAGGGATTCACCAGTAACCAAACCAGGTGCAGGGAGAAACCCAAGCTGGTCCTGGGAAGGGAACTCCACCCTCTTCTCTGGGAGGGAGACCTGGCAGCGGGAGGGTGCGGTGGTGAAGGTGTGGATGGAGGTATGGATGAGAGGGACTAGGAGGAGAGGAAGGGGAGGGAGCAGGTGCAAAGGGCCATGTTTCCTTAGGCCTGTGCGTTGAGGTGCCACTGGAAAGTCTCAGAAAGAGGGAGATAGAGTGAAGTGGAAAGAGAAGGACAGGGAGAAGGCCAAAGAGCAAGGGAGAACTATGAGGAGGATTCCACTCTTATTTCCTTCTTCCTTCCTCTTTTTTTTTTTTTTTAAAGAGGCTCCATGCCCAGTGTGGAGCCCAGAGTGGGGCTTGAACTCAGAACCCTGAGATCAAGACTTGAGCTGAGATCAAAAAGCAGAAGCGTAACTGACCGAGCCACCCAGGCGCCCCTTATTTCCTTCCCTCCTTGTCTGGGGACCTCCTACCCTCAGCGTTTCAGAACAGTCCCTAGGGCCAAATATTCTGTTCTTCGCCCCCTCAAAGGGGGGTACATTTGTTGCTGGAGCAACACAGGGCTTGATGTGACTTGAGTTCCCACCAAGTATTTACTCCAACAGGGCGGTGATCTCCCTTGATGTTTTTCCCCTTTTCAGAAGGGTCAAATCAAAGCTAAGAGCAAAATGAGGTCCTTGATCCTTTGGCTTCATTCAAATAATCAAAGACCCCTCCCTTGGGGGCTGGAGATGGGGAACTGGAGAGAGGTTTGCAGCCCAGAGAAACAGTGAGTTGGGCTGGTGGGTGTGTTCCCGCTTCCCTTTGCCGGATGTGGCTTCGGTGGGGAAGGGACCCGGGTGCTGCGGGCGGGGCCGGGATGGAATGTTGGAAGCGTGTCTCAGGGCTCGCAGATCTGCCGTGGGCGTTCCGGGGACCTTCGCAGAGCTGACTGCTGGTGGGCCTCCTCAGCGGTCTGAAAGGAAGCAGTAGCCACCCTCCGCACCTTTTTTGAGGGGCTGTGCTGACCCTCTGATTAACTGGGAGCCGGGGGAGGGGAGTGCGGGGGTGGGGGGAGGAACAGAGCGAAGGGGGAGCTCTGGTAGAAGTTCTAGGACGTCTGCTGAACCCTGAGACGAATCCGGGGGAGGGAGAAGATGATGCTGGAGGGGGGAAGGCCTGGCTTGGGAGATGGGAGAGGGTGGGCTTCGGTGCTGATTCTGGTTGAGCTCTGGGGAAGGTGCATTTCCTCCTTTGTTCAGGGATCGGAGTAAAGAACCTCAATGCGTCTCAACCCCTAAAGAACCCAGCGCCCCCAGAAAGACTGAGACCCGCCCCGGCCGCCCCCGCAGCGCCCTGGCCCGCCTCCGGCTGCGGGCGGCGTCCTCCCCAGCTCGGCAGGCTCGCCAGGCTTGGCCCGGGGGCAGCGTGTGGCCGCCACCTACTGGCGAGCCGCCCAAGAGCCGCCGGGCCCGGGCCACACCTTGATTTTCTACCCAAACCCTAGTTACTGTCCCGGCAACCTCGCCCTTGGAGACGTTCTGGTGGCCAGAACCCTCCCCTTTTGTCAGATGCAGAAGACAGCTGCAGCTTCTGTCCTCACCCGGGGGACATCGCCCAGGGGCCCGGCCAGCTGCGGGCTGGGGGCGTGGGCCGGCCGGCAGCGGCCCAGGGCTGGCTTGAGCCTTTGCAGATGTTGCCAGATCCACCCCCTCCTTGGACGCGAAGGAGGGCAAGGGGAAATGAGAGAAAGAGGGAGAGAGAGAGAGAGAGGGAGAGAGGTTATTCTCCTTGGGAGCATTTGCGAAAACAAGATTCACGCTACTTGTTTGCCTTTGGCACAGTCTCCGGCCCTCAGATTCTGCCAGAGAAGCTTGCAGCGCTCTCTGCCCGCCGAGCCTCTCATTGTACATAAAGGAACCCAAACAAAACCCGACAACCCTATAGCCTTTGCGCATTAGGCACTCCGAGGTCTATAGATCCCAATTAAGAAGTGTTGTAGTCAACACATCACCTCAGTGTATACGTTAAATAGCTGACAATTTTAATGCCAATTATACCTCAACAACACTGAAACTAAAAAAAAAAAAAAGAATTTGTGGCGTCAAGATTTGAACCTACAACCCATTCTCTACCACTATGTACACCTATCTCTGTAGGAGCCACCGGCCGGAGGTAGTGGGATTTTCCTGAAGTCCCCAGTTACTCAGAGGCAAAATTTGTTTGAGATTTTGTCTAATAGATGCTCCTCCCTTTCCTTTCCTTTCCTTTCCTTTCCTTTCCTTTCCTTTCCTTTCCTTTCCTTTCCTTTCCTTTCCTTTCCTTTCCTTTCCTTTCCCCCTCCTTCTCTCCTTTCCTCCCTCCCTCCTTCCTTCCTTTTTTTTTTAATAGCATGCTTGCTACCCCACCCCCATCCCCTGGTTCTTCATCCCTAACTATGTGAGAGTCTGTGCTCGCTTACACCAGTATCAGATATACTCTACTCTTTCTATAAGAACCCTCATTTATTATGGCTAGACCTACATTTGGGAGATGGAGCTTCCTTTCCCCCAAGACCATGAAAACAGAGTTGTTTTCCCTGGAGCATGTAGTTACTTTTGAGGCTCGATTCCTGGTATTTCTCCTGGTCATACAACCTGCCTTGCACGTGAAAACATCAGGCCCCAGAATGACATGGGTATAGTGAGAGACAACCTGAAATTCTTTCCTTCCACACCAAACATCAGCTAGCCAGAGGCGGGAGGAAATGGTCCTTTGGGATCCTTTCTCTCCCTATGTTTCCCACGGAGAAATTAACATCCCCCTCGCCCACCCCTACGTAAAAACAATATTTAGAATGGAAAGTGCGCCTGACATAAAACAACAATAACAATGGCCAGGAAAGCTCATCCAAGGTCTCATCCACTCAACCTGCTTTTAATCCCAGCCTTTTCCTCCTCCGGATGCATCCTCTCCGACTGCTCCCAAAAGAGAATGTTTCCTTTTCTGTTTTTGTGTTAAACGGACATCCACTTTGCCAACCCAAATGATCGTCCACGGGACACAAACACATCAAAACAAACCGACCAAAGCAGAAGGATACTGGCGTGTAGAGGGTAGAAAGGCATTGGTGCCGCCACTCTACACAGGGAGAAGCGGTGGCCGGTGGCCGCTGGCTGTCCCCCTGGGAAGATGGCACAGAGGTGGGGGCTGACTCCTGGAGATCATGTGACCAGGGGCAGCTTAGTCTTTCATATTCTCTGGTGCCTTACAGGAAGCACCGTGTTGTTGGTCAGATGGTGTGAGACAGCTTTCTTGGAGGTTGACAGTTTCCAGAAAGAGAGGGAGAGTTCGTCATTGGGAAAACATACATCAATGAAAAGACAGAATAGTGTCTGACGGTTGAGTAGAATCAAGACTGTGTTATGATGTGGTTGAGATTTGGGGATCTTAGGTGATGTCCTCTGGCTAGTTCTCTGGTAGCCTGACAGCTCTGCTATGAAGGTGACCTTTCTAGAAAAGGTCTGAAGAGGCCGCTTTAGATTGAGGGTGGAACTAAGATCAGGGGTAGTAGTTGCCAAAAGCAGATTCCGATGCGTTGTCAGAAGGACTTCCTAATGGGAGGGTCTTGGCAAGTAGTGAGCTCCCCATCACTGGAGGAGTTTAAGCATGACTTAGATAGTTCTGTGGTGTAGGTTTGTAGTTGAGGTTCATATATTGGGGAGGAATTTTAAGGCTCCTCTTCTCAGTCCAGAGATTCTATAACTTAAAGAGATGGAAAAGTTAAATCTGTGGACAAATTAGTCTTTAGAAATGTAAGATATTTTCTTTGTATCTACTTATTTCCTCTTAAATAAAAGGCAGCAAACACATATATACCCCTGTGTATTCAAATGTCAAAGTTAGAAATAGTCATATGTTTAAAAAGATATTTATATAGCAATATGTAACACAGCATTTGCATATGATAAGAAGCTCAATACATAGTTATAGTAATGTATAAATAATTTCTAAAAATTACAAAGGACTAAAGTTCATGTATGTAAGAAAAAAAAATTGCCTCCCTAATAACATTTATTTGCTCACTGAATGGAAGTTTACTTGATACCTGTCATAGATAAGACTCTTCCTTCAGAAACTTAGCATCTTAGGAGTTGGGGAGCCAAATATTTCCACAAGTAATTCTGTGACCAGGCAGGCTGCTGCTAGTGATTTTAATAAAGGGCTATGTAAGGACTATAGTGTGGTGGGGAAAATAACTACTTCTGACTGTGTATCTGGGAAGGCTTCCTAGAGGAGGCAGGGTTTGAACTTCTCTGAAAATTTTTTGATAGGTAGTTCCTGGAAGAAGGGCATTTAAAAACAGGGCTTTTTCTTTGGAAACCGTATTCTCAGGATTTCCAGGGCCAGAGTAAGGTGCTTGGAGCCTCTTTCCCAGTGATGAGTGGGAGGGGTGGTGGGGTGTTTGGAGGATTTTGAGCAGAGGAGTGATAAGGCCGGATAACGCAGGGGCGCAGAGGAAATGTCAGAGAGGGAGGAGCTCAGAAAGAGGATCATGCCAGGGGCTGATGCTGTGGTCCGGGCTAGGACCTGAACCGGGCAAGGACAGTGTGAGCTGGAAGTAAGGAGTAGACGAGGGGTAAGTAATGGAGGAAGATCTCATGACCTGACTTGCTTTGGGCAGTAAAGTTGGGTTGAGAGGAAGGAGACATGGGGAATTTGGCAGCTGAGCATTATTACCGCCTTCTCCCCGGAGAAGATGGGGTTATCCGAGGCGGTCAGGAAAATGACTAAACTGTCTTCTAGCTAGCCAGCCGATTCACATGCTCTCAGAAAGTGCTCTTGCACCATCTGGTAGAAGATGCTTCCACTGTGCCTTTGTCTGGGAGAATCTCACCCACTCTCAAGTGAATCATGGACATTTGAGCTCTGTGAGACTCCCCCTCTGCTCACACAGCCCCTGCCCTCCCCACCCCCCACCCCCGTTTCTGGTTATGTTACACCCCCAGGTTCAGGCTGGTTCTTCAGTGAGTCAAGCCCAGGATTTCCATCACTTCCTTTGCTGGAGAAGTGGGTTTTTGATGGTCCTGTTCAGTTGTATTGTTCCCAATTACTGTGACTTGGACCACCCTTAAAGAACTGTATCCCCAGACTCTGGTGGCGGCCATTGAATAAATACACATACTCCGTGGCAGGAAGAAGTTATCTGACCCTAGCTTAACAACCGTGGATCCAAATTATGAACATCTAAACTCCCCTACTGCGTCTTTAAAAGTCAACTCTCCTCAAAGTCTCTGCAGTATTAGGTACTCATCAGTAAAGGAAAGGTGTTCGCAGGGGCCTGATTGATTTCTCATGGCCAGAGCACCCTAAAAGCAAAGGCAAAGAGGCAATGCAAAGCAGTCTCAGAGCTGTGTTCCTTTGATTCTTTCATATTTTAGGGGAGTAGGAAGGTATAAAAGGAAGGCAAGAAACCAATAAAGATTTAAGTGAATGGAGACAACTGGAGAGGACAGTTATCTCCCACACCCCCCATTAATTAGTCATTTATACCTCCAATCACCAGCAATTGTAATTCTCAAGGTCATTTCCACTAACTGTAATAATTTTCTTTCAGAAAAGAACTTAATCCAAATCTAGAATGATCAGTGGTTGTGAGGTTTGCTTTGGGACTAGGAGCTTAAGGAGACTGCAGCTCCTCTGTGGGCTGGGCGATTGAAGAAGGAAAGGGGAAGTAGAGTCAAGAATAAAAAGATGGTGGTGGTGGAAAGGGAACTGGCTGGCTTGCGCATTTGGAAGAAAGAACAACAGGAAAGGGATATCAGAGAGCTGATGTGTGGTTCTAAGTCTCTAACGTCCTTTTCTCTTAACACTCTCTTAACACTCAACTTCTCTCTAGAGTCAACATTCATGCCTCCTATACTTTTCTCTGCTTCCCACCCAATGCAATGATAGATAGCCCTGAGTACCCCGGCCCCAAGAAGTCCTACTCTGCTTACAGTGATGGGTGGAGAAATGTGTTCTGGGCACCTCATATAGATAGGACATCTGCTGTCCACAGTATCTGAGAACACTGTGATTGCACTAGCTCCGTGGGCTTGGGTCTGAGAGTTAAAGTACCATAAATAATGTTATGGGAGTTCCCAGCAACCAACCGACAAACTTTGGGACTGAATATGAATGTTCAGAAATGTCTCTTTTCGGTGCTTTTTTATGACGCGAGATACACACCAGGGTAGGGAATGAGTCTCCCTGCAAGCTACACTGCAAGTAGTGGGTGGGTGGCTGGAAGTTTCAAGAGCCCGAGATCTTTTGTTATTTATTCCAGTTATGCTCTGTTATTGGATAGATCCCCAGACATTCACCCACTAGGTAGCTCTCATGGTTATCTATAAAGATATCAAGATTTGCCCTTCCACCCCACATTTGGCTTAGGGTTTCTCTGCTGAGGGCTCTCTAGTATAGGGACCGGGTACCTGGGGATAATCCAGGTCAGAAATTTAAGAAAATAGTTTGTTCTGTTTCCAGATGTGTTGGGGGGGCACTGAAAACAATGGAAGCCCCTCTAAGCGGACAGTGGATGACACTAATGGAATCTGACAAACTGGGGGCAGTGAAAAGATGGAAAAAGTAGATGCATTATGTGCTAACTCCACCTAAGCAGCTCCTACTTCTGGCTGGATGCAGCAGCCAAAAGCAGAGGGAATTATGTGTTCTGTACACTAAGAGCTCCAGCTAATCCAAGACATTCTGCTCCTTTCCTTGCTGGACAGATGTGTCCCCATCACAGGAATCTAAGGTGAAAGAGAGTGACTTCTTTGCTTGGTAACCTCACCCACTCCTCCGGTCTGCACCAGGCAGGGGAATAACGGTCAGGAGGGGCTTTGGCTTAGACCAGGAGTGAGGTCCCGCCTTGGTTCCTGCAGCGGTGGCAATGGGTCTCATTTCAGAAGCAGACCGGAGCACATCTAGTTAAAATGCATCATGTTCAGGCCAGGGACCAAACACTGCTCATGTCAGGGAAGGAGAACCCCTGCAGACAAGTGGCCTGAAGGATAAAGTGGCCAGGACACAATAGCAGAGCACGCACAACACACACGGGCAAGCGCCAGGCCCCGAAAAACGCGGGACACTACATGGCAGGGCACTACGGGACCTCTCATTCCTAAGGCCATTACCCTCCAGATCAGGAGTGAGATCCAGAGGCTGGGGGTGCAGTGGGTGGCCCGAAGTGAGGAGCAGTAGGAAGATGGTGTGTGGAAGGCAATGATGATCAAGTCATCCAAATGGAGAGGGTGAGCAGGGGTGAAAGCAATGAGACTCACTCTGGAGGGTGACATAGCAACCCAAGGAGACAGAAAGTGTGGCTGATTTGCCAACAGCACGTAAGGCAGGGAGCTCCCAGCGTTTCCTCCATCTCACATAAGAGGCCTCACTTGGTGTATTGCATTCCATTCTGGGCCCCTCTACCACTTTCCTCTATGAGGAGGAAGTTTGTCAGTTGGAAGCCAAAGGAATAAAAAAAGACATTTATAGAGCCCAAAGAGGATTAAACATGTGACTTGTTATGCAATCTTTGTAATACCCTACAGCCAGCCTCTTCTTTTTCCCAGGAAGGGCAAGATCAGGATCTAGTGATGGTGTGAATTTTGGGGGTGTCGGGAAGACAGCCAGGACAGAGATGAAGAGAGTGAGCTTTCTAATCATTCCTGAGGGTGTGCTCTTAGAAGTCTCCCCGATCACAGGGTAGGGATGAGGCATAATGGCAATTTCTAGGAGGCCCCAGATGGTTTGTATACACTGCCTGGTGATAAACGATAACAGATAGCCTATTACTTGTACTTAACATGGGGTAGCCTGGTGACTAGCTGACTTGTTATGTTGGTAACCGCTACACTCAGTTTCACGGGGTACTAATAGTAATGCTAATAACCACAGCCAAAGCAGCCCCGTTAGTACCCGCCATGCTAGTTCCACAAACAGGACTCAGAACCCTCGTATTTTCCTGTGTGATGGGCATTACGGCCCCCACTTTATATAGGAGGACACAGAGAACAGAAGGACACGACTAGGTGATTCTCACTCAACCTGTTTAATTCAAAAACCTCTTTTCCTTGTGCATTAAAGTCAAGCTGAAAATTGTGGAGGTCCGCGTGGACCCGCGGAAAGCAAAAATGAATTTGAACGCGCGGGGAGATTATTCACAGCAGGCATGAAAGCTCCGAGCTCGCTCCTGAGGCGGCAGGATAAACTCCATGGTTTTTGTCATTTACAGTGAAACTGGACACATCCCTACAAAGCGGCCTGGGTTGGAGGGAAACGCTGAGACTGGGAAAGAAGGCAGGGGTTGTTGGAGGGGTTGGGACGGACGGGGGAAGCCACAGTCTGCCTCTCATTCCTGGCCTGTAAACCAGGAATGTAAGGAGCAAGGAGCAAGGCCCCTTCGTGTATATTAGAACATTCTAGGTATTTTTTTTTTTAAAGAACATTCTAGATTTTGAGTACCTGATGTGCAAAGTGAGAGGAGATAACAGGCACAGGAAGTATTGAGACCATAGCATCAGTCCCGGGCACGAAGTACCCGGGACAATACAAAGTGGCTTGAGCAGCCTCAAAGCTTCAATTAACTTAGGTGGAGTGAGAGAGAGAAGCGGAACAATTGCAGGATGTGCCCGGCCATCTCCTCCCTAGGTGGGGACATCCACACATCCACCCTGGTGTGAATAAGGGTGGATGTTCTTTCCAGCTCTTTCCTTTTGAAGTCCCTTGAGACTGCATTGCGTTGTAGCTATCTTGGGCATGACGAACGGAGCCCTCCCTCTGCAGCCGATATAAATCAGAATAGCCACTCCCGTGTGCACCCTTTACACTTCCTTGATGATCAACGGACTCCTTTCTTTATGATTTCTTTTATGATCAATGGGCTCCCTTCTCTGCTGAGAGGATGGCTGAGCGGTGTGTTTTACCTCTGCCCATTCTCAATCCGTATTCGTTCCCAATCCTCCCACCATGTGATGCGTGCATTTGCCTGTCTTCTCCATGGAGTCCTGCAGGATTGGACAGTATGTAAATGTCATGCACAAAGAGAAGGCTCATTTAGTGGTGTTTCAGTCTGCACACTTCGAAAGCCCCAGAACCGACATACTGCATCAAAGAAAATACAGCGTTAGGCCCTAGACCAGTAGCAGAGTCCGTACGTACCATGAGGCACGCGCAGCCCAGAGGCTGGGGTGCCGCAGTACAAACCTGAAATATTCAATCAGTAGGTGATCAGACCATTACACTGTAATTAAGTTGTTATAATTATTGAATACCAAGCAGCATTATAACAATAGAAGTTGTGGCGCTTACATTTTGTATCTCACCTGGGAGCAAATTAGTAGCCCATTCAGTCTACAGGCATTGAGTAATAGCTGGTATTCGGCAGAAGGGATCCACTTCTATTAATACTGCTGGGCACGCAGTTTGATAGAGCCACGGACACTTCCCTAGTGGAAAATGGAAATTTTTATGACATCGTTGCACAGAGACCTGGGAATGACAGCTGTGAAAAGCCCTTTTAAAAAAAAAAATCAAAGTCTTATTTTGGTTCTTACAAACACAAACAAAATAAAACATCAACGGTGATAAAGTGTTTTTTTCCTCCTAGAAACAGGCTTTATTAGAGAGATGAGTATATAAATACACTTATTGAGAAGGAAAATTATGTTTATATTTAGGTGTATGTAAATAGATGAATAGGCATTTAGGAAACTAGATTAACAAGATGTTTTCAGGAATTTATAATGGAATTGTGATAGTTTTTATTGCAACTTCTCCTGATTTTAGCAGACAGTCCACTCGTGGGAAAGCTGATGGTCTGACTGAATCTGACAGTAACCCCACCCCCCATCTTCTCCTTTCTTTTCAGAACTCTCATTGCTGCTCTTTGAGACATCAAAAAGCCAAGATGTTGGTATTACTGGCTGGTATCTTTGTGGTCCACATCGCCACTGTCATCATGTTATTTGTCTCCACCATTGCCAACGTGAGTAATAGGTTCTTTTGTTCATTCATTCACCCAGAACTTATCTGAATATTACATAAAGTGCTACAAAAGAAGTTTGAGCCACAAATCCCTGCCCCTTGGGAATATGCAGTTTAGTTGTGGGGGAAAAAAAAAAGCACCCACTCCCAGTTCAAACAATGAAATAGCAGGAGGAGAAAAGCCGGTGCCTACCAAAGTGATCCCGCCAGGGATGTAAGCGGCTAGAGGCTGGAGAAGACAATGAGGCTTCTTCAGTCTCTCGCAGAACCTTCTCCGGAGGGTAGAGCTGGGCGGAGGGGGGGCGATGGCTGGGGGGTGGGGGGTGGGGAGAATGGGAAGATGGGCGGGGTCTCTTGGCCGAAGAAGGAAGGAGCAGAGGGGTGCATTCCAGGCAGGAGTGCTAGCCAAGGTTCCCCTGTGAGAGGGAGAGGCTTTGTTCAGGGCAGAATGGGGACACCCGTGGGGCGAGAGCAGAGCTTCCTTTCCTTCTGGGAACCTTGATTAGAAGGATGGAGGGGAGAGAGACGATGAACTTTGGTTGCCAGACCGACACATTCAAATTCTGAGCCAAGAGGAGCGTGTGAAGGTGGAATTGTGCCAGATTAACCTGGTTCCATGGAATTAACTCACTCAAGCAAAACAATGTGGGATTTTTCTCTCTGAAGCTTGGGCTACTCTGACCTCTAGCGGTCGTTTGTAGCATCAAATTCGCTTTTATTGTGCTTTTCTCATAAAGAAACAAGACGGATCCTGGCCCACAAAAATCAAGGCCACCCATCACCAGGGAGGCAAATGGTGGCTCCAGGATCTGTTTAGGTCCCTGTTACAGTTAAAGGACAAATGGGTTTTGAAGTTCAGTTAAAAGAGTTTTGCTACCGTCGGTGGATGTGGTCCCTGCCAGGCTGGGGTTTAATAGGCCTGATGGATGACTTCAAGCTGCACCAGTGGTTGCCAAAGGGCTGAGTATCTGAATCAGCAGCCCCTAATACAGGGCTTGGCATAATACCGTTGTTTGTTGAATCAAGAGCCGGTGATCGCACATCCTTGGCCCCGACCTTCCAGCAGTGCTCATTCTAACAGGTGTTTTGGGAGGACAAGCCGGGTGTTTGTTTTCCAGGAGAGTAGTCATTTTTGTTGGGCGGGGTGGAAAGGGACACGGGCACCACAGGGGGGCCTTGGGGAATACATGGTGGTCACTCTTCCACTTTTGGGGGCCCACACATCCTTCGGTTTAGATGTCAAGTGTCTTCTTGACACCGAGACTCATTGCTATTTACTTCGTTGTCCTGTTGTTTCCTGTTTGCCGCCAGTTGAGCATTTTTTTTTCCTTCTTTTTTTTAACCCTCTTAGGTCATTACATGAGTTTTTTTTTTTTTTAAGATTTTATTTATTTGAGAGAGAGAGACAGGCAGACAGACAGAGAAAGCGAGCGTGAGCAGGGGGGAGGGGTAGAAGGAGAGGGAGGAGCAGACTCCCTGCTGAGGAAAGAGCCCCCTGTGGGACTGGATTCCAGGACCTGCAGATCATGACCTGAGTGGAAGGCAGACACTTAACCAAATGGGCCACCCTGGAGCCCCTAAAACGGTCTTGAGAGGGCATATGGTTGGTACCTTATACTTAACACCAATTGCTAGCACATCCTGCGTTTCTGCTTTTTAGAACCTCAGAATTTTAAACCACTACGATTGAATTACTTTCTTTTTTTGTTTGTTTGTTAAGTAATGAGGAATGTGAAGCCCAGAGGAACTATGTGATTTTTCTTCAGTCACACAATCTTTCACCTTTTCTCTTGGTTTCCGTTTTAGTCAGACCTGACCTCATTTCCACCAAGAGGTGGGGTGCTTAGCCTTATTTGGGGCTCAATGTGGGGGGGTTGCTGAATATTCGATCCTGACCCAGATCTGATTTGCTGTTTCTTTTCTTTCTAAAACAAAGGGTCAGCTTTTCAACAATTGTTTGTTTCTTTTTGGTTTCAGGTCTGGGTGGTTTCGGATACTGCACAAGCATCAGTCGGTCTTTGGAAAAACTGTACCGTTGGTGACTGTAATGAGGTCCTGTCATATTCCAGCGAAGGTATGTCTTAGGGGACTGTGTTCAGTACTGACGGTATGTCTTAGGGGACTGTGTTCAGTACTGATGGTATGTCTTAGGGGACTGTGTTCAGTACTGACGGTATGTCTTAGGGGACTGTGTTCAGTACTGACGGTATGTCTTAGGGGACTGTGTTCAGTACTGACGGTATGTTTTAGGGGACTGCGTTCAGTACTGACAGTATGCCTTGGGGGACTGTGTTCAGTACTCATGGTATGTCAGGGAACTGACAGTATGTCTTAGGGGAATGTGTTCAGTACAGATGGTATGTCTTAGGGGACTGTGTTCAGTACTGATAGTATGCCTTGGGGGACTGTGTTCAGTACTGACGATTCGGGTGGTCAGAGAAACGTGCAGCCTGCCGGGGACTGCTGAGCCTAATACCCTGTTCTTCTCCTTCTGTGTTCACAGACGCCCTCAAGGCGGTGCAGGCCTTCATGATCCTCTCCATCATCTTCTCCGTCATCTCCCTCGTGGTCTTTGTGTTCCAGCTCTTCACCATGGAGAAAGGAAACCGCTTCTTCCTTTCTGGGGCCACCATGCTGGTGTGCTGTGAGTATTCTAGGGGCAGGCTCCTGTTTATGGCTACCTTACCATGGGCATTCCTGGCAATGTGGACAGAGGAGCACCCGGCTCCTGCTTTAGACAATTGTCTCCTCTGCTTGTTCTCTTTTTGAGAACACTTGCCAGTGCTTGGAATCAGTACTGTTGTCTGCTTTAAACAAATTGCCATGTTTAAACCTAGTGCTCCCTGGGCGTGGGGGTGGGGCTGGGGGCGTGACCAAGTGGCAGGGCCACGCCCATTGCATGCACTTGTATCGCGGACACTGGAGGGCAGGAAGGTGGGTGTCCTTAGACAAAGTCACTGCCACAGTGCGTGTCCTATTCTCATCCTTCTGCTGGTCTTCCCCAACACACATAATTGGGTGAAAGGCTGTGTTGTTTTCGCACCCCGGGCAGCCGCCGACATAGGCTGGGGTCCAGAAGGAAAAGCTGGGTGATGGACTTGAAGTTCTGTGTTTTACTTCGCACTTGTAGCTACACAACCCAGTGCGGGTGAGGGAGCCCAGACACCTCTAGTTTTATCACCACGACCATCAAGGCTGGTTCAAGGCCAAACCACAGAACTATCCTATGGGGCTAAACAGCCAGATTTTATCTTCCCAGTCAAATTTCCCATTTTGCTATGAGGGAAATAGGAGCTTTTAAGAGTTATACAATTTTTTTTTCTTAGTTTTAATAGAAAAAAAAATGAGACTTTTTTTTTTCTTCCCCTTGTAGGGTTGTGCATTATGGTTGGGGTGTCCATCTATACTCATCATTATGCTGGTGGTTATGGAACCAACTACTCCAGCAGTCACCATGGCTACTCCTTCATCCTGACCTGGATCTGCTTCTGCTTTAGCTTCATCATTGGTGTGCTCTATCTAGTTCTGAGAAAGAAATAAGGCCGAAGAGTTCATGGGGATCTGGGGGGGGTGGGTGGGGAGAAGGAAGCCGTTGAATCTGGGAGGGAAGCGGAAGATACTACGCAGGAAAACCCAAGAGAGGGAAGGGGGGCGGGGAGGGGAAGGAGGGTGGGAGAGGCTGAAATCCAGACCATTCCTGGGGAGGTTCTCTACTGTGGAGTGCCTGCCCTTGGGAGGGAGTAGTTGGCTAGTCGTCTGCTGCTCCCTTGGCCCCGGAGAGCCTCTCTCCAGCCACCAGACTTGGCCTCCGGCTGTTCTCAGTTACACACACTGCCTGGGGCCCCACCAGCTGCCGCACCGCTGGCTCCACTCCTGAGGCTGAACTGTGGGTCTCGCACTGCGGTCCTCAGACCTATCGCATCAAGTTAAAATAGCGGTACAAGTCCCAGCCAAGTGCAGATCTTGTTTTTGTGTTGACTATGCTAAGCCTGGAAGCCATCCCGCTTTTCTGACCCAAAGCAAAACATCACATTCCAGTCTGAAGGGCCTATATGAGGGGGCTTTGGCCTGTGAGCAATTATCCCTCTTTAGAACAGATACTTAACTCTGTGGAACTCAGTGGTATTTGTGACGAAATGGGAGAAAGACATATAGTCCCGAGGCCAAATTGGTGGGTCAGTTAAACCAAGAAAGAGTACTTTTCCCAGTGGAAGGCCTGGGGGATGGTCAGAACCCAGACCGGACCTCACACAGCTGTCCCTCACAGAGAACTCTTGCTGTGGACTTTGCTAGGCCTCTTGCTTAAAGCCAAAGCAGCTCTTTGAGCATTTCTGTAAATCCACTCATGATCAATTCCGTGGCGAAAGCCACCACACAAATGATGGGACCAAGGGGCAATCTCGTGACAGTGCTACAGTAGGATTATGTTTTTAGGACCCCTTGTTCACGTGATCAGTGTTTCTTTTAAGCACATACAGGGAGAGAGATGGACACGGTTCCTTGTAACACGATTTATTACTCTCCCTCTAAATTATAACTTTTGAGGATGTTTCGTCTAATTATCCGCATTGGGGATCGGAACTTCTAGGCCCAGTGGTCACTCTCTCTCTCTCTGACATGGGCTGAAGCCGTTATCTTTCAGAGGCCCTGCCTATCCCACAAATGAGGCAGGGCAATTCTGGAAACTTAGTAAAACACACACAAACCAAAACCAAATAGATCCTTGGGGGAAAGGTGCTATATAATTGTAAAGTATTAAGCACACTAGATTTTGGTCATGATTAGAACAGAGTACCTGCATTCCCAGGAAAGTTAGAAAATTCCCATGAGACAAATGAAAACGTAGGTGATGGGCAGGGTTTTTTTTTTAAGGGAAAAAATAAAAAGCAAAAACTCCTGTGGTTCCCAGTCAGTTGGCAATTGGGCTGTCTGATGCCATAGGAGCATTTCTATATAGGACTTAGTAGCTGTATGTTATTCCTGGGGAAGCAGGCATTGCTCTGGCCTGAAGCAGCTATTTCAAGCCATCTCAGATTCTGTCTAAAGGGGACGTTTTGGGAAGACATTTCCTTTATTATCAGAGAAGATCTACCCCCGGGGGAATCTGAGACATCTTGCCTACTTTTCCTTCTCCCAGCGTTCTCCTTATCCCATTTCTTACACACTTTTCCTTTCTGGGGAGTTGTCATGCCATGATTGCTGGTATTTATGTAAAAGGACTATGGCTAAATATATTACTCTATGTTCATTCTGGTTAAGGAAATATTGAGGGAAAGCCACCAGATTACATGGGCTGGGGGTAGAGAGATGGCAAGCAAGAACTGTGGGATGATGAACTTTTTAATATGATTTAATTATCACGATTATAGAAGGCTGTCTTATGTGCAGAAGCATAGTTACATGTCAGATATACCCAAAGGAGATACTCGCATTATGTTGAAAAGTCAAACTATGACTGGAGTGAACCATGTATTCCCTTGTTTTTTACTTTATTTCTGTGACATTTATGTCTCATGTAATTTGCATTACATTGGTGGGTTGTTCTAGTACTGTATTTGGCTTTTCCTTTAATAGATTGATATTTCATATACTATAATTGTAAATATTTTGATACATATGTTTATAACTCTAGGGATATAAAAGTAGATTCTGATTCCCTTCACTGTGTGAATGTCTTCTTCCTAAAAAATGCAGGACAGTAGGGATAATAGTGACATTTATACCTAATGAAGTTGTCAAATAGTGCGATTTGAATAACTTGGCATTTATTTGAGACATTAAACTACTTTCTGGTAATACATTAGGCATTCTACAATAACTCTTTCAGGCAAATGAATGTTATTAGGTATAGTTTTATCTTATATTAATTAAACATCTAAAACAAAAAATAGAACTTCATAACTTAATACATCAGGGAGATGTCATGGTCTTGAATCAGCATGACTTACGACATTAAGAAATGAAATACTTGAAAAGATTCTTTGAAATAGCCAATTCCTCTAATATGTCTTCAAAACAAAGCAATTTATAAAGGTATGCATCACATACATACCTTTGCAGAAACCCATTCATTGCATAAACTGGGCATATCTATATGGGGCAGATGAGAAAAGGAAAGCTTTACTGCTTTCTGTGAGCAATAAGGATGGGAATTAACAGTGGAAAAGCAGAGTAGATACTGTATACCCTAGCATTGTGTCAACACTAATATCATACAAGTGGTTTTAATGTGGATTTGGTACTCGTTCAGTCCCCTGTGGTTTTGGATGAAATAACTGCACAGAGTAATACACAAAAAATACACAATGGAACCTGAAAATAAAACTTTAACGTATTTTAAAGTCAATTAATCAAATTGCATTGATTATTGATACCCTCTCAGAGACCTATGTAATTTCTTAGATCACTTCTCAGATACTATCATAAGAAGCTACTTCTCTCTTTTAGTGCTCCCTGGGATTCATTTCCCCATGTCATTTGCCTGGTGATGGATCAGACCTCTAGAGCATCCTTTCCTCCCTTCCTTCTATGGATCTTTAATCAGACTCTCCAACAACTCTCCTCTGCCAAGATGAAATCTTCTATCTCAAAGACCTGGATGGTGAATGGGGGTGCATTACTCACGATTCTCCAGAGAAACAGAACCATCAGGATGTGTAGATTATATATAGAAAGACGTTTATGTTTTTTAAAATTGGCTCACATGATTATGGAGGCAGGCAGGTTCAAAATCTGCCAGGAGGATAGGGCTGGCAGGCCGGAACCGAGGTAAGAGCCATTGCTGCCATTCAAGTCCAAAGAATGTCTGCTGGCAGAATTGTCCCTTGTTTAGGAGGAGGAGGTGGTCAGTCTTTTGTTTTATTCAACTGATTGAATGAAGCCCACACACATTATAGAGGGCAATCTGCTTTACTCCAAGTCCACTGATTTAAATGTTAATCTCATCCAAAACACCCTCACAGAAACATCCAGAATAATGTTTGGCCACATGTCTGGGCACTATAGCCCAGCCAACATGACAAATAGAATCAGTCATCATGGGGGAAACATTCTAATTAAGAATAAGGCACTGGCTTACCAAATAGTTAGAGATATAATTTAAAAGAAGCTTAAACAGTGGAAATCTTTATGTTTACAGCTGATACTCAGCTCAAATAGTGAAATAGTAAGACATGGGTATTAACTTGAAAGATGATCTTGAATATCCTATGAAAAGACAGAGAGTTGTCAAGAGTTTCTTTTATAGTGGAACTTAAAATATATTTTTTGATTCAATGTCTTAGGTAGGGTCAAGTTGAATTAAGTTGTGTAAGAAAATACTCTTCAGTGAAACTGATCCAAATTTATAAGGATAGGAAAGATGAGCTACAGAGCTTCTCTATTACCACTTAAGAATGGGATTTGCAGGCAAACGACAACTTATTTATTCATCAAAGTGATAAATGTGAGGTGCCAAATGGTTAATAGACAGCTACACCCCTCTGTGCTGGACTCAGTCATTATAGTCCCTGTGCAAAACCCCACTGGCTTTGAGGCACAGAAGAATATTTCAGTAGGGTCTTAAAAGAAGGCATATGAAAACTAAGAGGATATTGTGCAGGACTCCACCCTTAAAAAGAGAAACTCTCTCCATGTTTACTAAGAAATAGTCAGGATACACTATTATTTTTTCCCTAGCAAAAAAGTGTACTGAGTTTTAAAAAAAGACTAGATTTTGGGGACTAGAGAGGAATGAGGTAGAGTGGTGGGAGGCAGGATGAAAAGAGGAAAATTTGCTGGAAATTTTGGAGTAGATTCTGAAGAGGATTGAGTCATCTTAGAGAGGTATTTGCAGTCCAGGAGAGCAAGCAGCTCTTGAACACACAGATGGTAGAGAAGGATGTACACTGATTAGGTGGAGCCCAAGGAAAGGAGTGTTTTGGAGTTCTACCTAGTCTTGTTTCTGAAAGGGAGACATGTGGGGCCTCCTCATAGGGCAGGAGGGTGGTACATTAAAACTCGTACTGATAAACCACTGGGTGCTAGGTGCTGCACCCAGAAGCTAGGGAATGAAAGATCAAGCAGACATGTTTCCTGTCTTCATCTAATTTATAGTCTAGCCTGGGGGTAACACTCATACTTAGAGAAAATGGAAGAAGACCCTCTGGAAGCACAGAGGAGATGGGAGGACTGGCATATGGGGGACAATAGAAGATTTTCAGGTCTTCATCCCTTCCTCATGGTCCTTATCCCACTCCGTGAGCAATTAGCTGACAACCCTTATTGGATTTTACCCTACTGCTTCTCTTACCTACCCAAATCTCCCTGCCCCAAAGGCCTTGCTTTGGTGCCAGGCTCTCATTGCCTTCCATCTGAATAGCTGCAGGTGAGAAACATCCCAGTGTCCTCCATGTCTTCACCTACTCTCTCCAACCTCTTCTTTCTGCTGTTAGGATGGGTATTGATGGATGCTTCTCCATACGGCCAGGGAGCCAACCCAGGGCCCAGAGGGCCATAATTCCCATGTAGGATGCCAACGTGTATGGGAGGTTCATACTCAATCTTCTGATTAACTGATGATGATCAACAAGGGCTAAAGAGTGAGTCCCAAATCAAGAATGATTGTCTTCATATGGCAAATGAAGGACTTTATTATATTAAAAGAGAAACTGAACAAGGGGTAGGGGGTGGGGAAACAAGAACAAACTACTGAGCTCTTCCCAATATAGGGATGGGTCAGGTTCCGAAAGCTATTTTCCTAAGCTGGTTATTGGTTAAACTCAGAGCATATTTTTCCATAGACACAATTCAGAGTCATTTTGCTTATGATATGGGATAAAAGACTTTTGTAATCTAGCCTGGAAATAAGTTAAATAATTATTGAGCTATTATTATTTTCAAAGGGAATGAGTTAGTTTAAATTCTGGAAACTAGAACCTTCTGTTATTCCCCTTATTTTAAATTAATTTATTTTTAAAATTTTTTTATTAAAAATGTTTTTTTAATTAACGTATAATGTATTATTTGCTTCAGGGGTATGGGTCTGTGACACATATTCACAGCACTCACCATAGCACATAACCTCCCTAACGTCCATACCCCAGCCACCCCATCCTTTCCCCCCAATCCAGCAACTCTCAGTTTGTTTCCTGAGATTAAGAGTCTCTTATGTCTCCCTCCCTGGTCCCATCTTGTTTCATTTTTTTCCTCCCTGCCCACCATGACCTCCTGTCCTGCCTCTCAAATTCCTCATATCAGAGAGATCATATGATAATTGTCTTTCTCTGATTGACTTATTTTGCTTAGCATAATACTCTCTAGTTCCATCCATGTTGTTGCAAATGGCAAGATTTTGTTTTTTTTGATGGTGGCATAGTATTCCATTGTGTGTGTGTGTGTGTGTGTGTGTGTGTGTATACACACATATATATACATGCAGATATATATATCTTTATATCTATATCTATATCTATATCTATATCTATATCTATATCTATATCTATATATATCTTCTTTATCCATTCATCTGTTGATGGACATCTAGGTTCTTTCCATAGTTTGGCTATTGTGGACATTGCTGCTATAAACATTCGGGTGCATGTGACCCTTTGGATCACTACATTTGTATCTTTAGGGTAAATACCCAGTACAGCGATTGCTGGGTTGTAGGGTAGCTCTATTTTCAACTTTTTGAGGAACCTCCATACTGTTTTCCAGACTGGCTGCACCAGCTTGCACTCCCACCAACAGTTTAGGAGGGTTCCCCTTTCTCTGCATTCTCGCGGTCGAAGAGGTTGCTGCCTGTGGTGTATAGCTGTTCATAATATGTTCTTATAATTGTATTTCTTGGGTGTTGGTTGTGATCTCTCCTCTTTCATTCATGATTTTATTAATTTGGATCCTTTCTCTTTTCTTTTTGATAAGTCCGGCCAGGGGCTTATCAATCTTATTAATTCTTTCAAAGAACAAGCTCCTAGTTTCGTTGATTTGTTCTACTGTTCTTTTGGTTTCTATTTCATTGATTTCTGCTCTGATCTTTATTATTTGTCTTCTCCTGCTGAGTTTAGGCTTTCTTTGCTGTTCTTTCTCCAGCTTCTTTAGGTGTAGAGTTAGGTTGTGTACTTGAGACTTTTCTCATTTCTTGAGAAAGGCTTGTATTGCTATATGCTTTCCTCTTAGGACCACCTTTGCTGCGTCCGAAAGATTTTGAACAGTTGTGTTTTCATTTTCCTTTGTTTCCATGAACTTTTAAAATTCTTCTTTAATTTCCTGGTTGACCCTTTCATTCTTTGGTAGGATGCTCTTTAGCCTCCACATATTTCAGTTCTTTCCAACTTTCCTCTTGTGGTTGAGTTCTAGTTTCAAAGCATTGTGGTCTGAAATTATGCAGGGAATGATCCCAATCTTTTGGTACTTGTTGTGATCTGATTTGTGACCCAGGATGTGATCTATTCTGGAGAAGGTTCCATGTGCACTAGAGAAGAATGTGTATTCTGTTGTTTTGGAATGGAAAGTTCTGAATATATCCGTGATGTCCATCTGATCCAGTGTGTTATTTAAAGCTTTTATTGCCTTGTTGATCTTTTGCTTAGATGATCTGTCCATTTCAGTGAGGGGGGGGTGTTAAAGTCTCCTACTATTATTGTATTATTGTTGATGTGTTTCTTTAATTTTGTTATTAATTGGTTTATATAATTGGCTGCTCCCATGTTAGGGGCATAGATACTTAAAATTGTTAGATCTTCTTTTGGACAGACCCTTTAAGTATGATATAGTGTCCTTCCTCATCTCTTATGATCTCTTATGATAGTCTTTGGCTTAAAATCTAATTTATCTGATAGAAGGATTGCCACTCCAGCTCTCTTTTGATGTCCATTAGCATGGTAAGTTGTTTTCCACCCCTCATTTTAAATCTGGAGGTGTAGTGGGTCTAAAATGACTTTCTTGAAGACAGCATATCAATGGGTCTTGTTTTTTTATCCTATCTGATACCCTGTGTCTTTTGAGGACATTTAGCCCATTTACATTCAGGGTAACTGTTGAAAGATATAAATTTAGTGCCATTGTGCTGCCTGTAAGGTGACTGTTACTGTACATTGTCTCTGTTCCTTTCTGGTCTGTTACTTTTAGGCCTCTCTTTGCTTAGAGGACCTCTTTCAATATTTCCTGTAGGGTTGATTTAGTGTTTGCCAATTCTTTTAGTTTTTGTTTGTCCTGAAAGCTTTTTATCTCTCCTTCTATTTTCAATGACAGCCTAGCTGGAGATAGTATTCTTGGATGCATATTTTTCCCATTTAGTGCTCTGAATATATTGTGCCAGTCCTTTCTGGCCTGCCAGGTCTCTGTGGATAGGTCTTCTGCCAATCTAATATTTTTTACCATTGTATGTTACATACCTCTTGTCCTGAGATGCTTTCAGGATTTTCTTTTTGTCACTGAGAGTTGTAAGTTTTACTATTAGATCACGGGTTGTGGACCTATTTTTATTGATTTTGAGGGGGGTTTCTCTGTGCCTCCTGGATTTTGATGCTTGTTCCCTTTGCCAGATTAAGGAAATTCTCTTCTATAATTTTCTCCAATACACCTTCTGCCCCCCTCTCTCTTTCAACTTCTTCTGGGATCCCAATTATTCTAATATTGTTTCATCTTATGGTATACTTATCTCTTGAATTCTCCCCTCGTGGTCCAGTAGTTGTTTATCTCTCTTTTTCTCAGCTTCTTTTTTTTTTTTTTAAAAGATTTTATTTATTTATTAGAGAGAGAGAGACTGAGAATGAGAGGGGAGAAGGTCAGAGGGAGAAGCAGACTTCCCGCAGAGCTGGGAGTCCGATATGGGACACGATCCTGGGACTCCAGGATCATGACCTGAGCTGAAGGCAGTCGCTTAACCAACTGAGCCACCCAGGCGCCCTCAGCTTCTTTATTCTCCATCATTTGGTCTTCTATATCACTAATTCTCTCTTCTGCCTCATTTGTCCTAGCAGTAAGAGCCTCCATTTTTTTTTGCACCTCATTAATAGCTTTTTGATTTCACCTTATAGTTTTATTTAATTAGGTTTTTTTTTATTTCTCCAGAAAGGTATTTTATTTCTCCAGAAAGGGATTCTTAGTATCTTCCATGCTTTTTTCAAGCCCAGCTAGCACCTTGATAATCATTATTCTGAACTCTAGATCAGACATCTTACTAATGTCCATATTGATTAGGTCCATAGCCATTGGTACTGCCTCTTGTTCTTTTTTTTGAGATGAGTTTTTCTCCCTTGTCATTTTATCCAGATAAGAATAGATGAATGAGAGAACAAAGTAGTATAAGAGTAGCAACTACCCCAGATAAATATACACTAACCAAATCAGAAGAGACTCAAAAAAATATACACTAACCAAATCAGAAGAGACTCAAAACTGGGGCTAGGGGTGGGGGCAGGCGGAGAAGAAAGGAAGAAAAAAAAATATATACACATACACATATGTATATGTATATATATTAGACTAGTGAATAGAACAGGGGCACACACTTGATTTTGGGTATGTTTTGGTCTGTGTTAGAAGAAACTGCCCCCCAAAATTTTAAGAAAGAAAAACATATATATGTATATACACACACACACACACAAACTTATATATATATATATATATATATATATATATATATATATATATACACACACAAAAATAAGGGTAAACATGATGAAGAGATAGAATATGACTGTAAAAATGAAAATTAAAAAAGATTCTAAAAAAGGAGTTGATAAAAAGTTGATTGAAAAAGGAAAAAAGAAAAAAAGAAAGGAAAGAATGTGATCAGGCTGGAGACTAGAACAGAGCCATGTGCTAGATTTAGGGTATATTTTGATCTGTTAGAAGAAACTATATCCCAAAGTTTTAAAGAAAGAAAAGCCTATGTGTATACAAAAAATAAGACTAAATAGAATGAAGGGATAGAATATGACTATAACAATGAAAATTAAAAGATTTTTAAAAAGGTATTGATAAGATAAAATAGTTAAAAAATGTTAAAATAGGAAAGAGGAAAAATTTAAAAAATAGAATTAGAAAAAATAAAATTAAAAAAATTTAACTTTGAAAGACTAAAGAATCATGGGAAAAAGCCATAAATTCTATGTATTGTTTTCCTCTAGCCCAGGGGTTCTGCAGTTCTCATTAATCAGTGAACTTGGTCTTGGCTGGATGTTCTTGCTGATCTTCTGGGGGAGGGGCTTGTTGCTATGATTCGCAAATGCCTTTGCCCGAGGCGGAGTTGCACCGCCCTTGCTAGGGGCCGAGCTAAGCGAACTGGTCAGATTCGGTTTTGGGAGCTTTTGTTCCCTGAACGCTTTCCGTACTGCTTTGGAGGGTGGGAATGAAAATGGCAGCCTCCTAGTCTCCGGCCCGGAGAAGCCGAGAGTTCGGGGCTCCGCTCCTCAGTGTGCCCTCCGAGAAAAGCAGTCAATCCCACCCGTTTCCCTGGTCTCTGGCTGGGCTCTGAGCTCACCCAGCCTGTGATTGTTTCTATCTCTCATGCACGGCCCCATTTGGAGTCTCCAAACCCAGCCGATTCCTGCAATGCTCTTCCGAGCCGCTTCTCCCGGAGGAGGAGGAAGAAGAAGGGGGTCTCCCCGGAGCTGCCGCTTGTGGCGTCTCTGCTGGAAGAGCAGTGGCCCAACCGTGTCTGGGATCACGGTTTAAGGTAAGCCCAAGCTGAGAGCCCACTTCTCGGCTCTGTCTCTGCTGCTGGCCTCCCCACTCTGACACCTGGGAGCTCTGCCGCACTCAGGCACACCTGGTCTTTTTGTGACCCCTCGGGTCCTGTGACCACACTGTCCCCGTGAGGGATCCACCCCCTGCTTAGCCTCTGGAGTGATGTCCTCAGTGGAGCCGACTTCTAAAAGTTCTGATTTTGGGCTCTGCTGCTCTACTGCTTGCTGGGAGCCGCCCCTCCCCCCGCGTTCTCTCTTCCCGTATATCGCCTCGGATTCACTTCTCGGCATGTCTTACCTTCCAGAAAGTGGTCGCTTCTCTGTTCCTTGAATTGCTGCTCTTCTTTTCTTCCATCTCCTGTTGAGTTTTTAGGTGTTCAGAATGGTTTGATAACTGTCTAGCTGAACTCCTGGGACCCGATGATATTGTCTCCTACTTCTCTACCATCTTGCTCCTCCTTCCTCTGTTACCCTTCTAAACCTTTCATGGTGAGAAGAGTGTATCTGGTGGAGTGGGATGGAGAGTAGATATGGGTCCATATTCAGAAGCAAGGCAACCTGTGGACCAGGGAATCTCTTTACCCTGAGTGGGGTATGGCATGTTCAGAGTTTGCCATTGAGTATAGGAGAACATGGTGTTTAGTGTGACTCTGTCTGGCTATATATTTTTTTAATATATTTATATATTTTTATATATACAGTATATAGATTTTTAAATTGGATGTTAAGCTGGAATGGCTTGCTCCACTCTCATGGTCTCATGGCTCAAAATCAATTTTAATTTTCTCACTTATGTTATCATATCAATGGCTTCAATCCAGTCTACCCAGGGACTGTAGAATGATTCTAACTGCTTAGTATAGCAGTCAACATGCTTTTGGGCATTATGACATCTTACTATTTTAGTTTGATTTTATGACTTCTCTCTTACAAAATGCTGACATAGGGCATATATATTTACAAGTTTTAAGTTGAATCAAGATCCAACCTGTTTTGAGTATTTGGGTACAATTTTGCAATTGCTTTTGAGGTAACTAGGCATTGCAAAATCAAGTTTGAGAATTATGGTACTGGATTTATGAGGGAAGTAGATTATACTAATTAATCTGACATTTAGTCATTTTGTTTTTTAAAAAGTTAGAATCTCTCTGGCAGTAATATTTAAATCCAGATTTCTTTCCATAAGCCAAATTACCAACTTCACTTCAATATGGCAAACTTACACTGACTGCTAATTTCTTTCTCCAGAGTAATTCACATTCTTTATCTCTCATTGTATTTAATACTTGTCAGAGCTCCTGGAAGGACAGATAAAAGGTAAATGCAGACAACTCTTAAATGTTCAGTTTAAGTTCATTTCAATCCCCATTCCCATGACCTTCCCCTTGGACTTCCCATTCCAAGGGTTGTTCTTCCTGACCTAGGAGAAGAAACTCTCCTTCTTTCTGTGGCTAATGCCCACCACCATCATTTTGTGAATCTCATACTCTTTTGTTTCCTCAGGGATGCTTTATAGATACCTCCTTTCTCCTTGTATCTCCAACTTCTCTCTCTACTGGAAATTTTCCTTTGTGGGTAAAATAAGCATAAATTTATCTCATCATAGGCAAAACAAAACAAAACACTTCTTCCTATCCTAATACTTTACCGCTTGCTGTCTCTTCACAGGTGTGCTTATTAAAAGTGTGGCTTATTGTCTATGTCTCCATTGGGCCCAAACTTGACATTTGTGGGGCCTCAGGCAAGAGCACAAATGGAGGGCTGCACACTGCATGTCTAAATATTTAAAACTTCTATGTCAAGTTAATGAGCTGCTAAATAAATGTATCCTATCTTCCACCTTGATAAATATACCTAGATAGTTAAGATCAAACTTAGAATTCTCAGAGTCCTTGGAGTTCTGGGGTAGAGCTTGGTTCTGTAGGGGAGAGTTGGTACTGGGCCTCCGGTTCACAGTCTGCTTTCCTTACTGGTCACTTCGGCCTCCATCCCTCATCATGGGGGACCCAGAGTGCATACATAAGGAGGCCCCAGCCCACATATCTAAGACTAGTCCTCATTCCTTCCCCATCCTGCAAATGGCTGCCCCTCAGCCATTTCACCCTAGGAGTGTGTACACCTGTGATATATTTTGACCTCTAAATAGATTGAACTAAGCCCAGGGGAAGGAGGCCTAAAAGTGAGCATGGGGACTTTGGCAGGGAATTTGGGGTCCTGGATAATCAGAATAGAATCTTTTTTCTTTTTTTTTAAGATTTTATTTATTTGTTTGTTTGTTTGTTTGTTTGTTTATTCGACAGAGAGAGAGAGAAAGAGAGATCACAAGTAGGCAGAGGCAGAGAGAGAGGGGGAAGCAGGCCCCCCACTGAGTAGAGAGCCCGATGTGGGGCTCGATCCCAGGACCCTGAGATCATGACCCGAGCCAAAGGCAGAGGCTTTAACCCACTGAGCCACCCAGGCACCCCCAGAATGGAATCTTAAAGGAGCATGTTGGCTCCAGTAGGTATGTTCCTTGGCCCCAAGCCCAAGGGCTTTTAGTAGATGGGAAGTTGTAGCTGGAGGAAGATCAGAGCCAAGCCTTGAGGGCACAGGCCTAGTGAAGTCCCCCTCACCTGGTCTCAGGTCTCACCTGGTAAAGGCATTGGCCTTCATTTCACTTCTCCCTCCTTCTTTCATGGCTGATTCAAGCCAATCTACCCTCACCCGTTTGCTCCTCTCCTATAGTATCTTTAGATTACACAGCACAGTAAATACTCTTAATCTGTATCTTCTTCCTCTCTTCCTCTGCTCCTTCTTTTCTTGACCCTCTAGTTGTTTTATCTCTGTATTCTGCACGATGACTTAATTAAAACTCATATAATTAATCACCATTTATCTTGTAATGAATCTAAAATTCGCATCTTGACTCAGACCAATTTTCTGGATCCAGGCTCATAAAAAATACAAATTCAACTAAACCCATTAGGTCCTGCCCCTTTCTTTTGTATTCCTAGTCTCAGAAAATAACCACCTATCACTTAGATGCACAGGCCAGAAACCCAAGTGTCATTCAGATTCCTCCTACTTCATTCTTCACATCTAATTAGTAACTGTATCTTGTAACTAGTAACTGTATCTAACTCCTAAATATTTCTAGACTTTTCCCCTACCTTTCCATCCCCTTTGCTGTGATACCAGTTTAGACCTTAATAGCATTTTTTTAAAAATAGCTGAATAGTCTCTTAAAAATTCACTGCTATAAGTCATTTTCCACTCTGTTGCAAAACTTATTGTCTTAAAATGCAAATATGATCACGCCCTTCCCTTCCTTTTAATCTTTCATTGGCCCTTTCATGTCGTTCATGTTAAAACTCAGAGTCCTAAACCCGTCCATTGCAAACTTTTCTCTCCATGCCATTCTATCCTTGAGTGGAAACATTCTATTTACACCATACTTTCGGAAGTGTTTCGCACACACTATTTCTTTTCCTTGAAGATCTTTCCTTCCTCTGGTATCTGGCTACCCACTTCTGATTCCTCAAGACTCAGCACATTCCTCATCTCAAAAAGGTACTATATGACTATGCCAGGCCCTACCAGGATGCCTTCTATCAGTCCTTATATAACACTATGTGCATGTTCTACCAGAGTATTTTTTGCAAGATATTTTAATTGTGGCTTTAACTGAATGGCACCATCGCTAGACTGAACTCCAGTGGGGCAGGAAACTCATCTTTCATATTCTTTCTTTCAGCATTTAGCATTATGCCTGGCAATCAATAGATGTTCACTATAATTGTGTAAGAAGTACCAGGGGAGGTGCTGGGGATATCATGATGGGTGATAGAGCCCTTCCCCTAGGATGCTTACTGATTAGAAGGTAATTTCAGGAGCATTTGAGATGAACTTGAAGGGTGGATACAATTTTGGAAGTTTTACATATGGGAGGAAGGGGGCAGCTAGTTCAGATGGATGAGCCAAAAAAAAAAAAAAAAAGTTGAGGGATGGAAAAGTTAGCCAGGTCCTGTGATGTATTTGGAGAATTAGATTAGGGTCTATGGAAAGAAGGTCCTGACCCTCTGAGTTAGGTGTTTTAAACTGACTTGGTGGGATCATGAGCGAGTTATGTTTTTAAGGTGGGCATGATTTAATTTGGCAGATTATAGAGTGGGCTCGAGGGGAAGAAAAGGAAGGCAGAGAGAGGGCTGGGAAGCTGTTGCAATACTTGAGGAAAGACGTGAAATGGAAGTAACTGGACAAAGTGGTTGGGATGGGAATGGAAGAGAGGAATTCAAAAGACCCGACTTATATGCCATGTGATTCAGTAAGAATTTGAGGAGAAGACCTCAGAGAGTATTCTGATTTATGACTGGATGGTGGGAAACTGGCCACGCTGCTGATGGAACAGGGAAGCTGGAGGAAGAACTAATTTGAGGGGGAAAAGGATGAGCTCAGATCTGGACATGCTAAGTCTAAGGAGGCAGCTGGACCGAAGGTAGCTCTCCCCTCCAAGTCTAAAAGGTTCTAGGATAATCTTGAGGGTTCCATTCCAAAGTGGTCCTGGAGGACCCTGAAGCACCCCAAAACAGAAGTCCTTAGGAGGTTGCGTATTTCTTACATTTAAACTCTAGAGAGTTAAACTTTTCTGGGCACATCCATCATCTGCGTCAACTCACTTGGGACTGATCCTTCTTATATTTGTCTTTTTTTTAATATTTTATTTATTTATTTAACAAAGAGAGATCACAAGTAGGCAGAGAGACAGGCAGAGAGAGAGGGAGAAGCAGGCTCCCCGCTGAGCAGAGAGCCCAATGCGGGGCTCAATCCCAGGACCCTGGGATCATGACCCGAGCCGAAGGCAGAGGCCTAACCCACTGAGCCACCCAGGTGCCCCCTTCTTATATTTGTCTTAATTCAGCTGTCTTCTCATTTAAAATTTTGCTCTTAAATTGTTTCATTGCCAAGATTAGCCTCCTCAACTTAGCATTATGTTTTCTCTTTATGTTAGTTCCAATGCAGATCCTGTAGCCCCGTGGAGAACAAGGCATGGGGTGGGGTGGGCATTGAAGGATGACAAAGGGACAGGACATGGATTTAGGTCACACTTGGAGTTTTAGTTTGATATTCCGTGAAACTTCTTGTTAAAGTCGATTTGCTTAAATTTGATTTTCAAAAATGTCTTCACTAAATTTTCCTTTTGAATGTTTTTAACATCTGCTTTTGTTTTAAAAATGGTTGTTCTTTTTTTTTTTTTAAAGGCATCTTTTACTTTTACCCAAACTTTCTTATCCCCCAAATAGAGACTTCTTTTGGGCAAACTATTGTGATGCTAAACCTCTGAACATCTCTCTCACCTATGAGATCTGGACTGATGTCTGGATACAGGTAACAGTGACCTGGCATGGACTTTAGTCAGATGATTATGACAGAGCCCCTGTGATACCAGGATGGATGAAGAAATACAAAAACGAGAGGCAATAATTTCTTCATGTTCTGAATTAGTCAGATTATAGTCTGAATTAGAGAACTACTCAGTGTTGGTCACCACTGTTCAAAGGGATGTGAAGAAATTGGAGTGACTGTAGAGACAAGCAACAAAGATGATTAAAGGTTGGAAAATATGTTCCAGGATGAAAGACAAAAAGGTTTTTGATGTCTCGGGAATGGAAGACAAAGGTGGGACAAGATTCTGAAAGGTGTTTTATAAGGAAAGTTTAATGGAGAGATAGGACATTAGAATGTATGATAAGGAAAGCTTGTGAACAAACCTAAGAGAAGAAAAAAAAATTCCCTCTCTTAGATAGTTTAGGTTAGAGTCAACCTTTTACTCTTTCCTGTACCCTTGACAGACATTAATAATTAATCATAATACTTTTTTCCGTAGTTTGGGTCAACCCTCAAAAGTCCTCAATCCAGAATTCCAAGCAGCCTCTCTCTACCAGTCCTTTGAAACTTTTACAGAAGAAATCCACCTGCTACTCTAGCTGTATATATTTCACTTTCTGAGGCCTAGAGGTTTTACCAGCTGATTTCTCAAAGATTTTTGTAGAACCATGGCTCGACTACATATGTAGTTTGCTTCTTGAGTTTCATGAGAAATAGACTTAATTTATAAACAATAATAGATCTTGACCCTTTAGAGCAAACTGGGGCATCTTTGGAATGCTTTTAGTGAAGGAGTGGGGAATTTTGCTACTAATTTTAACAGATTGTTTAGTTGTCTTCTCAAACAAGCTCTTCATGGACAGCCTTGAAGATCTCATAATGCTGATAAGTTTGAACAAAAAGAAATATATGTGGTTGGAATGAGTTATAAGGGAACAGTTTCTACTAGGACCTTCTCTTTAAAATGTACTATTTGACCCAGGAGGGAAAAACCGGTCTCTAAGTTGACTCGCAGCGCTGGTTGGCTGAAGAGGGCATTATGGTGCACTAATGAAGCTAATTGAAATTTCTGCTTTTTCTGTAGTTCTTTATAAAAGTGTTGCTATGAAAAAACCTGATGAACAGTGGTATTCTGACACCGAGTCTCTGGGAGGTAAACAGTGATAAATGGCAGATCAGGAAGTTGAAGGGCAGAAATCGATACTTGCTCTTACTCGGTAGTAAATTATGAGAAGCATTGGATGAGAGGGACAGATGTTGTTTTTCAAATCACACTGTTTGAACTTCACTTGTTTATAAATTTCTTCTTTCCCTGTGGGTCTAAATTCTATCTTTGCCATATATACCCTAAACATATGGTGATCTATATCAGGTCAATTAAAAAGGTGGCAGGTAACTCAACCCGTTAATATTTGAATTTTATTCTCTACCATCTAATTTCTCCAACTTTTCAAATGGTGACTAGCAGAGTTGCTTTGTTAAAAGAAAGCTTTTGGATCACAAAAATGGATTAAAATAAAATAAAAAGAACTAATTGTGCTTAAAAAAAAAAAGACCCGTAAGTATTTCCCAATGCTGAGTTTCAAGGGCAGCATCTTTCTTGGTGCCGTTTGGCTCAGAAACACACATTCTGGAGTCACTAAATTTGAAATACAAAAATAAGAGAGATTTTAAAAACAAGCCATTTCTTCAAATGAGGTCAGTAACGATTTTTACCATATTTTAGACAAATTCACCATGTTCCTCCAAGTCACACATTTACATATACCAACTTGAAATTTCATCCCTAAAACATAATAAAGAAAAAAAAAATCAGTCTTCAAAGATGTTTTTGCTGTTTTTTTTGTTCCCTGTGGTAGTTGTTGACCTTTAGCGTTTATTGATTTTCCTATCTTTTCCTTATTTATAATCCCTCCCTCCCTTTTTTAAGAAGAGCAGAGTAGCATCTTGAAATCTGGGCTTATAAAGCTGCTGTCAGGAAATTCACAATTTTATAGTTGCCGATGAGGCTGATGGGCCAAAGAAATGTACGCGACCCCACTGGAGGAGACATCTTGCAGCCTGTCAGTCGGTATATGGTGTTTTTATTGCTGTTTACCTGAGGTAGCTACCAGGTGCTTTCTTGGATGAGTGCAGATGGGGTCTCCAGAGTCGAAATTACAGATAGAACCACAGTGCCCCCTCTTACCCAGGAGCACTGCGTCTGTAGAAGGAAGGGCTGGTTCCTTTATGCCCCTATATTCTGTGGGCCTATGGACTGTAGGCTTACCTGACCAAACTTAGACCAGAGCCCAGAAGGAAGGGAAGCCTCCTGTCAGACTTGATAATGGCTATTTTGAAAGAGAGCGAACGAGCATGGGAGAAAGAGCGAGCCACCAGGAGAGCCTTACAAACCTTGGTGTTGTCAGGCAGAGAAATGAAATGACGGTCTCAGGGGCTCTGACTTAAGGCCAGATCATAAATACTGCTGAGACATGATCTCATTAACACCGAGTGTACCACCTTTGACTGTAAGTACCTTGAGGGCTTGTTCCGGGAACTTTTCCTCCATTATTTTCCCAGACCCAACATATTGCCTGGTTCACAGTAGACATGGAGGAAATGTGCGGTGAACAAGTTAAAGAAGAGAATAAATAAAAGGATCTTGACTTAAAATGAAGGAGAAATGGACTTACATTAAAGCATCAGGGTATATAGGGAATCCCTGCAGGGGAATTTCTTGGCAGGGATATTATTGAAATCTGCCACTGGTTATTGAGGAAGTTTCATATAATCTAAGGAGATGCATGGTCACAATAGAATTTCAGCAATTCTGGGATGAGTTTAGTGGGTTGCTTGGAGGAGGGCCTGGATTAACTATTCTCATCCTTCCCTTGACTTTGATGGTTCTGGCCCTTAGGAAGGTACCTCTTTCTCTCTCCTTTAGCTGGCTGTGTCTATTTTCCTGGATAGTTCTAATTTCCTTACAGTCACTGAAGTACAGAAGCCACTCATTCCGAAGCATTTTTGAGAATATGATACTGGCAAACACGTTTTCAGAGCAAAGATGATATGTTCTCCAACAAATTAATGGTGCCATCTACTGAGGTGCATGAAGGCCTAACATATGAGATGGCCCCATGACCTCTCTTCTAAAAAATGAAGTATATCATCATGTCCTGGTATCTGTTAGCAAGTGTTAAAAAACAGAAGTCAGAAGCTACTTCCACTTTTTTTTTTTTTTGCATTGGCATCTGTTGACCTATATTGTGCATTCTGTGTAAATTCCATATGCCAGAGAAATTCAAGAGTAAAAAGGTCATGTGAAGGTAGAGTGTGGGTTGGAGAGGACCCAGAGTAAAAGGATCCGGAATAAGAAGATGGTTTATCAAGATATAAGCAACGATTTCTGATTTTTTCCAACCAGACAATACATAAACCCAGAGGATGCTATATCAGTGTTGGATCAGTAAGACATATTTTACAAGAAGAAAAACAGTGCATTTCTGTCTTCTGTGTACCGCTTTGCTTCTTCTTTCTTGGGGCTACCCGTGAGTTGGCAAAACCTACCAGCTGCTTACTGATGGGAACCCTAGAGCTTTGAGATCAAGAACCACCCCTTAAGGAGGGCTTCTTGTCAACCCAGTTCACAAATAAGATTGACACCTTTGTCCTAATGAGTGGCTGGTTTCCAGTCTGTTATTTCACACTTTGACACTAGATGTCAGAGAAAGACTTAGCCTTCTAATTTGTGGGTCTCCCACTGCTTCAGCAGAAAGAAAGGCTGCCTTGTGAGAGAAATCAGGTATTGAAAATTGGCAGATTTCCCACTGTAAGCCACTGGGGACATCAGTGTTCTTATGCCAAAACCTCACTACCCCACTCATGCCCTGTTAGTTGTACTTTCAATGCTATTAAATCCCATGTACAGAATGGGTCATATCAAGGTCGCTTCTTAGAAATAGATTTTTGGTGGAGGGTGGGGAAATGAGAACCACCAATTTACTCTTCCAATTTTATGATGAAACATATTCAATTTTACTTGGAAATAAAAGACAGATACAACATGGTCATGTTCTTATAATCCTTTTTATTAGTGAATTAGGAAACAGCCAAACCAATTAGAAATTGCGTGAAAGTCTCATAAGATCATTCCAATATTCTGTGGTAGTTCCTTTCATTTTGTAAAATGGCATTTCGTTTTAAATGATATTAAGTAAAAATGCGATTTTATTAGAGTTATTATTTTAGTTATATTGCCAGATTCCCAAGGCTTTCAGCCCCTTAGCAGGCTTTCTGATGTCATAAAAAAAAAATAGCGTGCTTTTTCATTACTGAGGGATGGTGCATTAAAAATTTTCCTTTTCTCTGTTTTTGTTTTGTTTTGACCTGAAAGAAGGCAATGTGAACAAACTGGAATCAGGCAGGGCAGTGATTAAGGACAAAGCCAGAAAAGGATATGTGGTTCTCCTCATCATGCACATTCCCCCCAACCCCCAATTCCAAAGGGTCACGGCCATCGTGTTCTCAACCATCTTTTGGAAATAACTAATCATCGACCCACCCAAGGTTAAAAATAGCACTCTTACAGTGAAAGGAGGGTTCACTCAGACGTCTAGTAGCAGCCCCGCCTATGGAAGATATTCCAGGATTTCTCTTGGTGATTCTAGAAGCCATTATGTCATCATCAAAAATAGCATTATTAATATTGCATGGGTGTGCCCTTTATTTGTGAGCTGGGTGCTGTGGAAGGCACAGGGAACATGAAAAGGAAGCGACAGAACTTCTCTGAAGGCTCATGATGGAGACAGGAGAGTAGAACGCCAACCAATCATTCTAACGTTACTTAGAATGATTGCTGGTGGTCAAGGCCAGCAACCTCGACAGCCCCAGCCTCTTGGAACTTTCAATAAAAGTGGATGTGGACAAATAATAAAAAAAAATTTCCCTGTGAAACTTAGAGGATTACTCAGACAGGCTTAAAATATAGAGGGTTGTCAGTACCATTAATTGTTGATTTATTGACTGATTTATTGATTTATTTATTGATTATTGATTTATTATTTATTGATTAAAAAAATCACTCAGATGGTGCATACTATGTGCCAGGCATTGCTCTAAAAATTTGATGACTAATCAAGCCATTTCATCCTTAAAATAACCCGACTAAATAGGGACCAGTGTTAGTCCCATGTTACAGATAAGAAAACTGAGGCACAAAGAGGTTAACTGGCTGGCCCAAGGGCCAGAATCCCACAGGGCCTGTCTCACTTACCTTTTCTTCTACCCAACCTGAACTCCTCCCTCACAACCTGTGCTTTTTCTCTTCTACCCAGAAAGAGCACAGTAGAGTCTAACATTGTGATTTTGGAGTTTGGTCGGACTAGTGTGTGACTCTTAGCTCTGCTACTTAATAAATGTGAGTTTGGGATAATTTTTAACCTCTTTGAGCCTAGCCGTTCCTATAGGGAATAACCATTTCCGACAGTTGTTGGGAGAATAAAAGGAAATATCATAGTAAGGTCACATGGATTCACTATATGCTCTTATTTCCTGTGGGAAAGCCAGCTCCAATCACCCCCACCATTTCTGGCCTGATGATCATGCCCAGTGATGAGTTACCTCCCACTTCGCAGAGGCCTGACCTATATAACCAGTAGGACGTTGCAGAAATGTCAGAGTGACTTCCGGAGCCAGGACATAAAGAACATTGCAGGTTCTGCCCGGCTCCCTCCTCGATAGGCCAGTCTGGGGAGAGCCAGCTCTCACAGCTGAGGCCCCTCAGGCAGCACCAGTGGAAAACTCCACATGGTGCCAGAAGCCTCCCGCCAATAACTTCAGCTTGCCAGCTGTGTGAGGGAGCCATTTTAGAAGCAGACTCTCAGCCCCAGTCGAGCCTTCAGGTGATAGCAGTCCTGGCCGAGATCTCGCTTACAACCTCTAAAAGACCCTGAGCCAGAACCACCCAGCCGAGCCCCTTCCAGATTCCTGATCCACAGAAACTGTGAGATAGTGAGTGTTTATTGCTTTTCTAGGCCACTAGGTCTGGGATAGTCTGTAAGGGAGCCATGGGCAACTAATATACTTTCCCTCACCTATTCTTTCTCCATATGTCAAGCTAGACTCTTTCCATTTCTCACAGAACATTCTGCTTCACACATTAATTTAGTAGATGGAGTTTGCCCAGAGAGCCCATCTATAGTCCATTTCACCTTTTTTTTTTTCCTGTCAACGACCAGCGTCTCCTCCCTGCTGATGGCTGGAAGGTTCTCGGCACCCTCATGTGGTCAACCAGTCTTCGCTGGCATTCAGTTGAGCACTAGGCATTAGTGGGTGTGCACTTTTGAGCTTTCTTGGGTCTCTTTGTGGGGATAGTAGGACTCTAAGAGTGGATATTGATGACCAAAAGCCTTAACAGCATGGTGAGTACCTGTCTTAGGGTGAAGTTCTAGAGGTAGAAGCAGTAGAGCTGACAGTTGGGAGGAAACCCCTCCTAGGTAGATCGCTTTCAGGAAGACAGTTCCTGAAAGTAGTAAGTCATATGGATGTCCATAGGTGTACAATGTGGGATATAAAAGGGACTTGCCTGGAAGTCTGAAGAGCCTATAAAACTGAAAGCTTTCAGCACTTTTGCAGCAGGTACCTGTGTTCCTACATAAATTTTCTTTGGCCAGCTTTCAGTTTAAGCCTGGAGCTTATAATGACGTAGGTGTTGGCCCAGAATATCCAACCTATCACCATTCAACTCCCTGTGCTTATGGAATATCCAGACATGCTAGATTTGGTGAAATCAAGTCCCTGAAGAGATCCTACTAACTGGAACAGAAGTGTTTAGTGGAAAGAGGCAGGAATTTGAAGTCAGACAGACCTGGACAGTATCCCTTTAGACATGAACAACCAGGGCCTCTGTCCTGAACCCTGAAACTCAAGAGGGTTCTGCCCTGGGAAGGGTCCAAGGGGCCAAGGGGCCATTCTTGCCTGGAGCCCAGACCCCTCCTAGACCACACTGTGGGCATTAGGGGCCTAGGATTTCCTGCCTAAAGATACAAAACATCCTTCTGAGATTCTTCCCAAGGGTGGACCACTTGGCTTCCTTGGCTTGAAGAGTGAGCAAGGGATGGTTGTTTGGGGTAAGGAAGGTGGGTGGGGAGGGGGCAGAGCTTGGACCTGGGTTAGGGCTAGGTTGTCCACACACTTGAGTATGAAGTTCTTTGTGGTGCAGGATGGAGCGGAGTGGGAAGAGAAATGTGGCCTGAGGCTTCCTTTTAAACTCTTGTCCCGGGCCCTGTAAATGTGACGTATAGTTCTGGACTCAGGTTTGAGTAATTCCTTGTAAGTTAAAATAAAACAGAAATTCCTGGTAGTAGCCTTTGGGATGTGGCTCCACCCTTGTCTCTAATTCATCTTTACCAATCTTTCCTTCTTCACTGCAGCCAGCTCAATCAGGCCTTTCTCTCCTGAGAGAACGTCAGAACTAGTCTCCTCTCGGGGTTCTTGCACGTGCTGTTCTCTCTGCCTGGAATCTTCTTTCCACAGGTCTTCCCTTGACTGGTTTATTCTCATCATTCGGATTTCAACTCAATGGCACTACTTGGAGAGGCTTTCATTTATCAACCAGTTTAAGTGAAAATCTTCCCACCGCACCTTCCCCGTTATACTTTTTTTTTTAATATTTTGTTTATTTATTTGACAGAGAGATCACAAGTAGGCAGAGAGGCAGGCAGAGAGAGAGGGGGAAGCAAGCTCCCTGCTGAGCAGAGAGCCCGACCCGGGGCTCGATCCCAGGACCCTGAGATCATGACCTGAGCCGAAGGCAGAGGCTTCAACCCACTGAGCCACCCAGGCGCCCCTCCCTGTTATACTTTATGACACCTGCATGCTGTTATCTTAATAGCATTTATCACTATCTGAATTGACTCATTCATTTCTTTGTGCACTCATGTTTTGTCACCCACCCCCCTTGCATGTTACATATGTTTCATGAGAGCAGGGTTGTCATACTCACTTGTTGGATCTTAACTGCTTTGAAGAGTACTTGGCATATAGTAGTTGCTCAAGAAATATCCCGGTGAATGTACTTCTCAGACTTTGTTTTATTGGCTATAAATGAGACTATGCATAGTTATCATGTACAAGTTATGTATAGATTTGAAACAATAGATAAGGACCCAGCCCACATTCCTGGTATGCATTAGGAATCCAGTAAATATTATTTTCCATTCTCTCTTGCCCATATTGCAAATTCATCTTAAGTGTGCTAACAAGATAAGAATTCCATGCCTCTACTCCCATTCCCCCTCTGGACCACTCTATGATCCTCCACCTCTTCCTGTTACTGTCCTCTAATTTCTGGTGTCTACCCCCTACCTGGCCTGCTAAGTTTCTGGTCTCAACGGTCGTTAGTGTAAGTGTGCCCCCTGGTGGCCACGTCAGATACAGCACATTGTGGAGAATGGGAGGGCGCTCGAGAAGGAGTGACCTGTAGATGAGTCGTCCTCAAGCAGTTTTAAAAACCCCTAGTTCAGATGAAAGTCAGGGCCACAGAAACCATGGTCTCCACATATATTCACTGTAAAATTCACATCCGCCTCTGTGCTCTCACTTCCTGCTTCCGTTCAGGATCTAGCATCTTATCTGGTTGATTACCTCCTTTTATCTGAGAAATAAGATAATTCTTCCCCTTCCACATAGTCTCCTTTTTCAAGTAGACCACATCATTTTCCTCAAGTTCAGATTTTCTCAGACCATTTTTCTCTGCTCGTAAACATTCAATGGCTCTCTATTATTTGAAGAATAAAGTCCCATCTCCTCAGCCTGGCATCCCAGACACTTCAAAGTCTGCGTTCAACCTGACTTTGAAGTTTCCATCTCTCGACTCTTCCCCTGCCTCCATCACCTCCACCTGCTCTGGTTTATGCATCTTGACTACTTCTTAGGAATATGCTTCTACTTCACCAATGTCACGTTGACTTTCATGCTGTTACCCCCATCTGAAATGCTGTCCCCTCACTTTTCCCTGTCAGTTTGATCTCATGTTTCTCAAAGCCAGCTCAAGGATCTGACTTCCATGAACTGCCTTCTACTCTCATACTCCTCTTGAGATCCACTGTTCCCACCAACCATTGTTCATGTTTCCGCTATGACAATTATGCAGGTCTTATCATTGGTTTGATTTTTTACAGGCTTGCCCTTACCAGGTTTGTAAGCCTCTTTAGGGGAAGGATGGTGTTTCATTTGCTATATCAGTGTCGCATATGTGGTAGGTCAGTAATAGTTGCTGAGTTGACTATTGCTGAGTAATAGTTGCTGAGTGGGTAAATGAATATCAGGGCTCAGCCTGCAGTCTATGTTTTCTGGAGCCAAGTCAAACTGGTCTGAGAAGTAAAAGACCACATATGATGATGTTGAGACAGAATCTTTGAAATTGGGACTGCCTTAGGAAATCTCAGATGCATAGTTACTCTAACCCGGAAATAGGGTCTCCACTGCAGTTCCGTGAGCTGAACTTCCTTGGGCGAATGATACACACAGTCATTCCTAAATCTCTTTCTTTATATTGAGAAGAGGAGGGTGAGGATCTTGGGATAATGTCTCCTTTACTCTGATATGTCAACGTAAAAGGCAAAGTGTAAAAGTTGATATTATTAGAATACTAATCACATGTATATGGGCAACTGTATTCCTTCAACCTATATCTTTCCCAAAATTTAACTGAGTTTTATATTTCTTTGGTTTGTGTCCCAAGGTAACTATATTTTATGAGAAAGGCTGGTGCTATGGTATAATCTCTTAACTAACTTTGAGACAAAGGACTTAGTAATACTTAATGGACACAACATAGTTCTAGAGATTCAGTAACTACATACATAAATTTTTCTTTTTTCTGAGTCACTTCGTCGTGTGTGTTAATGATCTTTTGTCTCACTTTTCTCATCTGAAATTTGGAAATATCTGATTTCTAACATTACCAACAAGTTAGGTGTCTAATAAACACTAATTGAGTCACACCCATGACATTGAACATTTTCCAGAAAAATGCCAATTACCTTAGAAAAAGTTAAATTGGAAGTTATATACTTGGGACCTGTCTTTCTGCTGGAAGACCTATACCCTGAGGCCAGCATTCTAGAGTGCATTGTCTTTTGCTGTTCTTTTTGGTTGCTGGGAAGGATGTGTGCCTGGTTCAGAGAATGACCGTCCTACGTGCTTTGATTGATTAGACACCTAATTTTTACACACTAGATCCCCTTCTTGTTCAGAAGAGAGCAGCAGGTAGCTAAATTTGGAATATCTACTGTCAGGTTCTATACAGGGAGCTACGTCAGGCCAAGTCCCAACAACCCAACCTCAACAGGAGAGCCAAACCGGCTAAAGATACTTGCAGGAGTCACTGAGCCAGTCTCTGGGTTTCTGTCTCTATTTCTGGATGGAAGAATACACTTATTTAAAAAAAAAAAAAAGGCACCAACTATAACGTATATAACCCCTTGCATGATGTGGTTTAATAAATAAGGCACGCTGTAAATATTTAGCTCTATGACTTATAGCAATGTGAACTAATTGCCTGAGTATGATTTTTAGAGTAATTAGAGTCTGGTGGGTCTGGAGCAGGTTTCCGTGTCCCCAGGGCTTCCGCACTCCAGGGCTTTTTGAATACTCCTAGGCCAATCTTGGATCTTAAGTGCTCTGAAGACCAGTTAAATGGGGGCTTATCCTTGACTGATCAGAGCAACCTTTCATTTGGCACTGACTTGTCAGAGACCTTCAAAGTCATCTTGGGGCCAAGGTTCAGAGGTTTCTTTCTTTCTTTCTCTCTTCCTTCCTTCCTTCCTTTTATTATTATTTTTTTAATTAACATATAATGTATTATTTGTCTCAGGGGTACAGGTCTGTGAATCATCAGGCTCACACAGTTCACAGCGCTCACCACAGCCCGTGCCCTCCCCAGTGTCCATCCCCCAGCCTCCCCTCCGCCCCACCCTCTTCCATTCCAGCAACTCTCAGTTAGGTTCCTGAGATTAAGAGTTTCTTATGGTTTGTCTCCGTCTCTGGTTTCATCTTGTTTCATTTTTCTCTCCCTTCCCCTACGATCTGGTTCAGAGATTTCTTAAGGATACTAGCTAGAACTTGGTGTTCGTAAGCCCACCACGAGAAGAAAATGCTCGTGAAGGCCCATCACGGATCAAATCTTTCATGTCTATGTCAACTTGCAGAATTAATCCAACTGTCCCAGCCACTACTCAGAAGACAGTAAATAAATAAAATAAATAACATGTTCTTGCAAACATACACCCCTCTGTTTGGCTCTGCAGTTTAGACTACCACCCATAAGAATAAAGCCAAAGTCTGCATCAACAGCATTGTGTATGTTCCCTGGAAAAGAGTTCATATCTTACTACGGTCTTCTCATAACCAGGTCAAGTGTGTGGGATAAATAGCCAGTTGCATGCTGTATGGCTCTTCGCTTTATTTGAAGGTATTTTTCAAACACATTACCCACCAATACTACTATAGGTCCTAGTGCAACTGGGGAATACTCACACCTAGCTATCTATGGACCAAATTCAATAGCTTTCCTGACTCTCCCAAGGTCAGGGGAGAGGTTGCTCACAAGGGTACTTGCTGCCATGAGGCAAGCAGCGCAACAGATTTAACAGTTGAGGCTGGGGATGTGGGCACTACTGTTCTCTGTCCTGGAAGCCAACCATGTCTTCCATAATATAGAGGCAGTCTAGGCCAAATGTATATTCAGCAGTATGTGCCTCTCAACCCTGTTGGAAGGAGATAACGGATAATGCTATTCCACCAGTTGTGCGAAGTGGGAGAGGGTCAAGAAAGCATTTGCAGCTTAGAGCACAGGCTGTGAGATGCACCCAATCTTAATGCAATCCTAAGTCCCTGGGCAAGAGCCACGTGAGCAGAATTTGTAACCGGCAGAGACATTTTTGATTATAAGTTAATGTCTATGTGAGATGATGAGTTAGAGAGAGGTAGAGAGGGGAGGGGGGGCGCAGGAGAGAGAGAGAGAGAGAGAGAGAGAGAGAGGGAAGTGGGAAAGACAAAGCGAAAGATGAATGAGAACCAGTAACAGTAGGGAGAGATAAAAGAAAAGCAATATAAAACAAAGAGGCGGTATAAACGAAGTAATAAGTTCTGGTGATCACGGAGATATGTCACGAATAGAACTGGGGAAGAGAAGGGATTAAGGCAGCTCACGGAAAGTTGAGAGTGTGGCTGTGGACAGAAGAAAGAGAGATGAGATGAATAACAGGAAAACCAAAGGAAAAGACAAAGCTAAATCACTTTGAGAAATAGGTAGGAAACAAGATGTGCATTTGGAATTTAAATGAATTATTTTTGTCTCCCCAGTTTTTCACTTATAATGCGTTCTGCCGATGACAGTCTAATTCCCAATTAAGATATGCTAATAAGGCTGACCACATACCATAGACTCCCCAGGCCTGATAAGCAGCTTATTTTCTTTTTGGGTTGGGGGGAAGGCAGTTATCTTGTCTTTCCACACCTAAGTTTCTCATTGGCATTCCTCCTTCAAAGAAACAAAATCAGCACGTATTGTTCTAACAAATGTTTATTTTAGTCTAATACACTTTCATCTCGGGCGAATTGACTACTAACCGCTCATATAAACTTTGTATTCCTCCATCAGCTTTTGGTTACTTTGATCAAGAATACTATTCACATCAATCTCTTTTATTAATGGGGAAAATTGATTTCATTCTGGTCTATTTATCTGTGGATAAGTATAATTATTTTTCAGTATGGAATGCATCGTAGGAGGCTGCAAATACGCCTTAGAAGTCACAAGGAGGGAAAGGGGGGAAGTCATGCCACAGAGTCAGCTTGCTGACCCGCAAATAACAGACAATGTAATAGCAGAATCATGGTAATAGAACGAGAATCTGGACTGTCTTTCCAGGGATGTCAGAAAGAGCATTAGAAACTGACAGCGAGACGTAACATACGTAGCAAGCGGTTGCCGAGTGTCCAAGCATTATGAAAGGCGCTGTTCACACATCGTTAGGTTTCCAGAGGTGGAACTCGCCCTTTTCATGTGCCTATTTCTCTAGTGACAGTCCCTGGCCCGTGGTTCTGCAGGAACTCTGGGGTCCTTCCTGAGGGCTGCTGGCATTCCCAGGAATTGGTTATATTCTCCAGATGTTCCTGCCAAGCTCTTGCTGCAGGATTCCTCCAGATTTCCTCTGCTGGGCGCCCTCTCACCTCTGTGGGGCACCAGCATCTCTGGTCCACGCCAACGCTCATCACAGAGCCTTCCTTTATTTCCCAAGCTGACACCAACAAACGTAAAGATACAGAGACGGGTGGTGGTTAAGATTATGAGCTCTAGGGCGCCTGGGTGGCTCAGTTGGTTAAGCAACTGCCTTTGGCTCAGGTCATGATCCCAGGGTCCTGGGATCAAGTCCCACATCGGGCTCCCAGCTCCACGGGGAGTCTGCTTCTCCCTCTGACCTTCTTCCCTCTCATGCTCTCTCTCACTGTCTCTATCTCAAATAAATGAATAAAAATCTTAAAAAAAAAAAGATTATGAGCTCTGTGGTCAGACTTCATGAGGCCAAATTCGGGTTCTGACCCTTACAAGTTGCTCGGCCTTAAAACAATTTACATAACCTGTCTGTACCTCGGTTGTTCCATCTGTGAAGTGGGGGTGATAAGAAAAATTCCTTCACAGAGTAGGTCTGAGACTCAACGGTTAATGATAGGTGGGGCACCCGGAAGTTCACCAGGCACACGGTAAGCCCCCAGTGTTAGTTATGACTAGTGAGAGGTTGTAACGTTTAGAGACTTTACCAAAGATGTCAAGTTATAAGAAAATTGCAGGTTGGGGAGGAAGAATGTGAAACTGGCTATGAGATATTGTTGCTGCTGTAGACACTGTTGCAGAGCCCCTGGTGGGGTGTTTTCCCCTCCATCCTCCGCCTGCGCTGCTCTCCTGCTGGATGTTGCTTTTCCAGCTCGCACTCCTCCCCCATTGTTAAGTCTTAGGTCTTCAAAGGTTTCATCCCTTCTCTGGGATTGGACACTGAGCCTCGCATGTGTATAACTTGCATAACCACAAGTCGCATTCAAGAATGCCGCGCCCCCTCCTGGCTCCCCCAACAAAACAACCGTCTCTTCCTGAAGATGGGTTCTCCTGGCATTGCGGGGATGGGGACAGGCCTGGGGGAAGTGGGAGCCCATCCCGAGGCTCAGGATTCACCCACTGGCATCGAAAATGTTAAAACACATATCCTTTGCCTAAGACAAGCTTGTTTAGAGCCCTTGAAGCATGTTTGGTGTTGCTGATGATCATCAGCTGGAGGAAAAACCCGAGATGTTTCAAGAAATGGTGCCGAAACGGGATGAGTGAAGAGACAAAGTTGGCAGCAATGACTCTGAGAACCGTCCCTTGGAAATAATGTGATGAAGCTGGAAATGGAAAGCAAAGATCACATATTCATTCCCTATGCTTCTCCTCGCTACAAAACACACCAATTTTATGCTCTAATCACCTTGGCCTATATTTCCATCCCTCTGCAGAATAGTTTTCTTGAAAACCGTTTGTATGCTCCACGTTGCTACATCCAATGGCTTTTTTTTTTTTTTTTTTTAAATCTAGGTCTTCCTCCTGAACTCTTTAGACTATTTGACATAATTGAAATTCTGTTCTCTATTGGACCTCCTGGTCCTTCATCTCCTGATCTATCCTGAGCCTCTGATTCTTTCTCTCACATTTTTGTGGTCTTTTCTTCCTACCCCTTTCCCCAAAGGGTAGAACCAAAGGCTTTCTCCTTGACCTTTTTTCCCCTGTTTCTTACACTTTCTCCTCTAGTAACGTTATTCATTGCTGTATTTCAAGTCTAATTTCTCTGCAGATGAATCCCAAATTCCTGTCTTTAGCATTGACATTTCCCTGTCTACACTTATTTTTTAAACTGCCTTCATGTTAGATATTCAGCTGTAACCTTAAACTCAAACTCAAAATCTTCATCGTCAAAACTATTGGCATTTGTTAATCTTTCTTTTTTTTCTAGACTAATGATTCTACAGTCTTCTATTGATGTAGATTTAAAACCTCCACCTCGATATTTTCAATTTTTGTTTTTTTTACCATGATCTACTGTAGGAGCTACATTTTACATCTTGACTGCTAAATATACAGATATAGACACATACATACACATGTAACTATTAAGTTTCACAAAATGGTACTTACCTCACCGTGTGCGAGATCCTCTGTTTTATTCTGATCTATTCTGTTTCATTAAAAAAACCTGGTTGTGACCCATTAAATTGGTTTCATGACCCACTAAGGAGATATAAATTGCAGTTTTAGCAATACTGCTTTTAGGGTCACCTGAGTGGCTCAGTCAGTTACATATCTGACTCTTGGCCTTGGCTCAGTTCTTCATCTCAGGGTGGTGAGATCAAGCCCCCTACTGGGCTCCACACTGGGCATGGAGCCTACTTAAAAGAAAATACTGCTTTTAAATAGTCTTTGATTCGTCTTTCTCTTTTAACTCCCAAACCTAATTAGTCATTAAGAAATGGCCTTATTTTGGGGCCCCAGGGTGGCCCGGTCAGTTAAGAGTTTGCCTTCCACTCAGGTAATAATCCTGGGGTCCTGGGATCTAGCCCCTGTTCTGAGGGGAGCCTGCTTCTCCCTCCACCTCTGCCCCTCGCCTAGCTCATACTTTCTTTCTCTCTCAGATAAATAAAAAATATTCTTAAAAAAATAAAAGAGAAAGAGATGGGCTTGTTTTTAAAGTGACTTGCACATTCAGTCTCATTTTTATATTTGCTCTCTAACCTATCCAAATGTCACCTCCATTGGGAAGCCTTCCCAGGTTTCCTCACCTGGGGCCAATCTCACCCTCCTCTAAGCAACTCTATTTCTTTGGTTACATCTCCCTTAAGTTGCTTCGCCATCTAACGTATCACACCCCATAACTTTCTGTTTTCTTCTTTTGCTTCATGTTTTTCTTCTTAGACCTTGTCGCTTGACAATAAACAATGCATTTCTATGCTTTTTTATGAAGACTTGGTATCCCTAGCACTTAGAACTGAACTGTGCTTAGAGCAGAGGCTGTGAGTAAAACCAGGCTGGAGGGAAGAATGAATAAAGTCATGACTCCCAGCAGCAATAGGGACTAATGCCTTCTCCAGGGCTAAGGAGAAGGAGGCACCAACAAACTCTTCTTCTGTTTTTATTTTTTAATTAATTTTTTTATTCACTTTCAATCCTGTGCCCACTCTCATGGCCAAGGGATTGACAGGTGCTGATTGACTTCATGTCTCAATTTGCTGCCCAGTATGGAATCATTCCCTGTAAATGATTCCAATCAAGCAAGGCCCACCCCAACAGCCAGGAGTAGGGTCTATTTAACCCCAAATCCTGGGTATTGCACAGTAGTAGTGGGGGAGGGGTTGGAATGGATGTTGAGAGGCAACCAGAGATGAAGTAAGAGAAGGTCTCTTCACCATCTAAAGTATCACACCCCATAACCTTTTTATGAAAAAATAAAAAAAAAAGAGGAAGTCCCGGACAAATCCTGGTTAAGTAGGACAGAAAACTAATGATTTTACACTGATAATTGTACCTGGAGTTGTATATGTAGTGAGTTAATGGACGAACTGGGATCATGAGTCAGGTCTTAGAACTCCCAATCTAATATTTTTTTCATTGAATCGAACTGTCTCTTTCATTGTAAGCACTGATTTCCTAATGTGTGAAATATAGCTAATGTATGAGATGTGGCACAGCTAATAAAAATGATTACAGTTCACCTCTTGTGGAAGGCTATTTTGAACAGCCTTAATGAATCATATGAGATAAAAATAATAATCAGAACACTTTTCAAACTATCCTACAAAATTGCCACTGGTCTTTCTCTACTCCTAATCACTCAGGGGCCCCTCCTCTAATAGGCAGTGGGTACTCATACCCTGAAGAATCATGGGTTAAATTCTGTGGTTCCTAATTTTAAATTATATGAAAATTCTTCCTTTTGCAGAGTCATGTTTCTTTCCCAGCCAAACTAATTGGCATGGTCTTTGCTAATCTGCATGGCTGTTGAGCTCCATTAGAGAGGCAGGTAGAAGAAGGCCTAAGGCGATGTCACCTGCCTGGAGCTTTCAAGAGCAGCCTGAAGCAGTGTCTCCAACAGGCAGATGACGGTAATTCAGAGTCACTGATGACGATACCATGAGGGTCAGACAGGACTTTAGAGATCCTCCAACCCAGCCCTTGAGATATAATGAGGCTCAGGGCAGTGGAATGAGTCGTCAAAGTCACACATCAGGTGAGCGTCAGAGCCAAGACCAGATTGAGGCCAAGTCTCCTAACGCCCAGTCTTTGACCTTGATGCTGCTTTGGCAGGGAGAAAGAAACTATGTTCCTTTGGCCAAATACATTGAGAAGAGACACAATCTAAGGAAGATGAAGGAAGCCATAACAGTGTAGGAACCCATTTTCACAGTTCCTATTTCTGGAAGGTCACTGAACCATGTATGTCAAGTTACCTGGGTCACAGAGTTGTAGGTCTGAGCTATCCTTTTATATTCAAATGATCTCTTACTCATGAAAGCACATATTCTCAATTTTTTTTTTCTTTTTGGATGAAGTAAGTCGTGGTCTTAAAGAATTGATGAAAGCTGTAGACCTTTCCGCCAGATATCTGTACGTGCATTCACAATTTTACAAACGTTTTCAAGGATTTCATGAAATTCTTGAATCTCATTCATGGCACAAGTACAGCCTTCGGATAGCTTTAAAGAGACAGTACGGCTCAGGGAAGCTGACAACATAAGATTATGACTCATCTCAGCTGTCTCTGGGCGTCTCTTGATGGTGGGCAAGAAGAAATTCTTCCAGCAGACTGCCTTTGGACTTCAACTGCACACATCTGTTGGTTTTCTTTTCTGGAAAATCTTCACTGATGTGGATTTTCCCCAAGGGTACTAATGTTAAAATCGTGGCATAACAAATAGGCTGTCCCTAGCACACCCTGTTTCCTGACAGTGATAGTCATATGTGCTTCTGTCAAGGTGGCAGATACCGGGACTTTGGTTTATGGGAGCAAAGCGTAGGGTGATCAGACCAGTAGGGTGATCAGACCGGTCAGTAAGATGGGGGTCCAGAACAGGGTCGAGTAAAGTGACTGAACGACTTGTAGTTTCCCAGGTTGCCGTGCATCTTCATGCCTCTGTGGCTTTGCGTATGTTGTTCCTTCTTCCTAGATTATCCTCATTCCTAGTGTGCATCAGTCAGGGTTCCCCAGAGAAACAGAACCAACCCAAACAAATACATCTAGAGAGATAGAAATATAAACATATACTTAAGTAGAAATACATATTTATATATTTGACTGTATATGTTTATATATATGAATATATAGTCAAATATAAATATATATTCAAAAATATAAATATCTATTTTAAAACAAATAAATAAATATCTACATATGTGTGCGTATATATATATAGAGAGGGAGAGAGAGAGAGAGAGAGAACAATTTCTGTTAGGAGATTGGCTCATGCAGTAGTGGGAAGAGGTGGACAAGTCCAAGTTCAAATATTCAGGGTGAAGAGTTGTTACTGCAGTTCAAGTCTGTAGTCAAATGCTCTACCCCTGAGCTCTACCCCCTGCAGTTCAAGTCGGAAGGCCATCTGCTGGCAGAATCCTGTCTTGCTTGGGGGAAGGTCAGTCTTTTGTTCTGCTCAGGCCTTCACTTCACCAGATGAGGCCCACCCACATTATGGAGGGCAATCTGCTTTACTCAAAGTCCACCAATTTAAATGTTCATCTTATTTAATATAGTCTCAAAGAAACATCCAGAATACTGTTTGATTCCATATCTGGGCATCAAGACCCAGACAATGAACACATGAAATTAACCATCACACGTTGTTTACCTGGGAACTTCTCCTAATTTTTAAAAAAAATTTTTTAAGGTTTTATTTATTTATTTGACACAGAGAGAGAGAGATATCAACTAGGCAGAGAGGCAGGCAGAGGGAGAGGGGGAAGCGGGCTCTCTGCTGAGCAGAGAGCTTGATGCGGGGCTCGATCCCACGACCCTGAGATCATGACCTGAGCCGAACGCAGAGGCTTTAGCCCACTGAGCCACACAGGTGCCCCACTTCTCCTAATTTTTTAAGGTTCAGCCTAAATATCTTCTCTGTTCTGCCATCAGACTCAGTACATTCTTATATTCTAAACTATTTTCCACAGTATTATAATGATCTGATCACACGCCTGCGGTCTCTGTTAGAGGGCAGGGACCACATGCAGGGTCTATCGGAGATGATATTACCAGAAGATATGCGAGGCTCTACCCCATGCCTGGCATAGAGTTCCTCGGTGTAATCGGTGGAATAAGGTGATGAATTAACGGAAGTATTCAGAAGCTGGAAATGATAGCCGGATGAAGTTATTTAATCTTCAAACAATGGGCTTATTTTCTGAATATTTGTTGCCCCAGAGATGCAATACACCTTGGCCACCTTGTCCCAAGAACACATGTACACACGTACCCGTATTCATTTTGACAGACCCAGGGTCATTAGTGATACATACAATGATTAGCCCTTCCTGCTTTTCTCAAGGCAGGATGAAGCAGAGAGAAGAAACAGATATATTTGCCTTTAACACATGTGGAGAGCCCTTTGCCAATTGTCTGAACTTGGGCATGATTTGTATAGTCTCAAAAACTTGTACTTTTTAAAACAATCAATCATATGAGAACAACAATGTCTACAACACAGTGTTAGAAAAATTAAGTGCCTAGTGTATAGTAGGTACTTAGTAAACATTGATTCTCCTTTCTTCCTTATTTAGGTTTGATGTAATATCTAGTACATAGTACACTAACTGAAAGTAGTTAAGAACATGTTAATGAGTTCTAAAGACAGTCTTAATGTCTCTTGATGTTCTAGGCTTCATCTCTGTCTTCTTTCACTTTTTGACCAAAAGGGAGAACATAAATTGTGTAAGAGATGGTCCCATATGAAAAAAACCAGAGTTGGTTGTTATGTGTACCATTTTGTTATTGCTATTGTTAATTCTTAATCTTTTGGGGCACACAGATACTTTTGAGAATCTTCAGAAAGCTAAGGACTCTTCCCCCAGAAAAATGCATATACAAAGGACACTTTGCATATAATCTTAGGGAGCACATAGATCCCCGAGACCCCAGGTTAAGAACCCTGGGTCAGGGGCGTCTGGTGGTTCACTTGGTTAAGAATCTGACTCTCGATTTTGGCTCAGATTGTGGTCTCAGGGTTTTGGTCTCAGGGTTGTGGAGCCCTGCTTTGGGCTCTGTGCTTAGGAGGGAGTTTGCTTGATATTCTCTCTCTTTCTCTCTCTCTCTCCCCCTCTCCCCCTTTAACCCCTCTCTAAAATAAGTAAATCTTTTTTTTTTTTTAAAGATTTTGTTTATTTATTTGACACAGAGCGAGAGAGAGAGAGAGAGATCACAAGTAGGCAGAGAGGCAGGCAGAGAGAGAGGGGGAAGCAGGCTCCCCGCTGAGCAGAGAGCCAGATGCGGGGCTCGATCCCAGGACCCTGAGATCATGACCTGAGCCGAAGGCAGAGCCTTTAACCCGCTGAGCCACCCAGGTGCCCCTAAAATAAATAAATCTTAAAAAAAAGAAACTTGGGTCAAAATCTCCTCATCTGCTATCTGTCTTCTCCTTGCCTCATATTCCCTCTCTCTGTCTCTCTCTCATCTCTACCTCTATGTCTCTGTTTCTCTTTGTATCTGTATCTTTATCTACTTAACTATTATGTTTAGGATTAGGATAAGGATTGTGGGTGGATAAATGGATGCATAAATAAAAAAAAGTAAAGGGTAAGAAAGAGCTGCGGAGTTAGAATGATGCTCCTGCCCCCTCCCCTGGAAAGTTCCCTGGTGGTCACCTTGGAGCTGCCGATCTACTATAAGGCAGAGTGTAGTAATGGTTAAACTCATGGCCTCTGGAGCTAAACTGCTGGGTTCAAATCCTGGCTGTGTGTGACTCTGGGCAATTAGTTCTGTCTCCCAGTTTCTAAAACGGGGCTAATGATAGTACTACCATGTTTAATTGTTGTAAGAATTAAATAAGCTGAGATATACATGAATTTTAGAATAATATGTTTTAGTAAGTGCTCAGTAAACTGTTAGTTACTATTATTTATTTTGATGATTGAAAACACCAATAATATAATTACTTATATACAGAGCGTTACTTACTACAAATAATAAATTCAATATTGCAAAGAGGAAAACTGCGATTAGAAATCCCCCCTTCAGAAAGAAAGAACTTCCCTTCCTTTAAGGTAACTTACTCTTATATAGGCATTGTAGGCTAACAGGATAGTTGGATACCATCCTGGACTTTTTCCCTAAGACCCAGTGAAAAGTGGGATCCATTGTCCATAAGATGTTTCTTCTGTCATAACAAGATCTTCTATTAGGAGAGGTGGAGCCCAAACCTATTTCTAGGTTTGGGCTCCTCCATCACTAGGAGGGTTTATTTGTCTCTTACTTTTTGTCTCTTACTTAGGAAGGGTCTCTAGACCAGTAATTATGTTTATACCAAGGCAAAGAGACATAGCGTTATATCAAATTATGAAACTGACACTTTCCCATGAGAGGTGGCTTAAAAAAAAAGATGAAAAAAAATAAATGTAAATGTGTAGTCATCACTGTTAACACTTCACATTTTTAAGGTAAAAAGATTGCCTAAAATCGAATATAGTTTCCCTAATTTATAGGTCTTGTTTACATTTTGGTCCTTCATTCTTCTCTTACAATACGTATCTCCTCGCTTTTTAAGGGAAAATGTTAACCATTGCAGAACCGCAGCCCAGCCATCCGGGGAATGCCGCGTTAGCAGGAGGTAAGGGCCACGCAACAGAGGCCAGTTTCTGGCCCCGCCTCCTCTCCCCGCCCCGCCCCTCTTTCCTGGAAGGGGAAGGTATGGCTGAGTCTGCGTCCAGAGTCTGCTTGCAAAGCCAGCCTGGGAGGGGAGGGCGGTGGCTCGCCTAGCCTAGCGTGGTGGCCCGTCTAGGGTGGTCGGGGCAGCTGCAGGGATCTGGGTGGGTGGGTAGGTGGGGGGTGCGGGGAAAGAAGGTAGCGGGGAGGTGTGGAGGAAACACTGAGCGGTGGCAGGTGTCGTTTTCTACTGGTTCCAGAGCTGTGAATTGTCAATTTTGAAGGGTGTGTAATTTAATTCTAATTGTAACTGAAATGGGAGGAGATGCCCACCTTAAGTCTAAAGACTGACGGGTCTGGGGATATCTAAAATTCCAAGGTCTCCTGGTAACCTCTTTGCATGACAATCAAGGCTCCTCCTGAGAGGAAGTCAGTCTAAGGGAAGAGGGAGCAGGTTCTGAGCTTGGCCAGTACCTTGGGGTCCAGGATCTCTTAAGTACCAGTTGTTCAGTGGGCCTGGCTCTTGAGGCGTGAACACGAGTCTGCATCTTGTGGGGAGAGAGGAATCTATGGAACCACCCAAGAGATGGTTGATTAAAAGTCCTAGGCACCGGGGTACAAGCCACACAACCTTGGGACTCTCCTGGCAGATGGTAACACCAGTGGCAGCCCAGAGCTGGTCCCAAGTGCTGGCCCACCAGGCATCGTGCTGTGACGGGGGTGGTGGGGACACGGCTAAAATGCTCATAATCGCCATGCACCCAGAACTTACTTTCTGCCTGGCCCCTTGCCAAAGTGCTTCAAAGTCTTCTCTCATTTAGGTTTCAAAATACATCTGGAAGGTAGATTCTGTCTCCGGGCTCGTTTTACAGACGAGGACGCAGAGGTGGACTTGACGTGGGGAGACCACAGGGCCTGGGTCTGCAGCAGGCTGGGCCCGGCCCAAGCACATGGCTGCTGCTCCCCTTACCCTTGGCGCCCACCTGGGTTTGGGCAGGCCGCGGGACTTGCCCACAGTACCTGCCCGGGGGAGCAGATGGGGTTGCGGTGGAGGGTTCAACAACCAGGCATCTGTCTTGAGGTCTTTGTGGTGCTCCTGGACTTGAACCAGGCCTTGAAGACTTGGATTTGGGAAAGGACTTTCAGACAGGGGTGAAGGCAGGAGAGGGTGAGATGTGATTAGGGGCAGTGAGGCCAGTCTGAGTGGGTGCAAGGGTAGGGATGAAGCCTGTGAAGGAAGAGTGGGCTGGAGGGGGCAGGTAGGATGCCGTCCATGCTGCACATGTGGGCACAGAGGGGACACACGGTGAGCTGGGCTCACGTCCCTATGACCACAGAGACATTTGGATTATCTTCTGTCCGTGGCCTCACTCCCCAGCCTCTGAGTTCTTGGTGCTTTCCAGAAGCCATGGATTATTTATGGGCTCTGGTCCACCCCATGAAGCTGGCATCCAAAAAAAAAATTTTTTTTTTCCCTAAAGAAAGTTGAAGAGAAAATAACTTTACTGTCAATTCTCAATTATCTGTGAGGAAATAAGCTTAACGGAAATCTACGGATTTCAGTAGCTAATGGCTCTGCCTTCTTTTGCAACCCATGTTTTGCCACTGCTTCCAGAAACCAGCAACACTGAGTAATCAGATTTTCACATTTACTCCTTCGTGTCCTCCATCTGAAGTGCTAATCAGCAGTGAAATGGCCCAAATGTGGACAGCAGGAGGGAGTGGGAGCAGAGGTCTGGAGAGCCGTCCATTTACGTGTGAGACTCCTGACATCCAGAACCTAGCACTGGGATGTTCGTGCCAGTGCTGCTGTGGCCGGCAGCTGGGTGGGAGCCAGGAGATGGGATGGGGGCAGAAACCTGGGGCACAATGGCTGCACCTGCCACCGAAGTTCAGAGGTCAAGGGCACCCCACAAGAACCACCGGCTCGCAGAGGAAAGGAGTTCAGTCAGCAACTCCGTGTACCTCATCATCCCCCTTCTGTTCCCCTGGATAGTGGCTTTGTGTGGTAAATATTTATGCAATATCTGAATTATTGGTGATGTCATGTGTGCCCTTGTATCTTAGAACATACTGTGATTTAGAATTGAAACTCTTTATCATCCCCATTTCTGCTAAGTAGGATCTTATTCCTGATGTGAAATGCAGGACCTTGGGAGGAACATTTATAGCTGAGAGAAAAGGGCCCGGTGTGTCATCTGAAGAGCAAGCCTCCTTTCTCTTGTAAGCAAGGGAGGTGGGCTGTGGCCACAGAAGGAGGTTGTCAGTGGTGGGGAGGGGACAGGGGGGACGGGGCTGGAGAGAAGGAGGTCGAGTGTTTTCCACTTTTCTTGACAGTAGGAGCCTACAGAGCTTACCACAGGCCCCAGGGCAGGGAGAATCTCAGGCAGCCAGGGGGTGTGGAGGAAGGTGGTGAGGTCATCCGGCAGGAGGAGGAGAGGCAGGGAAAGCGTGGGCTCTGCGTGGCGGCAGCCTCTGCTCAGACCTTTGTCGGCTGTTCCACAGAGCTGCTCGGAGAGCACGCGCCCGCCGTGACAGCTGCCTTTCCTCTTGTAGCGTACTGCCCGTTCGTCTGTGGCCTCTCACGTCTCACCCCTGACAGCTGCTACGCTGGCCTCTTACGGCCCCAGAGCCCCAGAGCCACGCTGAGCTATTGCGCGTCGGGCCACGCCGGGCGGGCCCAGGAGCTGCGTCCTCGGGGGAATCTAGATCCTGATGGGGCTGGGGGTCCAGGCCCCAGGTCACGGTGCACTGAAGCCCAGGGAAGGGCTGACACCTACAGAGAAGAGAATCTTTGAGGGCACATACCCACTGAGGTTCTTCCCACGCTCGGCAGCCTCCCATCTTCTTATGGGATGTGAGTGACTATGATAATGGTGGAAAGACAGAGTTAGGTAGGGAATTTAAACGCCCTTATGATACGGAGAGAGGATTTCTGTATATAAATGTTGGGAAAGCTTATTCCCATGAGATCTTTCCGGTTATGATTGTGTTGCTTCCTTTTGTTGTGAAGTAATCACGCACCCCCCCCCCCCACCTGCCTGCCACCATTCGCCCCACGATTTCTGGAAGCGGACATTATCTCTACTAGGGGCCCTGCAGACCCCAGGGAAACTCGGCCCTTGATTTGCTAGGTGGGAAGTCTGTTTTAGTGCTATGTTCCTGGAAAAGCTGGGCTTGAAAATAGAACAGGTATTTACTGGGTTGTTTGGAGACTTAATGCTTGCTTCCGGCTCCTTGAAGGGTTAGGTGTGTTATTTGGCCATTAATGACACAGTCCTGGAAAAATCATATCGCCAGTTTGACTTCAGTTTCTTCATCTGAGAAGTGAGGGGATGGCAGAGGTAATGTCGAAGTTTATTATTCACCTCGAATAGGCTTTTATTCTAAGTCTCTGGACAAGCAACTTACATCTCTATTTCCTTATCCATGAATGGGGATAATAATACCCACCCTTACCTTCTAATCTATAGGAAAACCTTCAGACCTCTGGGGAGGAAAAGCGTTATTTAAATCCAGAGTAGAATTATTATTATATTCTATTTGTTCTCTCCTAGTCATTCATCACTGCCATGCTCTACAATTATGCCCTGGGCTGAGTTATGTGAATAGTCACACCGGGCAAGTTTCTTGAGCGATGGGCCATTCTCATTGCGCTGGGTAGAAAAGACACCAAAAGTCTTTTATTTAGTTATTTGAATGTGGAACTTGCTATCTATTTAGTATACAAGCCAAAACTGGAATACATTACTACCTCTCGAATACAAGATTGGTGGTTATTTCTCCTTTCCAGTGTTTTCTTACCTTTGAATTTCTGTGGGCGTTGTTTTGACCAGTTCTAACCTGGGAAAGCACAGCGTGAGTCCTCTTTGGTTCGCAGCAGGACCCTGATAATGTCTAAAACTCAGGTGCTGCTTGGCGTTTAGAGTCCCCATGCCTAGAAAATCTGCAGAACCAAATTGCATAAAGGCATACCTCACCTAGCTAAATAAACACACACAGGCTTATAAATTGCTTTTATATTTTCCCATTGTAGCCACCAGAGGCCTCCCAAATTGTGGGCGATTTTAATGTCAGTGGAAATCTACTGGGAATTAACAACAACAACAAAAAATCATTTTAAAATTGAATAGAATGTCTACAAAAGTTCAAAGTCTGTTACCTTGTTCATTCAACATCGCTATTCATGCAAAATGTCATGCAAATCAGTCCTTATTTACTGAGTACTTTGCTTCAGTAACCAAAAAAAATGCTAAGAAAAAACGGCTTATGTTTAGCCATCTATTTTTCCAAAAATAGGACAGCAATTAAAGTAGTACCACATGATGTGACTGATGATATCAGTGCAGGAAAAGAACACCATCTTGGTGCTGATGCTTACGGCTGAGCCTCTGTCCTTCATCAGGGGCTGGTCAGTGTTTCCAGAAGGGAAGTCCAGGGCCATGGGCAAAGTAGATGCCATGTGGGGCACAGAATGATGAAAGTATCCTTTGTGAATAAGCATGACAACTGTGCCTTCCAATGGGGGGGCTTCAGAGACCCTTTGGGAATCTGATTTCACCTCTCTGGTGCTCAGTTTCTTCTTCTATAAAAATGAGAGGTTTGGACTATGTGATTTCTAAGTCCTTCAAAGTGTGTGATTGTTCTCTAAAACATTCAGGACCACTTACTGTACATCTGTGACATGCAACTGCAACACAAAGGGCTTTGCAAATGTTTTCTTATTCAACTCTCATGACCAGTAAGAAGAGCCAGCTTTATTTTACTGATGGTAGAAGTAAGCTCAGAGAAGTGAAGCTACTCACTGGTGGTCACACAGGTTGTAAGAGTTAAAGCCAGAATTTGCACCCACATCAGTTTCCGCATCCCCAAATTTCTCACTGCTCGTGTCTTTCATGCATTCCAGACTAAGAGAATAAATTCAGTTTAACCTACATAATTTAACTCCTGAGGTGTAGCATTCACTGCTGGTTGCTGTGTCAGATGAGAATTGTGCTGGTGGTAAGCCATGGATCAGACAAATAAAGGCTTAGCCATTCACGAGTTTATTCTCTCACATGAGTGAGGAGAAAGGCTGTCTGAGGCGAAATGTTGGCTCTGGAATCACCAGGCTCTTAGCTCCTTCTGTCTTTCTGCTCTACTATGCGCTAGGGTGTGGTTTCCATCGTCTAGGTGGACTTAAGGATCTAAGATGGCTGACGGAGATCCAGCCGTCACATTTGGGTTGCAGGCTCTAAGAATGAGGAAAGCAGAATACCGTTGGCAGGTGTCCAAGCTGAGTTAGTTCCGTTTAAGCAACATTTCAAAAGTTCTGTACAGCCCCTCTGCTTACAGCTCAGGGACCAGAATTCAATGACCTGTCCACACATAGTGGTGAAAAGAGAAAGCTGACAAATGTAGTCTTTATTCTGGGTGGCAAATTATCCAACTAAATAGCAGGCTTTACGCTGTTAAGGAGGAAGGGGGAAATGAGTACTGAGATCAAATAGTTGTCTTTGCCACAATTACCAACTGCACAGTTACCTCCAACTCTTTTCTGCTCTTGGAGCTCTGATTTTGTCCCAGTTTCTGCCTCTCCCCAAGTCTCTCTGTTAATCCTGAATGGTCGGAGTCAGTCATGGTGCTACCACTCCCCTTGCCTGTGATTGGTTGTGATTAAGCACATGAACTAGTTCTGGACAATGAGATACAAGAGGAGTTCTGGAAAAAAAAGGTTTTTTTTTTTTTTTTTTCTTCTTTCCTCTTAAAAGAGTGATGTGTGGGAAAAGACTGACTCTTTCTTCTACTAGACATTGTTGTGTCTGACAATGACACCTGGAAATATAGAGGCCATCTTTGTAACCTTGTGGAAAACCTCTTTTTGGGAGCTGTCCCCAGAGGACAGCAGAGGGGAGAGATGGAAAGAAGCTGGATTTTTGAGGATGAACTAACTCTGGAGCCGGCCTAATTTTGGACTTTTTACGAAATACATTTCCATATTGTTTCAGTCAGTTGAGTTGGTATTTTCTTACTTGTGGCCAAGGGCATGCTTACTGACATGTAGGAGAAAGAAAGAAAGAGACCCATTCCTTTATGCCCTCAGGATGAGTCGCAAACTCGACACTGGTCTATGCCTGTCTTTGGACTGAACCCCTGCATTGCTCCATTTCTTATAAGAGGTACTTTTTTTTTTTTTAAATTGCCATAGAGAAGATACCTCTACATGGATTATTTAATAGGCTCGGGGTAAAATCAGAATATTTTAGAATTGCAAGAGCCTTAACTCCCACTCAAGGCTCAAAGAGAGTCAGTGATTTCTCCATGGTCCAGAGCCTCAGTTAGGGGTAGAACTGAAATTGGGGTCAGGCTGTCTGAAGACCCCCCTCAGAAGCTCTTTCATCACACCATTGTCCCTCTCCCCGCCAGTCCACCCACTGCTTCAAGGTCTGAAATGCTGGAAATGACCTGTCTCAGTCCCACTTAGGACTCTTCCAAAGAGATGGCCCCTGTGGTCTTGCCTTTCTGCCCCTGCCATATAATCCCTCTAGGTTCCAGTCCGGCCGTGTTGAGAATGATGACGTAAAATTATAGGCAGGAGATAATTTTCAGTTTTAGCTGTTGCTAACTATGTCAGCCATGGCTGTCACCCTTCCTGTCTAATTCCTCTTGCCAAAACATGCTGGAAATCATTAAGATGGCCATGTCTCCTTCTCTTGAAATCAGACCCCAGAGGGCTTCCATGTGCTCAAGCCCCATCTGCTCTTCATTCCAGACCGTATCATGTCACAATTATTCCTAATCGTGTCTCGTTTGGCCAGCCAGCATGCACCTGACTGGGAGAAATTCCCCCAGTGAGAGTCAGAAGTGTGTGCAGCTGTCTAGGGCAGTAGGAGAGATGCTCTGGGACTCAAGTGACAGACTCAGTCACATTATATGGAGGTTCTCCAAGAGAGGCGGTGTGGTAGTGATGGGCTCGGAAGTTAAGCCAACCCAGCTCAACCGCCTACTGGTTATAAGACCTCGGACAAGCTCTTTAAATTCCCTGTGCCTCAGTTTTCTCACCCGTAAATTGAGTATAATAATATCTTTATTATAGAGTTTTGGTAAATGCTAAATGATTTTATATATATATATATATATATATATATATATATATATATATAGTTCTTAGAGGGGAGTCTGGGTGGCTCAGTCATTAAGCATCTGCCTTCAGCTCAGGTCATGATTCCAGGGTCTAAGGATTGAGCCCCTCATCAGGCTCCCTGCTCTGTGGGAGCCTGCTTCTCCCTTTCCCACTCCCCCTGCTTGTGTTCCTTCTCTTGGTATCTGTCTCTCTCTGTCAAATAAATAAAATCATTAAAAAAATAAAGTACTTAGATACTCAATAAACTATTTAAAAAGGATCTAGAAGGCATTCAATAAACTATTAATTTTAGTCATGGAATTATGATAGATTCAGGCTTTAACTTGTGCCTTGTTTTTTCTGAGTTAATGCTCTTTGTTCTTCTGTTTCCTCACACCCAGGGAAGAGGTTAAGTGTCCATCGTCCCCATTCATAGATTCTTATAGTTGAAGGGAACTTCGAAGTCTGTATCCTGGTCTGCTTGATCCTGGACTCTCATGCAATCTTGCTAGATAAATAGGATTAAGACAAAGGAAGTCAATCCAACAGGTGAAGCCTGAGTTACCTCGACCCCACGAATTATCATCATCATCCTGCCAGAAGCAAATACCCACCAAGAGACTCTTAAGGCACCAGAAAGAACAGTACCCTGTTCAGGGCTTATGGGGGAGATCAGCCTGGCTCTGACTTCTCCCATCTCTGCCTACCCAGGCCATTCTGGGTCTTTCTTCAGTTGGGGTTTCTCTAAGTCTCTGAGGTCCCCTATATGTCATCTGGTCTTTCAAAAGCTAGATACTTCTAGAGAGAAGGCAGCTCTGGGTATTACCTTAGTCACCCTGAGGAAGAGATAGAACAAAAGGGATGAACTGAGGTGAAATGGTATCCCCTTCGCTCTCAGGAGAGCTCCATCTCCGGATGGGATGACCGACTTGATGTGATCTCAAGAATGTAATATTATCTTCGATGCTCACCATCCTCCCTAGAGGTGGAGTGAGAGGGACTGGAGCCCTTGGGTTCTCCCAAGAGACTCTTGGATTTGATCAACAATGACCTCATAATAGCTGGTAAATTTGGTTAATTCTATGAGTGTCCTCCATTTCATTATGATGGTCACATGAGCTCCCTGTTCAGACACAGTAATATCGTTCACCTCTTGGTTTTAGCTTCTTGTCTGTACTGACGACTTAGGGATATGAACAAGGCTGTGGTGAGCATGATGCCTGCATCAGCACAAGCATTCTCAAACAAACCCCACCATGGTTCAGGGAATGCTTTTCATGGCTTCTAACAGAAAATAGGAAATAGTAAATGAAAAAAGTAAATTAAACAGACTCTTAAGGGGAACATTCGCTATTTTAAGATTTGAGTAGCTAGAAGATATTTTATGATAAAGTTAGGCAGTCCTCCTATCATGGGGACACTTGAAAAATCCTCATTAGGCACTTGTTTCAGAGATTGGCTTGAACGTATGGAACAAAATCTGCTAGGGTAGAGATCTCACTGCAGTGTCAAGGAGCCAACTCCCGAAGACTTCTGGAAGTCCCTGTCTTATCTTGGCCATCTGGTCTTAAATACCAGGGGACATGCTGAGAATTGGTGAAGGATGGAGAGGGGTGTCCTTAGAAGCATGGCTCGCAGAGGCTCTTGGGACACAAGTGGTTGCCTCCAGCTCGCCCCAGAGATATTCAAATGGGAGGGAGGCACTGGCTCTGGATGGCACTGATGTTACCCCAAATCTTCCAGAACACTTTTGTCTTCCAAGCTCTATGCTTCCTGAGCAATGCAGAGGGCTGGGCTGCTTGGGCACCAATTTCCCCATCATCTGCATGCTCATACATTCACCTCCTTTGTTCTTTGTCTCGTTTTTCTCCCAATGTTTGGTCATCAATGTAGCTCCTTTCTTTACCATTCATTGTCTCTTTACTTCTCCACTGGCCTTTCTTTATGCTCCAGTTTTCAACCTTTTTCTGGCCTCTTCCTCTCATCCTTATCCTCCAACCTACTTTCTCCTCTGTCAAGCTTTCCTTCTCCTCTAGGCTCTACCCACCATTTTTATTCTTTTTTTTTTAAATTTTTTATTAACGTATAATGTATTATTTACCCCAGGGTACAGGTCTGTGAATCATCAGGCTTACACATTTCACAGCATTTGCCATAGCACATACCCTCCCCAATGTCCATATCCCTATCCGCCCCCCCCCCACCTCCCAGCAACCCTTAGTTTGTTTCGTGAGTTTAGGAGTCTCTTACGGTTTGTCTCCGTCCCCATCCCATCTTGTTTCATTTCTCTTCCCCACCCCCCCATAACCCCCTGCCC
>CM052807.1:41854055-41871641 GCA_028533885.1 Nasua narica | reverse complement strand
TCCTGATCTCTGCTTCTCACGCAATTTTGCTGGCTCATCCTTGCAGATGAGACTTCCAAGAGATGAAGGACCTCGTTATGGGGTCTCTTCTCCTCTTCCCTTCCCTTCCTTCCCCTCTCTTCCCATCTTGTTGGTTGTCTTCCCTTCGTCTGTGTACTCCCGTGACAGAAGTACCATATCTCTACAAGGATGCCTTCTGAATGGATCTCCAATCCAGAGTTCTCCCCATGGGCCCCGGGTTGTTATATCTGTCAGCTTGACATCTCTACCAGGATGTCTCATTGGCATCTTAAATTTAGCATGTCTAAAACAAAACGCTTAATTCCCTGCTGTACCCACAGCCAGCTGGCCCTGTTCTTCCTTCTATGTCCCCAATCACGAAATGGCATCATCAACCACCTAGTTGCTTACACCAGAAACCCTGAGTCATTCTTAATTCCTCCTTTTCCCTCATCTCCATATCCCAGCCATCAGCAAGTTCTATCAGGCTGAAGTTCCTCTCCAGCATATGTCTCACGTTGGTCCGTTTCTCACCACACTCACCGTCTTCCTGTAGTGTGAGCTGTTGCTACCTCTCACCTGGTCTAGTGCAGAAGCTTTGAACTTGTCTTCCTGCCCTACCTCTTGCCCCTTCCCCTTCATAATTCATTCTTCATGCATCAGTGAACTTTTAAAAGCATAAATCAGATCAGATCCCTGCTCTGTTTCAGTACTAACATTTGGTTTCCCATCACACTCGCAATAAAATCAAAATGGTTGAACGATCTCCAAGGCCCTTCATGATCTGGCCTCTGGCCACCCCTTTCCCCAATCCAGCTATGGTCACTCCCTCCTCAGTAGGGTCTATACAAAGATCTCGCTGCTAGTATTTGACCATGGGAAGCTCTTTCTGTCCTGAGAGCCTTGGTATCTGCTGACCCTTGAGCCTGGGTTGTTTGCTCTTCCCTTGGGTCTTTTTATGAGAGGCTCCTTCTCTCCTGATGGAGATACCTTAATGGCCCACAATTATCCACACCATCCTACTCATTTCCTTCATAGTCTTGATTGTGCTTTGCAACACAATGCTTATTTGTTGGTCTATCTGTCTTTCTCCCCAGACGCAGAAACTCATCCATCTAGTTCATTCTTACATTCTCAGCACCAAGCAAAGCCCCCGGCTGTGAATTAGTGGTGTTGTTCGTAAGGTAGAAATGGATCTGGTTACTCCATATATGGAGCAAAGGAGGAGGGGGGAATTCCACTAAAGATGAGAAGGGGATACTGGAAGAAGGCAAACCCCGGTTGGTGCGAGAGGGCCAGAGGATGTCGTAGGGGCCTCGGTGGGGCTGAGTACAGGTACGATTTCGTGTTGGGTGTGAGATGTTCGCAGGACTTCCATCTGTCAGGTGAGCACGTAGATCTACAGCTTGGTGAAGAAACGAAGGCTAGAGATACAAGTTTGGAAAATATCTGTGCCAAAATGATCGTGAAAGTCGTGGGGGTGGATGAGACTAGTTGTGGGGGCCAGGGAGAGTAACAGCAGGAGACAGGCACTAAACCTTAGGCTTTGGGTGGTGCCTGTGATTAGGGATGAGAATAAGGAGGAGTCTAGGAAGGAGACCAAGAGGCAGGAGGGAAACCAGGAGAAGGAAGTATTACTGAGGTATAGAAAAGGTAAGATTTAAAAAAAAATGATAGTGAAATTTCAGTGTAGTCCAAAAAAATATTTATTATGCTGTTCCTCTCTGCCAAACTCCATATTTTGCTTTAGGACTACACATATAAATAAACTCTCATTGCTTGTGTGGGGGTTAGAGTCTGTTAGGGGAAAAAGGATATGTAACAGCATTTATGTAAATAAATAATATATAGTGACACAGAACAGCACTATGTAGTTTGTAAGTGTCTACCCAGATGTAAGGATACATGTAGAATATATTAGAGCAGCTTCTCTTGGGGGGGAGAGCAGAAGTGTAGAAGAGGATAAAAAAAAGACTCAATACATAAGAAAAACAGGAGAGGGTCTCAACCATGCAAGGGTGTTGGAATTTTGTGAGTGGAGCCTTCTGATCATTTAGCTATCTGTCCACCCCCTAGATTCTTGCAGGCTTTTTTCCTTTAACACTGAAACACCTTTTTCATATTATAAAGTGCTAAATATTTGTTGTAAAGTCTTTAAATGGTAGAGTATAATTAAGAAAAGAAGCATCCTTTGATATCCCATTGCCCAAATATAACCTATGCTAATATTTTGTAACTATGTATACATACAAGTGTGCCTATTTTGGGTACCTTTTGTTATTGAAAAATTGCTAGCAGTTTCTAATTCAAATCACTGAGGAACAAATCCTCTGGTGGGAAGACCCACTTGCATATTTCCATGTAGACAGTGAGAGGGGAAGTATCTATCTGCCTATTGCTCCAGGAAGAGAGTATAATACAATATGTTTTGGTTTCACTAGGGCCTAACGCTTAGACAGTGGGGGTTGGTGGTGGTGGTGGCCAAATTAGGTAGTGAATTTCCCCAATATCCTTTTGCTTTCATTGATTTACAAAGAAGTCAAAGAACCTTTCTGAAGAAGGGGAAAAGGACTTCTTCCATTGAGGTCCAAGTTAGTAGTTCACATCCAATGTTAGTGGAAGCCCAGTTGGCAGGAAAAATGGAAGAGAGGCATCTTCTTACCCACAGAAGACACTCAGGGAAGCCTGGAGGCACCCACTGTTCCTAATGCCTGGTTTATGACCACATGTTAGGGAAAGGTCTTGGGTGGGTAAACACGGAAAATATTGCAACCCCAAAGAGCTCTAACGTCAGAACTCAAGCCTGCTAAGCATGACGTCTGATGTGCACACAGCTGAGCTGAACTCTGGGGAGAGACTCATCATCTCCCCTCTAACCACGAGCAACACAAGCAAACTGAGAGTCACTGTACGTCTGGATTACTCCAACACTCCCTTCGCAGAGCGGGGACCGGAAATAGGGTGTTTCCTGCAGTGTGCAAGACCTAACAAAGGAGCACTGCACTTGGGGTGCAGCCCAAGTGTTCAGGGGGGGTGACAGCAGCTAGAGCTGCAATATGGAGCCTTTGGCACCTTGCCCAAACTTTCCATTTTCATTTGTCTCTTTCTCAGGTGGGGCAGCAGTAACTGATGGTTTTGGCCTCAGTCAGAAACTCCTTCACTTACCTCTGGGACTTTTGAAAGGTGTCATTTGGGGAGGAAGGGTGAATTGGTCATGATTGATGGAACAAGAGTTGAAAGCCATTTATTTGGCTTACACATTTCACAGCATTTTAAATGAAATGAAACTTGGTAGTTATTGCAAATGGATAAGGTCAAATTACACACACACACACACACACACACACACACACACGGCACTTCTCTGTACTTCTGGGACCATGGCGGAGAACAAGACCGTCTACTCTCCGCAACCCTGTAGTTTATGTTTTAGTAGGAGAGTAGAGACATGAGAGATGCATAGTAAGCAATTTGGCCTTGCCCAAAAGGGGTCTGGCCTTTGCTCCTGGAAAGTAACCTAACCTCTAAACCCTTAGAATTTCCCAAGTGACAGGAGTATCTGAAGAGTGCCCCTCAGACCCCGGCTGATACTGTGGGTAGGCTAACCGGGTGGGTCATGGTGGGCCCCTTGGGCTACATGACATCAGCACCACCCCTGGGGAGGTGGAGAGGCACAGACCAAGTTCAGCTATGTGGGCAATAATTTAATAATGAAGACCCAACAAAAGCTCTGGACATTGGGGCTCATGAAAGTCTTTTTTTTTTTTTCTCCATTGATGCATTGTCATGAAAGTCTTTTTGGTTGGCAATTCTCTCTGCGCAATGTCACACTTTGCTGGTTCTAATTTGTATCCTTTCCCTGTAATAAATGTGGCTATGAGTGTAATGGTTTTCTGCGAGTTCTGAGTGGTTTGGGGAAGCCCCTGAAGTTGCGGTTGGTGTCACAAGTCTTGGGCAGACCTGACATCAGGAAGACTGTGTCCTAAACCCTGCGGTCTGGTTAGCTTCAGGTACTAGACAAAACAAACCATTAGAAAAAACCCCAATACATGGAAGAGTTCCCTTTAGATAGTGACAAGTTTCTGAAGAAAATAAAATACGGCGATAGAGAAGACAGTGACAGGGTGCGAGTCTGTGTGGACCGGGTTGTTGGGGTCTGGAGCTAAATCTTCGATGACAGGGCAGAACATTCCAGGCAAAGCCAACCGGGGGCACAAATAGTTTGTGAGGTGGGAACCAGACAGGCGTTTTCAGAAAAACAAAAAACAGCTGAGTGTGGATGGAGTGAGTGAGGCAGAAAGACATAGAGGTGGTGGGGTCCTATTCCACAGAGCTTTGTGGGCCCAGTCTGGCCTTTGTGTTTTGTTGCCAAGTATCAATGGGAATTCACTGGAAGATTTAGACAAGTGAGTAGCACGACCTGCTTGTGTGTTTTTTTCTTTTACTTATTTATTCATTTTTAAATTAAAACATTTATTTAAAATTTAATTAATTTAATAAACCAAATTTATTCAAATTCAATTCAAAAATAAAATTTTAAAAGAAATTTGCATATTCATTAATTTTTAAATTTATTCATATTTTAAATTTTTAAAATTTAAATTAACATATAGTGTTATATAGTTTTAAGGGTACAATGTAGTGATTCAACAACTCTATACATTATTCAGTCTTCATTAGGTTAAGTGTATTCTTTAATCCTCGTCACCTATTTCATCCACCCTTCCCCATCCACCTTCCCTCTGGTAATCGCCAGATTGTTCTCTATATTTAAGAGTTTTTTTTTGTCTCTTTTATCTTTGTTCATTTGTTTTTCTTAAATTCCATTAAGAGTGAAATCATATGGTATTTGTTTTTCTCTGACTTATTTCACTTAGCATTATACTCTCTAGATCCACCCATGTTCTTGCAAATGGCGAGATTTCATTCTTTTTTAGGGCTGAGTAACATTTTATTATATATAATATAATATATATATTATATTATATATAAAACTTCTTTATCCATTTATCTCTCAATGGACATTTGGACACTTGAGTTGCTTCCATATTTTGGCTATTGTAAATAATGCTGCAATAAACTTAGGGATGCATATATCTTTTTGGATGCATATATCTTTTTGAATTAGTGTTTTCATACTCTTTGGGTATAAACTCTTAGGACTACCTCAAAATAAAAAGTTTCTACACAGCAAGGAAACAATCAACACAACTAAAAGACAACCTACTGAATGGGAGAAGATATTTGCAAGGGATATATCCAATAAGGGGTTAATATACAAAATATATAAAGAATTTATACAACTCAACACCCAAATAGTCCAATTAAAAATGGGCAGAAGACATGAATAGACATTTCTTTAAAGAAGACATCCTGATGGCCAACAGACAGATGAAAAAGATCCTCCACATCACTCATCATCAGGGAAATACAAATCAAAATCATGATGGAATATCACCTCACACCTGTCAGAATGGCTAAAGTAAAAAACACAAGAAATAAAAAGTCTTGGTGAGGATGTGGAGAAAAAGGAGCATTCCCAAGCTGTCGGCACAAAGGCAAACTGCTGCAGCCATTGTGGAAAACCGCATGGAGTTTCCTCAAAAAATTAAAAATAGAATTACCCTATGACTTATTTATGTTTTCTAAACACACATACAGAATTTTATATAAAAGGGAGAGTCATCTATTTGGTAGCTTGCCGTTTTTGCTCAGGAGTATGTCATATTCAATCATATCTGTTTTGTGTGAGAAGTGCAATGGGTGTATATTTGCAGTGAGGCCTATGGGAGCACAGAGAAGGAGCATTTCCAGGCTTAAGGAATCATGAAATCTTTCCGGGAAGAGCACTCTTGAGCCAGCTCCTAGAAGATGAGAGGTATTCAGCCTAATGGAGGAAGTGCTGAAGGGAATCTTGGGCTATAGGGGACCATATATGGGTACAGAGCAGGAAAGCATGAGAGGGTTACATAGGTCTCCTGTATTGAATGCTGCAAGGTATTAGGACTACAGCAAAATAAAAAGCTTCTGCACAGCAAAGGAAACAATTAGCAAAACTAAAAAACAACCTACTGAATGATTGGTTGGGGCACTGGACAAAGAGGCCACTGGAGTTGATTTTTTTTTAATTGAGATGAAATTGACATACAACATTATATTAATTTTGGGTGTATGACATAATGATTCAATATTTATGTATGGGACAAAATGACCATTGTAAGTCTAGTTAACATTCATCCATGCACAGTTGCAATTTTTTTCTTATGATGAGAACTTTCAAGATCTACTAGAGTCAGTTTTTAAGAGGAGATAACCAGGGGTGTTAAAAGATCAGCTTCGGAGATGTTGTAAAGATGTGATTTAAACAGGCATTATTGGACAGAAACCACTTGACTAAGGGCAGCTGGTTATTTTAATGATATCACAGACAGTCTAATGGCTATCCAAGAATAGGAAGCATTAGTATTGTAACTGGAAAGTCAGGAACCAAAGCCACTCCCTCCGTTTTTCGTGGTGAGAATCTGATTATGTGAGCACAGGACATTACTGGACCTGTCCACTCCAGGTCCTATTAGCTTGGGCAGGTTGCAATTGCAAAGATAGCAGGAGTTGGGCAGGCTTCCCAAATGTCTTCTGCTGCTGTCCTAATGATTAAGAGCACTTAGAGCCAGAGTGCTCGCGTCAGCTGTCCCACTTACCAGCTCTATGATCTTGGACTCACAGCTTAAATACTCTGTGCTCAGTTTCCTTCACTAAAACATGATAGTGCTTATTGGGCGATATTGTTATTTTTTTTAAAATTTTATTTATTTATTTGACAGAGAGAGAGAGAGAGAGATCACAAGTAGGCAGAGAGGCAGGCAGAGAGAGAGGGGGAAGCAGGCTCCCTGCTGAGCAGAGAGCCCGATGCGGGGCTCGATCCCAGGACCCTGAGATCATGACCTGAGCCAGAGGCAGAGGCTTTAACCCACTGAGCCACTCAGGTGCCCCGGGCGATATTGTTATTTTAAGGGTTAAATGAGTTAATACATAATATGTAAGCACAGGAGGTTCTGTTAGGAATTGATGACAGAATGAGAAAAATAAGAAAGAAGATTATACCAGAAGAAGTTCAGATGTGAAGGAAAGGAGAGAAATACAGTAATAGTTTGCTGGGAAATCAGTAGGGATGGGGGCATGTACCTGACACGGGAAGTATGAATACCTTTATTGGTTCAAGGAGCACAGCCAGAACGATGTAATCCGTGAGAGCAAGGACAGAAAACTAACGGGGCAATGTTGCGGAGAATGTGGGAAAGTGCGGCATGGACAGCAGAAATAGAGAAAGAGCAAGGTGTGATGGGGATGCCGAGGGTCACTGGGAAGAGGAAAATTCCCTTCGGCAGGCCCTGCTTACTGCTGTGAAGGAGCTGGCAAGTCTCTGCTAGGAATAAAGATCAACAGCATGTTTGAGGGCTTAAGGGAATCAAGACAGCTTCAAAAAAATTAAGATGCCCCTCTTCTATGAAAAAACAAACAAACAAACCAAAACCCACTTCATAAGAATCCTAAGTTCCTCTCTTTTCCAGGCTCTAACAACATATTAGACATATCTCTCTGATGGCACCTATCATATTTTACAATAATGATTTCTCTGTCTGACTCACTTTCTTAAATGCTATCTCTATGGGGTGATAAACCTTAGTAGGTCAGCAAAATTTCCTTAACTCAAAGTGTGAGTGAGAAAAAAGTACCCTATCTGGATGAAGACAACTCAGAAGAGGGGGCACAAAAGTACTATCTGTTTGCCAAGCCACCCTTTTGTGAAATAAATTAAAAATCATAGGCAAACACTGGTGTGGGTGAGACTCAAGGACTGATGAAAATTCCAGCCCTTTCAAAGAACTGTCGAATAAATAAATTGTGTTGATATGGTGAATTTCATATAAATCTATTGGAGATGCGAAAAAGGTAATTGCTGGAACATTCTAAGCACTTGAAATATGTTTGTTGAATGAATGGATGAGTAAATGAGTGACCCTGAAGGCAGCTGAGTTGAGGAAGAAGGTACTCAAGTCTTCCTGGTTTATGGTTTTCACAAGCAAGACAGAATCAGCTTGTGTAAAGAGGCTGCAAAACTCATTGGTTCGATTTATCCAGGATTACAACTGGGTAGAGTAATATGAAGGAGGATCCATCCAAACAAACAGATTTTGTTTTTCTAGTGGTCCTCAGAACCTCTGGAGTTGATCCCAAAAGGACATCTTAAGGAAGCTTCCTCAAAACTATGCAAAGCCTGAAACCAAGCATCTTCTGGTGGATAGCCCATTAGTTCCTGAAGTGCCCTTGGATTATTCTGGGTACAGGGTGTGTGTGTGGAGGTGCCTAGGTCTTTTGACCACCATCTTATGCTGGTTTGCATGACGGTCATAAAGCACCAATTCTTCCCTGTGCTAGCCCATACCAATTCTTCTAGAGTCCCTGTACCAGGACCTGACCATCTTTCTGTGTGTGACAGTTTAGGGCAAAGGTTCTCAAACTTTTAGTGGACCCGAATCACTTGGAGGGCTTCTTAAAATGTAGATTACCGGATTTACCCCTAGAATTTCTGATTGAGTCAGTCTGGGGAAGGGCCCGAGAATTTGCATTTCTAACAATTCCCCAGCTGATGCTAATGCTGTTTCTGGACTACACTTTGTTTAGATTCCTCTTTCTTCACATCTTCTGCCCAGCTTTGATTTAACCCAGCAAAGCACACATCCTTTGTTCTCTGTGTCCCAATTCCTCCAATCCTTCTTCAACTGCAGCCCAGCAGCTGTGGACTCTACAGAGGGAGAAAATTTGGAAGATAGCCACAAAAAGAGTTAAAATGTCTTTTCACTTGGCTGGGTCAACTCAGCTCAAGGGACTCAGAGTTCTCTCCCCACTGCAAAGGTTGAGGTACAACTTTAGCCCTCTTTAAAGAACACTTCTCTGTGGCTTGGGTCACTCTTGGTAGTGGAACTCTTGTTTTCAGAATACCTTGACTCTGAATGAGGAAATGACCTGACCTTCACTCTTGAAATTGCCCCACCTGTCTCTTGGCTCAGCTCTGAGGTCCTGCCCCAGCCCTTCTGCCCAGCTGGTCCCACCCTTTACTTTTCTCTTGTGCACAAAGGCAGACCTTGCCACGTTCCTTCCTCAATGCCCCAGAGGACCCATGTTGCTTCCTTCTGGAAATTGTTAGTTTCCTAGTTATATATAGACTCCTTCCTTCAGTTGGAACAGCCCCCAAGGGCAAGACCCATGACTTCTTTGACTTTGAATGTCTCCTTATACTCCCTCATTATAACATGTAGCCCAGTGCTATGGAGCACACAGGGGGTGCTCCATAAATACAAGTTTTCCCAATGTAGACAAGAAGATCTCAGTCTCATTCCACTTAGATACAGTTCACCTGATCTCCATCTGTTAATGTCCCTGTCACAGCACATACTTGCATTTTCAGAGACCACTTAACTTGCAAAACACTTATGTTCTCGCGGTCATGTTAGAAAAGATCCAACTCCAGCTTCCAATCAGAGGTTTGTGCCCCAGCCTTACTACCACCAGGGAAATTCTTTTACTGGTGTTTGGAATGAGATGGGCCTGTTTTTTGTTTTTTTTTTTACACTAGGTGCTCTGCAGGCACAAGGATGTTGAAGACTGCGTGGGAAGAAGGAGGTTTATGATTATTGGCAGCAAAGTAAATACTGCTGCGAGCCAGGAAAATTCAGTTCTGCATCTTTGGATTTCATCTAATTGAATAATGACATCTGCAGAACACATAACTTTACTTATGCTTTTAAAATATCTACGATTATGAGAATGCTTTGAAAAGTGCAAGGGGAGAGGTAAATACAAAGTATGTACTCTGTTTCTGCCTGCACAAGATTTGAAGGTTTCAGTTCTGACATGATATGTCTTCATCATTGGAGAATATCTCTGGACCATTATGTGTGTGTGAAATATACAGACTCAGACACACAGACACCTTCCCCCCCTTTAATCTGCTGTAGGATTTATTTTAAAGAAAATGTTACAGATACAGTTAAAACCCACTAGATACTCCTCCTCAATCTCATTTCTCTCTTTCCTTTCTTAGAATTAACCAACACCCTGGATTAGGTTTTTGTCCTTCCCACACATTTAAAAAACTTTTTACTATATATATGTTCATAAATAATATATAGAATTGGCTCTCATGTCCTTGTCACATGTTTTTGCCTCATGTACACTGTACTTATCATTCTGCAACTTTCCTTGTTTGCTCAGCACTTATATATGTGTATACTTTATTGACGTGTGATTGAGATACAAAAAATTGTACATATTTAGTGTATACGTGTTGATGAGTTTGGACATATATGTATACACTTGGGACACCATCACCACGATCAAGATTCTAAACAGATTCTAAACAGATCATCTCATGGATACTTTTAAATAGTCTGCCTGTCTGTGTATGCCTATTTTTATACTAGTAAGGATTGCTTTAAAGATCTGTCCATAAGCAAGTGTATGCCAGGGATATCATGATTATACATTTATATGTCCAGGAGGGAGGTGAACTTGAAGCTTGTCTTTGAACAATCTCAGGTGAGTCGACACATGTTTATCAAATTTATACTTATAGAGTGTCAGATATACCATAGGTCATCTTCTGTCCCTTCTGAATACAATAGGGACATATTGCCAAAGACTGATTTAATAGTTAGCTTCCTAGGGAGATTTCAGTGCTATGCTCCCATTCCCAACATTTTAGAAGCATTTCTTCTGTGCTTTAGTCTTTGATTTTGGATTACGATCCATAAATTGGCACTAACTGTTGCAAATTTTTCTTTTTTTTTTTTTTTAAGATTTTATTTATTTGTCAGAGAGAGAGAGAGAGAGAGAGCACACAAGCAGGCCCAGTGGCAAGCAGAGGCAAAGGGAGAAGAAGCCTCCCTGCTGGGCAAGGAGCCCAATGTGGGACTCAATTCTAGGACCCTGGGATCATGACCTGAGCCGAAGGCAGCCGCGTAACCAACCGAGCCACCCAGGCCTCCTGCAAATCTATTTCTTAGAGAGCTGTTTACATATCCTCTTATTAAAGATAATAACTCATCAGCCTGAGAAAGTTCCTGTGCCTTGGTGGGAACTGTCATTCCAGGAAAAGGTCACTGAGACTGAGTCTTCCTAGTAGGAGTAAGATTTTGCATTTCAAACATTCTTGTGAAACTCAAGCACACTGCTTCTGACTTATAAGCAGTACAGGCTCATGATAAATGAAGATCCTATTTTACATAACTGATTGCATTTGACATGAGAAGGATAGACCAGACCTTGACCCCAATTAATGAAATTGCCAATTGCTATTTACAGAGGTTAGCCCAGTGCCTGTGATATGTTTGTAAAGTCTCATTAATTTGGATTTTGGGTTCCTTTAGAGAGGCCATCCTTTGCATTTATCTTTGTTTTTTACTCCAGAAAAGATCCTGATACAAGAATGGGCAATATGGAAAGTTATACTGGGGATACATTTAATACACATAAGCATAATGTAAGCAAACTGAGCCCTCTCAATGGTGTTCTGCCAGTCTGTATTTGAGTTGTTGCCAGACAAAATGGGTATAGGGTGGATAGAGCAACATTGCATGAAGATTGTGGCCAAAAGCTGTCAGACCCAAGGCTCTTTCTTCTCTCCTATGGCAACATATTTCTTCCTCACTGCCCTTCTTCTTTCTGCGATCTGCTCCATTTTCTTTTCTTTCCATACCCATTTCTCCGTATGCTTGGTGATTCTCTGTATGCAGGTCATTGTGTTCTTCCTGGGTCTAAACACCACATGCTCAGTCTTGTAGCGTTGCCTATCCCAAATTCCCTATGTAATAACTGTCTTTAATGCAGAGTTTCAAGGGCCATAGCTGAGGGCCAGACCAAATATTAACAGCACTTGTTCTAAGCACTCTTCCCTAGCTGGGAAACAGTCATGTGTTACAGGCCTTGGCCACCTGAGTGGGGCAATATCTCTTAGACTTGGGCCATTGGCCAAGTCAAACATTTGGACAGTTGGCTCCTTTGGTCTGCTTGTGTCAAGGGAAGGCAACAGGGTCCACAGAAGGTGAGACTTCAGTCCTAGCATGGTCACACATTCACGCAGCACTCCTTGACCTCCCTCATCTTTGTTTTGATGTCACGTAAAATCAAAAACTTTGACTTGGAGTTTAGTTTGGTAATGAGGCATAGGATACCCAAGGCCCATGTTGCCTTCCATTACTCTCACATATTGTGCTAGCCCAGGGATGGGTCTTCATACTCTTCTCTTCTTCAGACTCTCCCTGAGAAACCCTCTGAGCCCAAGGCTTCAGCCATCCCTATGATGACTTCAAATCTATGTCTCCCTCTTAGCTCCTCTCCAAGCCCCAACCCTTGTATCCAGTTTCCTCTTGGGCAACTTATCTGTATCTGAAGTTCACAAGTATAAGTCAAAACTATTATCTTTTCCTAAGGCCTCTTCTGATATTCCCCAACGACCTAAATTTCCCATTTACTGAATGTTAGAGCTCTTCCTTCATTGTTTAAGTCTGAAAAGTCCTAACAGTTTTCCATCTTCTCTACCAGTTGTATTCACTTAGAATCACCCCTTCTTCATAATATCTATTGCTGCTGCTTTTGTGCACATCCCTTCTATTTCATTAGATTTGTATAATAACCTCCTCACTGGCAGGTCTGACCTATTTTTTCCCTTCTAATCTTTCTGTCACACCGCAATCAGAATTCTCTTTCTAAAAATGACCTAATGTCAATTCCCTAATAAAAAAACTTCAATAGCTCCTCATTGCCTATAGGATAAATTCCAGTCTCCCTAGCTTAGTTTATTATACCCTTGACAGTCTGCTCCTAACTACCTCTCCCTCCTTACACCCTTCTGTTCCCTATCCCTTTCCAATTCTCAGTCATACCAACTACTCATTATACCCATACATGCCAAGTTCTTCTGCAACTGCGTGTGTTTTTATAATGGCTCTCTGCCTGGGATATTATTGCTCTATGATTCACCAGGGTCAGCTCTAAATCTTAGAACTCAAATCCTTTGGTCCAATTGTCCTAAGGCTCCTCCTTGCAGCTCCCAAAGTTCCTTATCCATTTTTTATTAAAGCACTAGAATTGTTGTCTAGTAGTTAGCAGATGTGACTCTTTTAGGGTCCAAGGATGTAAGACTGATGGTTGGCAGGATGGAGTAAGTACAACTGATACTGTGGCGACGTGGCGAATACAAGGACTGACCAAAGGCCTCTTCAGTGGACACTTTTCCCACGATCATCTTTTTTTTCCGCTTACCAAATTTGAGTACCTTTCCTATATTTTCATCATTTCCATGCATCATGAGTCTTGCCAAAACACCAAAACTCTTCTGCAGTGGGGGTGCAGGTAATGAGACCTCGGCTCCACCAACAGAAGCAACTGCATGAAAAATGAAGCTGGAAGTGAGCAGTGCGAGGGGGACAGGCAGTGCCAGGGCACTGGTCTGGCTAGCCTGGTGATGAGGGCATCTGGCTCTGTGGACAGCCATGCTGAGATCTGGGGAGCAGGTTCTGGGCAGTAAGGGGGGGCAGCGTAAGCAAGGGAGGTCTCCGGGATACCACTGGACTTGTTCCTGGCTGAGAACTTTCAGACTTGGCCTCTGTGGCTTTCCTATGGAGTCTATGACTCGCCTAATATCCTGTAATGCATTTAATTTATGTTATAACTAGCTAGAGTGGATTGTATTATTCACCTCTAAGAACCCTTTATTGAAAGATAATTAGAATATATATATACACATATATATGTATTCCTTTATTACTGTGCTAACAAATTACCACAGATTTAGGATCTTAAAACAAATTTATTATGTTGTAGTTTTATAGGTCATAAGTCTGATACAGGTGTCACTGAGCTAAAATCAGGGCATTAACAGGGCTGTATTCTTTTTTGGAGACTCTAGGAAGAATCTATTTCCTATCTGTTTTTGGTTTCTAGAAGCCACCCACACTCCTTGGCTCTTGGAGCTCTTCTTCCATCTTCAAAGCCAGCAACAGCAGGTCAAGTATATTTTATGATTCAAATTTCTCCTGCTTCTTCTTTTGTCCTCTCTCCACCCTGACTGAAGCTGAGAAAGGCTCTCTGCTTTTAAGTACTCGTGACTAGATCAGGCCCACCTGCATGGTCCAGGACAGTCTCTCCATCTCAAGGTTCTTAAACTTAATCCCATCTGCAAAGTCCCTTTTCCCATGGAAGATGAAGTATTCACAGGCTGCAGGGATTGGGGTGTAGACATCTTTGGAGGGCCATAACTCTGAATAATATAATAGTCACTCCACCTAATAGTCACTAATATAATACATTCCACCTCAGGGAAGAAGTCCTTACTAAATTCATGGGCCCAGCCTATAGTTCTACTTATTGAATAGATTGTTGACTGTGACCTCAACCAGATGAGCTTGACCTGAGAGCCATGCCACATTCCCGCCCCTCCTTGCAGGCATGGCTGAGGCTGTGTCAGACGAGGTCTGGCTGGTAGGCAGCCCCTCTGGGCTCTGCTGTGGTCCTTTTGGGTGCTTTTCTGTGGCACTGTCTTCTATTTCCATATTTCAGGTGTTATCTTCAGCACCTGAGAAAATCATACTTCATTTCTTTAATTATTTCTCCAGCATCCCAGGGAATGTGAGGCAGACTCAAATGTGGGGTACAACAAAGGAGATGCAGGATCTTGGACTTCACCACAATCCCTGAACTAGAGTCCAGATAGGTCAAAAGAAGAGCGGACTTAGACTTGCTGCCTTCTCTCCACTGGGCCTCATGGCTTTCCTCCTGCCACTTGCAATCTGTCACATAGTAAGTGGGTTCAGTGGCAGAAAGACTGTGAGGGAGAAAGTAAAAGATGTCTTCTAGAAGCCCAAGGGAGCTTTTCAGAAGACACCACATCTGGCAATGTTTCCAACTAAGACTGGCCTAGATTCTGTGATGAAATAACAATAATAAAAAATACATGGTGGGGTGGCTCAGTGGGTTAAAGCCTCTGCCTTCGGCTCAGGTCGTGATCTCAGGGTCCTGGGATCGAGCCCCGCATCGGGCTCTCTGCTCAGCAGGAAGCCTGCTTCCCCCTCTCTCTCTCTGCCTACTTGTAATCTCTCTCTCTGTCAAATAAATAAATAAAATCTTTAAAAAAAAAAAATACATGGTGGATCCTTTTAACCCTTGGTTACTTGGTTGGAGATCTTGAATGACTTCCCACTGCTCTTTGGAAAAGTCCTAAATCCCTTAACAAAGGCTCACAGTGCTCTGCATGACCTGGTTTTTGCCTACCTCCCTGGTCTCCTCTCTTACCAGTGTTTTCCTGGCTCTCAACAGCCCAGCTAAGCCAGTTGTCTTCCAGTTCTTCAAAGTGGTCATGCACTGTGCTTATGCTATTTCCTCTCCCTTGATCATTTTCCAATTCCTTTTCCTACTTCTTCACCTAGCTAACTCGCTTCTTTTTAGGTCTCTGCTTAACTTTACTTATTCATGGAAGGCTTTCCTGACACCTTAGGCTAGTACCAGTCAGTGTTCTTTAGCGAAAGCCAATCGGCAGGATATATATACAAATCAAGGTATTTATTTTAAGGAATTGGCTCACATGACTATGGAGGCTGAGGAATCCCACACTCTGCTGTCTGCAAGCTGGAGACTCAGGAGAGCTGGTAATATAGTTCCACTCTGAGTCTGCAGGCCTGAGAGCCAGGAGCATTAATGGTATAAGTCCCCACCCAAGGGGAGAAGACCAACGTCCCAGCTCAGCAGTCAGACAAAGAGTGAACTCTCCTTCTTTTTGTTCTCTGTAGGCTCTCAACAGATTGGATGATGCCTATCCATGTTGGAGAGGACAATCTACTTTACTCAGTCTAATCTCAAATATTAATCTCACCCAGAAACACTTCTATAGACACACCCAGAAATAATATTCAACCAAATATCTGGGTACCCCATGACCCAATCAAGTTGACACATAAACCTAACCACCACAGTCCCCTTGCTTGCATAACGACATACCACAATTATAATTAAGTAATTAATTATCTGTAGTGATGTGATTACAACCTTAAGGTCTATCTTCCTTTTTTTAGACTATAAACTCCACAAGGAACTTATTTTATTCACCACTTTATCCTCAGAGTATAACACAGTGACAGAATAGAGTTGGCACTTAAGAATTTATTGAACTAATAGCTTTCCAGTAAAGTCCCACCAATTGCTAAGGAAGATATTACTGAAGAGATTGGGAGGTAGAGAGTTTCCAACTCTATTGCAATTTCCGAGGAGAAGCACTTCGTCCTACATTACTTTATCTCTCAAAATGCCATCTCCCTTATTCCTAAGTCCCAGCAATTATTGAAAAAATACTCAGTGATAGAAGGAAGAGAACTAATGGCACGGCATCGGGTGTGGGGGTGGGAGAAACCTCAAAGAGCAAGCTGGGGTCTTGGGTTGGTTTGTGAGAAGGCTCTGTGCGGGTACTGAATTTCCCCCTGCTTTACCTCCAAGCTTGGTCTGTGCCTCAGCACTGCTGCGCTCTGGGCCAGGAGCAGAAGGGCCTTTCCATCTCTGTGCTTAAGGGGGGAGGAATGTCTTCCTGTGAGTCCACATTGAGAAATATTAAAATTGCTCTCCAGCTTTGTAAAAAAGCAAGGAGAAGGGGCGCCTGGGTGGCTCAGTCACTAAGTGCCTGCCTTCGGGTAGGTCATGATCCCAGGGTCCTGGGATCAAGCCCTGCATCGGGGTCCCTGCTCGTCAGGAAGCCTGCTTCTCCCTCTCCCACTCCCCCTGCTTGTGTTCCTGTTCTCACTTTCTCCCTATCAAATAAATAAATAAAATTACTAAAAAAAAAAAAAAAGACAAGGAGAAGTCAGCTAATTAAGGGAGGGCAACTCAAATGGTCAAGTAGAAAGGCAGAATGAGTCCCTGAAAACCTGGAGCTGGTAGGGATCATAGAATTTATCTAGTCCAGATCTATATTTTACTGGTGAGGCAGCTGAGGATCACATAAACTCACTGGTTCATCCAAGATTAGTGACCAAGCTAGACCTCAGATTCACCTCTTTAGACCTCTAACTCAGGGCTCTTTTTCCCCCATCATTTCCCCTGTCCACTTTGCTGACTCGTGTACACACCTGAATGCAGATACCTGTAATCAATCAACAAATTATAAAAAATAATCACTAGTCCTGTCCATGTTGATACAAAAGTTGGATATTCATCCTTTCTGATGGAGGCATAATATTCCATTGTATAGATGTATCACATCTTCCTTATCCATTCATCTGTTGAAGGGCATTTTGGTTCTTTCCACAGTTTGGCTATTGTGGCCATTGTGGCTATGAACATTGGGGTACATGTGGCCCTTCTTTGCACTGCATCTGCTTCTTTGTGGTAAACACCGAGTAGTGCAATTGCAGGGTCATAGGGTAGTTGTATATTTAATTTCCTGGGGAATCTCCATACTGTTTTCCAAAGTGGCTGCACTAACTTGCATCCCCACCAACAGTGGAGGAGGGTTCCCCTTTCTCCACATCCTCTCCAGCATTTGTT
>CM052807.1:41820786-41853955 GCA_028533885.1 Nasua narica | reverse complement strand
GGAGAGCATCGTGAGAGGGAGGGGAGAGGTGAATGGGGGGAAATCGGAGCGGGTGATGAACCAGGAGAGACTGTGGACTCTGAGTAACAAACTGAGGGTTTTGGAGGGGAGGGGGTGGGGAGGGGGTGGGTGAGCCTGGTGGTGGGTATCGAGAGGGACACGTACTGCGTGGAGCACTGGGTGTGGTGCATGAACAATCAATCTTGTAACACTGAAAGATTAAAATAAACAAATTTGGGGAGAAAAAAAATTAAAAAAAAATCACTAAACCCATAAAACCCCCGTGCTAGATGAGGTCTCATTTTTTTGAAATGCAAATAATACTAGTTTGAGACCCTCCTTCCATGGGTAATGGAGACCCATCTTTTCTCCAATCTTTCCAGAGATACAGAAACTTACCCTTCTACTTGTCACCCCCAGCTCTGAGTTCCTGTTTCAGCTGAATTAATTAAATTTATGGATCCCCTGGGCAAACTGGATGATCTGCCTTTTCCTCACTAAGTTACCCCTTGCTGGGCATGATTCCTTCACCTCTCCCAGGTGACACGATCACCTAGCTGATGGAGCCTTGTGTGTAGCAGACTCAGGTGAAGTTTCAGGGCCACAGAGGGAGTTTACCTTGCAGCATCACCAACAACTTCACTCGACAATAAACACACTGTTCTCAAACATTCTTGGCCATTCCTACTGACCGCTGTTCTCAGCAAGGGGCAACTTCTAGCCACATTACACAGGCCCCTCTTCCTCCTTCCTCCTTTCTCATCTTACCCCAAATCCTATTACATTTTTATGCAAAAAATTTTTAATTATTTGTCATTGGCCAACCTCTTGGGGTCCATCTTCTGCACTTCAGTATGCATATCAAGGTGTTTCTCTAACAAAAGGCAGTTCTCTCTTCCTGAGATGAACTTTCTCTGGTGCAATTCTCTCTTCCTGAGATGAGCATTCTCTGGTGAACTTTCTGTGTGTTTGTGTGTGTGTTGGTGTGAAATACAATGTGGCTCATTTATTCTTAATTTTTCAACTTGTGACTTTAGTGTACTATTCCAAGATACCTTTTATTTTTTTTATTTTATTTTTTTCAAATTTGACATTTTTATTCTATTTTAGCCTTTGAAACAATCATTTTTTTCCTCAAATATATTTATTTTATTTTTTCAGTGTTACCAGATTGATTGTTCATGCACCACACCCAGTGCTCCATGCAATACGTGCCCTCCTCCATACCCACCACCAGGCTCCTTTTAGAGAAAGTTGAGAGCTCAAAGAAGAATCAGGAAGAGAAGAATGTAGATGGCCAGATTAGGCAGACGAATGTGTTGCAGAGAGGTGGGAAAGCCTCTGAGAACCACAGAGCTGGGACAAGTCAAGACCCAGGTTCAAGTCGGCCTCTGGAAGTGAGTGTGTCAATGGTGGGGCATATACGGCAAGGTTTGCGGGCGGTGGAGTAGTTGAGGCCACTCAGAGGGGCAGGATGTCAGACAGAGATTGGGCAGAGATGAGACGAGTCACTGAACCAATTGTCCAAGGCCTCCAACTCCTGCTAATGCAGCTGTTGCTGCAGTCCCAGACTCTGGCTGTCAGTCACCATTAAAACAGCACCTCAGAGGTACTTCAAGGAGGCCTGGGAATCAGAGGCCAAGGCAGAGTCCAGAAAGGGATTTTAGGAGGCCATTCTCATCAGCCAGAGCGAACAGTGCCCGAGGCAGCCACAGTATTCGTGACTAGGAGGAGAGATCTGGGAGAGCTGGAGGTGGAGGTTTTTAGAGAAGCATAACCTTCAGGGTCTTACTGCCTCTTCTTAAAACATGGGTCTAGCCCAAATGAATGGACTCTCATTTGCTCCCAGAAGCTCCTCCTTGCTCTGTTTCCAGCTGCCCCAGGCCTGGCAGGGGACACTGCATAGATGATCATAGAGCAGGAGTGGCTTTCATGTTAACAATTATAACCATAGCTAATACTTACAAACGCTTTACTTGAATTTACTCCTAACAGACTCATGAAAGTTGGCATTATCTGTATTTTACAAGTGAGCAAACAGAGAAGTTGAGGAGCTTTTCCCAGGTCACACAATCAGCCAGGGGCTGGGAATCAAACCCAGGCTGTTTAGCATCAGAGTCTAAATGCTTAACCACTATACCAACTGCCTTTTAGTAGGCATTTGGACTGTGTAAAGGCACTCCAAATATATGGCCAATCAGAAAATGTGACGTATTTCTCAATCAGAGAAATGACCAAAGAGATAGTTTGACCACACTGAATATGCAAACTTGTGTATAAGAAGAAATTAATTATTTATGTAAAAATTAGGTAGGGTTGTGCTGGGCAGTGTTCTGCTTCCAAGGAGTGGAAACTGATTCTGGCTGCCATAAAGGATGTTGGCTGTCGCATAATCATCTGAGCCAATTCCTCCTCCTGAAGGGGAAGGTGGAGAACCCAGGTGGGGAACAGAGCCCCTGTCTGGCCAGGTCTGGCTATGAGGGTGCCGCTGACCTGACTTGCTTTGCTGCTGCTGGAGGCCGTGACAGCAATGAAGTTACCTGTTAAAACATGCACTCAGAAAAGTGCACGCTTACAAGTGTACAGTTCCAAGAACTGACGGAGCCAACATACCCACGTGTGTACCCGGCCCCCACCACGATGCAGAATATTACAGCACCCTATAGGAAAAAGTTAAGTGTCCATCAGTATTTGAGACAATTTTCTAGAGTGGATGCCCACTTATATTCCTGCCAGTGAGGCCTAAGATTTCCAGCTGCTCCACATCCCCCACATCCGGGTCCTGCTGGCTTCATTGTGGTCTTCCTGAGGATTGGTAACGGTGTCTCACTGTGGTTCTAATTTGAACTTCTCTGATAATTCGGGAGGCTGGACACCTTTTCACATCATATTGACCATTTGATATTCCCTTTTGTCCTTTTTTTGTTTGTTTTGTTTTCTATTGAGTTGTCTGTCCTTTTCTTATTGATTTGTAGGAGTTCTTTATGTATTCTGGATATAAGTCCTTTATTGATGCCTATTACAAATGCCTTCTTCCACTCCGTGGCTTGTGTTTTCCCTCTCTTATAATATCTTTGAACAAAAGTTCTCAATTTTAATGTAGTCCAATTTATTGATTTTCTTCCCTCCATCATTAGGGCTTTTTGTATCCTATTTAGGAACTCTTTGTCTACTCCAAGGTCAAGAAAATATTCCTCTATGTTTCCTTCTAAAGGCTTTATCATTTAACCAGGGATTGCTTTTTTAAAATGACCTTTAAGTGTTTCAATTATGACAATGGATAGTTGCAATTCCCGTGAGAAGAGTTGCTAAATCTGTGTTAAAGTATTTTGCCCTCTCTTTTTTTTTCTATTTTTTCCCCCAAATACTTTTATTTTATTTTTTCAGTGTTACAAGATTAACTGTTCATGCACCACACCCAGTGCTCCATGCAATACGTGCCCTCCTCAATACCCACCACCAGGCTTGTCCAACCTCCCACTCCCTCCCCTCCAAAACCCTCAGTTTGTCCACTCTTTTAAACAGACCGTGTCAGATTTATGTCAGATAACCTCTGAAAGCACCAAATATAAGCAATGATTAAGATCATTGTAAGGCTAATGGGTTTCCCCAAACAATTTTTACTGTTCCAAATAATGTAATTAAGCAGAAGTTCTATTGGTAAAGAAGAAACTCTCACTTTATATGTCAGCAAAAGTGGTATATTTCAGGCCTCTTCTGATTGCAAATGACAGGAATTCAACTACAAGTAGTTTAAAAAAAGATAAAAAGAAAGATGGGAAGGAAAGAGAAGTGATTTAACTGGCCCTAAATCCTAATAGCTAAGAAGAACAAGATGGGGCTGACTTCAGGCATAGCTAGATCCACGCAAACAACATATTAGGGCTCCAACTCTCCTTCTCTATGAATTTTGGCTTCATAATTAAGAGGAAGAAAAGATGGCCATGAATAGCTCTAAGTCTATATTTTATAATTTATAATCTAGGAAGAGAGACCCTTTTTCCTGTTTTTATATATTCCACCTTAGAAAAGGCCCTGATTGGACTTCCTTGTGTTATGTGCCCACTCCTCAACATATTGCTGTGGTCAGGGAGTTGGAATATTCCAAATGGGTCAGGTTGGGTCACATGTTTACTCCTATGACAGGGGAGGAGAGCTGGGTAACCGTGAATGACAGCATGCTTTGCACACAGAGTGGGTAGCTGGTTCTCCAGTAGGAAAGTGAGGCGGTATTTCCAGACATTCACTAGCATATATTTCTGTTAAAGTGGCAAGAAAAGGAAGAATCTTTTGGTGTCAAGGGGTTTCCCTAGCCTTTCTGCTTTTTATAAAATTCTATATGACAAGAGCTGTGCTAGGTGCTGGGGATACAGACATAAAAAAGCCATTTTCTGTGCCTTAAGGCCCACACAATCTTTTAGCTGAATAGAAACATCAAAAGACAAATAGGAGACAGTGTGACGTTTGCGAAATGGACCTGCACAAGTTTCAGTGGGGGCCTCTAATGGCGTCTGCAGTAGCGGATGGGGAGCAAGCTGCGCTCTCAAAGAGGGGAGTTCTCTGGCAGGTGAATAGAAGTGCAAGGGTGCCTCTCAGGCAAAGACAGTAGGTTGGCAAAGGTAGAGAGTGTGTTCAATGGAAATCCAAGCCAGGTATGTAAGCACAGCCCAGACCTTTTTTGCATTGCTGGCTCCACCCAAAACAAGCAGGGCGTGGGCATGAAAGGGGCAGGTGGGAGACAGTATCTTTGGTAGGCAACCTTAAAACCAGTGGAAAATTTTGTCTACTGTCCCTAGCAGTGGTTACATTTTGGCCATACCAGAATGGAGTCTTGTCCAAAGAGTCTGTTAAGGGCTCTTGGGAAGTGTGCATGAAGAGGCTCAACCTTCCCATGCCTTCTTACCAAAACGAAATGTGCGCTGCTGAGCCGTTGTTCCTTTGAGGCAGGTTTACATTTGTGCTGTGTTCAGCACGGCCCTTCCGCCGAAGTGTTCCTCCTCTCCCTCTTTTCTCCGTGCGCATGCGTGTGTGTACGCGCGTGCGCGGATGCTCCTGCCTGCTCTACCATCTCTTTCACTTTGAAAGACTGCTCGCCCTGTATCATGTTGACAAGGAGAAGACGTGCTGGGAAAATGTCACAGCTGAACGGCCCCAAGGGAGACAGCTTTGTCAATGCCAAGCATGTGAGAAAGATAAGGCCCACTGGGGTCTGGGGAGGGGGTGACTAAGTGAGAGTAGGCTAGGGGTTGGCAACAAGATGGGTTTAATGCCTGCTTCAGAGCAAGCCGGGGGCAGGGGCTTGTCATTAGGGAAGGGTGAAGTGAAGCTCCGTTTAAAATTCAGGGCCCAGCCCTGCCAGCCTGGGCTCTGGGGATGATGAGGGAGACTGACAGATGAGTTTGGGCGAGGAAGATCTGCAGCCCCTTGTGGGGTTTGGAGAGAAGCTTCTCAAGCAAGGACACATTTGAATCCTCCAAAGGGGTTTTGAGCAGACTTAGTAGGAGGAGACACAGAAGTCAGTGGGAAGATGTGAGTTAGACAAGATTTCCAGGACTTGTGCTCCAGTTTGAATACGCATTCCCAGGGCACCTTTACTGGGACTTTGAAATTTTCCAGTTGCTAATGAAGACAACAGTGGGTATTGCTGTGAAAGTATAGCATCTGTGGTCTTTGGCCAGGAATTGACTATGTTTTAGACATTTCCTGAGCTGTATTAAAGCCAAATGCTATACTCAGCATGCAACAGGTTGGATTCTATAAGAAGCAGTGCTCATGCTTTGGGGAAATAGGAAGGCTCTTTCTCTTCATCCCTTATAGTAAAGGGTCATCTCTCAGGAGAGTGTCAAAAACTGTTTATTTGACAAAAGCCACATTTGTCCATATCTCTGTACCCCAACTTGGCACAGGCATATAGAAGGGAACAGTCAAGGAGAACTCAGGTACTGGATAGAAAATTATACCGTCATGCTCTAAAACACTGATTTAGGCAGCAATTATTTCCTTCTATTCACTGGTACCCCCAAATTCGTTAAGTGCCTGATCATGGGAATTGTACAATGGATGTTTTCATTCATTCATTCATTCATTCATTTAATGAACATATTGTAAGAACTTATTATCTTCCATGATTGGGGCTTTGGGAGAAACCACAAAGCAGTAATACATGATCTCTGTCTTTAGGAAGCTCATAGAATCATAAGAGAAAGAAGACATGCAGACAAATAAGGATAATTCAATTTAAGAAGTAATTAGCCTCATAACAAAGGTTTAAATAAAGGGTTGTGCATGCCACTTCTCATTGGTTACAAGCAAGCTATAACCACCCTAGGCAAAAGAGATCTTTTAAGATCCTGAGATAATTCATAAACTAAGCTTCAGAAGGACAGAAATGAGGACGACAACTGAGAATCCCAGTTGTGGACTCAGTGTTTAGGAAACTTCTCTAAGCTCCAACTCCATTTCATCTCGATACTCCTTTTTTGTTCCACTCAGACCAGCTTGTGGAAGTCTCTTGCACTGTCTAGTACAGGGTCCTACCAGAGGCTCTCAGAAGTAGCTAGACACTCTAGCATCGAAGCCTAGAAGGAGGTGGCTCATATTGCCACCCATCCTTCATCAGCTCAGACTAGCCGATATTTTAGGAAGCTGTCACCTTCATCATGCTATTTCCAGTTGAGGCGGGTGAGGTGCTGTGCTTAGCTTAGCCCGGATCAGTGGCCTGGGGGCTAAGGAGGTGTCTGTTAGAGGAAGAAAAGGTGCTCAGAAGAAAGGACACTAAGGCATCACCTACAAGGGATATATATAGATGCTCAGAGGAGAGGTTATGTTTAGATGGTGGAATCAGAGAAAATTTTGAGAAAGTGCTAGAATTTGCACTGGATTTTTGATGTAGGCCAACTTTTAGTGAGCCTGCCTCAGTCACGCCCCGCTGCTATGAGAATGCCACCCTCTCAGCAATACAGATCTACCCACATAGAAGCACAACCAAGTCAGAACTGATGGCTTTCCCTTGGCCATGGCCGAGCAGAATGGGTTCAATAGCTGAGTGTCAGTTAAGTGGGTAAGTTGATCCAATGAAAGCTCCTTCCCTATACATTGGGAATTGGTATACCCTTCAGGATGCTAGTTAATTGGTCAGTGGGCTTAGAGTTGAGAAAACGTGTAAAATCCTGAGGTGTCTATGTTTGGTATATGTGGGGAGGTAAGAGAACAGAATCTGAAAGCAACTGATCAGATTCATGGGAGGAAGTAGAGATTTGACTAGTGAGGAAGGAGGAAGTGTGGTCAGAGGAGAGAGAGGAATGAGTCATTGCTCCCTATGGTTTTCCGATTTATTCCAATGCCTTGTAAGGTCCAATTGTACTGGTACTTTTGGTTTTCATGAGATATACTTCTATCTTTCCATTTAATTCCTTTTGAGCCAATTTCTGTTTTTTGCTACTCATGAAGGACAGGCCAAGAGGTGAGGAAGAACATTACAGGCAGCTTGAGCAAAGCCTAAAAGTGGGAGAGTATGGGACTTAATTAAAGAACAGTAAGAATAGTTTATTTTGTAAACAAATCTAGGAAGTGGGCGCCTGGGTGGCTCAGTTGGTTGGGCGGCTGCCTGCGGCTCAGGTCATGATCCCGGAGTGTCAGGATCAAGTCCCACATTGGGCTCCCAGCTCCATGGGGAGTCTGCTTCTCCCTCGATCCTTCTCCCCTCTCATGCTCTCTCTCTCTCTCTCTCACTCTCTCTCTCTCTCTCTCTCTCTCAAATAAATCAATAAAATCTTAAAAACAAAAACAAATTTAGGATGTGAGATGGGGAAGTAGGTAAGCCCAGACTGTGAAGACTAAAGAGTTTAGAAGTTAACGGAGGTGTAGGATTGAGCCACTGAATTTTTGAGGTGGAAGGAGTTAATCAGACCTGGTCTTTGGGAAGATCACAGTGAGTGGACACCACTTTTGTATCCAAAGAGAATGCAAAACTCCTGCTTTCCAAAGAGAGGGGAAGAAAATCCTTCTGTGCCTTTCTTCCCTAGGATCTGGCCTGGGATAGCTTATTTCATACTGGATGTGCACCCTTTTACCCTCTATTTTTGATGCGCAGCACCCCAAACAGAATCTGAGACTCTTCTGCTCTGTTTCCCAGACTAGTCTTGTCTAAGCTGGGTGTAGGGAATGGGAATAGAAATTAAAAAAAAATCTAAATGGTTAAACTCTTTGCACTCTCTATTGTCAGGGCAAATTTCTCACCTACAAGAAGCAGATTGTATAAATCAGTGCATTCTGACATAGTCTGCTTTTGAGAACATTATTTGGACATCTCTAAAAAGGTAGAGAAAAGTTGCCTAACGGTGGAGATTGCTAATGATTTTTTAAATTACCCATTGTACAGAAAAACATCTCTATGTCCACACCCAGCTCCTCCAGTTATGGGCAATGAGTAAAGTAGGGATCTGCAGTCTCAAATTTATAAGTACTTTGTTTCTCACTGCATGCCCTCTGCGACAGGGGGAGAAACGTAAGGAGTATAGGAACAGTGAATACCAACTAATTTAGCAGGTAGCCTAATCTCAGCGGTGAGGGCTAATAACCAGGTGAGAAAGCAGGGATGATTTTAAATAAAAATGATTGCCGAGGGTAAGTTGAAAGAGTCCAGGAATGGCTTAGTTAGTCAGGTACATCCTGGGGAAACTTGGGGCCCAGAGGAGACTCCTATAGTGGGAGGTGGGGGATTCCACACGGACAGGATGTGAAGGAATAAGCCGGAGTCATAGTAATCACGCTCGGCCCTATCACGGATTCCTGGTGACAGCAGTTCCAGCCAATTAGCCAGGATTTCTCGCTACTTCTTATGCTTTCTGGGGCTGCTAATGGTGGTGGAGTCAAGAGGGCATCCTTACTTCAACATCACCTCATCACTGCCTGGCGTTACTTACTAACAGGTAGTTCTGCAGGCGACGGTTCTTGGTGGCACAAGTTGAGTTGCCAGTGGGAACAATCCCAAGAGGGAAATGGAGAGAAGTCTAAAGAGGGGACATGTTGACAGGAAGCAGAGTGGTCCATGTATTTTTGCCCAATTTATATGGAAACAGGGCCTTGCTGTGGCGCAAGGGATAGTATTCCACTCTGGGTCTCAGTCCCATGTCCTTTAGAATGTGGAGCTGGGAACAGAAGACCTTCTACTGCTTATGTGGTGGGCATGATGCTTCCATCCAATCCTGTGGATAACTGACCTCACCGAGGACTGTCCCCCATCACTTGTGGAGGGGGTGGGAGGGACATCGTGGCTGCGGGTGAGGCCCACCGATAGTCTGAAGAGGAACACAGGCATGATGAAACCTGACTGGTTTCCTGGGGGACTTCAGTGGCATTCTGATAAAGCAACAGAAACCAAAATCTTCCTTTGCCTAACTTTTCCAAGTAGAGCCCAACAGCCAGCACTCCTCCCTGCTATTTGGGTAGGCAAAGGCGGAACTCCGTATAACCAAGGCACGTAGAATGGGAAGAGTGCGCCACCTTCACTTACTCAACATGTGCAAAATATTTTATTTATTTTCAGAACAGTGGATTCCATATCTCCTTGGTCGATGTGATTTAAATGAATAGCACTTCAATTAATCCAATCACCTTACCAATCAGAAATCCTGTCTGTAATTTATTCCTCCCTTCCTCTCTTCTCCCTTCTAAGAAAGCATGTGCTCAGCACAAGCCAATAAGAATGGATAAAAATTCAAGGGCTTCATATGTCCAGTGGGGACAGTAGCCATGAAGACACAGCACAGTGAACTAGCACATGATAGGGTTTACTCAGTATGTTTTTATCTAAAAGGAAAAAGGAAAGATCACACCCTCAGTAATTTTGGTCTCTACTTTTTGAGGTAAGCCTTTTCCAGAAATTCTCCCCTTCTTGAACTGATTTCTGTGTCCCTGTGTTTTCACTGGCGGGCCCTTGTTCTGTCTTCTTCTCTTCCTCTCAAAATCCCCTTCATCCTGTAAGAACCATCTCAACGATGGTCTTTATTTGCCTTTCCCATCCCATAGTTCTCCTGCCTGGCTGGCCAGGGAGGAGAAAGAACTCCCGCGAGATGCTTTGGAGAGGGAAAGTTTTGGGTTTGCATGTCTATCTTTGTGAATCTTCTCTGCTTGGGTTTAATTTTGGAGAGGCAAAGATTTAAAGACTGACTGGGCCTCCTGGGCTGTGGCCAGTGCACCCCGGATCTGTAGTCCTGCAGCTTGGCTACCGTGTATCTGCCTAGACAGTCCTTAACTCTCTTGGTATACCAGAAACACCAAGCCATCAGGACACCTCTGCTTCACTCTTTGCTGCGCTGCACCTTTAAGGATGCCGTCATCATTTAGGGGTGACAAAATGCCACAATGTATGAGCGCAGCCATGAAACTTTAAGGCTATTTGTCCCAAACTGGAAGGGAACTGGACACACCATCCAGTGTATAACAGCAGTAAAGGTTTGTGAAGAGGATACTCAGCTGTGATTCCCAATCTGGCTTGAGCCTCTTTCTCTCCTGACCCTTCAATGTGATACAGACCTTTCTTTTCTGAGTCAGCCCCCTTGGTGGCTTATATTACCTTAGTGGACTTTAGGTCCTTTGTCTTCCTTCTGAGCCCAAGTTTCGAGCTCGCTTTTGGTCATCTAAATTTCAGTCTTTGCTCCCAGCAGATCTTGTTAGTTTACTAGGTCACAAAGGTTCTTTAAAACGAAATCATACGTTTTTAAATTTATGAGGCTGAAGTTTCTTGGCTGTATAATGGCAGCAAAAGGGAATCAGGTCTTAAAACTTGCTTTAAGATATCGAGCAATTGTTTTTGTAGTGATTTTACAATCCCGGGGGCATTTATTTTGAACTTATCATTTGATGCCATAGGTTGGCCACTTATCTTTTCTCTGTCAATTTCTCCTCTAAGCTCAGCATGGGAGTGTCACTCTTCGAGATAGGACAATGTTGCTTTATGTATTGGTTTTCTGCACTCTGTTCCATTATAGGATTTTAACAGGTGAAGCCAGAGCCTGCTGTACCTGGACACTGAGGAGGCAACACCTGTTCAGAGGTGGGCTACACAGTCATGGAACCCACTATCCCTCTCCCCAGCTCTAGACATTCTGAGGCAGTGTGTCCCTTTTTCTCAACATAATTCCACACTCCCAGTGTATCAGCCCTAACGAGGAAGGCAGGGGAAGTCAGAATAGTGCATGTGTCTCACCAGCACACAGAGCCCTCAGAGCTCTGGGTTTTGCCCAGCTGACCAGGTGGAAACTCATCAGAGTGTGGCAGGGGAGAGGCAAACCCGCATCAATGTGGAGCCAGGGGAAGAGAGAGCTAAACTGAGCACCGTTTTAACTATTTACCATGTGGCCTGGGGAAGAGTCTACAGAAATAGGAGTGATTTAGCCCTCAGAGATTCAGTTTTCCATTTTGGTCTCTCCTTCCTTGTCAGAGATCTCTTAGATCTCTATTGGCATGAGAAAAAACCCCACTTAATCCATATGCTGATGACTCTCCACTCAGTATCTCCATTCAAACATCAACTTGTCTTCATGACATCCCATTGGATGACTAATGGATACTTCAAAGTTAATGTGATCAACCCAAGGTGCTGAGATCCTTCTTCCAAACTTGCTCTTTTTATGGTCTTTTCCCTCCTAGTAAATGCTAACTCCAGCCTTCTGTTTGCTGAGGACTAATACCTTGGAGTGACTCCTGAAACCTGTCTCTCACCCCCATATTATTTACAACTGCAATCTCATTGGCTTTACATTCACTCCGTATCCCAAACCTGATCACTTGTCACTACCTCCATTTCTGCTATCTCCATTCAAACCACTGCAATTTCCTCCTTGGGTTATTGTCATAGTTCCCGAACAATTCCCAGGTTCCTTTTGACTCCCTAACGCCCTGTTCACAGCACAGGACATGGAGTGATCCTTTCCAAGTTAAGTCAGACATTGCCACTCCTCAGCTTCAAATCTACCTATGGGACCTAAAAGGCCCCATTTCTCCCTGACTTTATCTCTTACTTCTTTGCCTTGCACTTACTCCTGTTGGCTACTCTGCCTTCCTTGCTTTTTATGAACTTGCAGGGCACACTCCTACCTCAAGTATTTTTCATGTGCTTTTCCTTTCCCTTTCAGTGCTTCCCCTAGGGAAATCTGAGTAGCCTGTTTCTTCATTTCCTTCAGATCTTACTCCCGTCTTACCTTCTCAATGAGACCAATTCTGATTGTCCTCCATAAATTGTGTCCTCACTGAATACTTTCCGCCATGGTTCTTTCTTTTGCTTTATGTCTTAGGGCTCATTACCCCCATGCCACTGTCTGAGTTGGCTAGTGCTGAATAACAAGCCTTCCCCTCTCCCCCAAAACCCAGTGACAACAGTCATTTACTTCTCCTACTAGCACATCTGTGCGTTGGCTGAGGTTTAGGCGGTCAAGGCTGCGTTTGCCTTCATGGTCTGGTCTGCCTTCCTCCTTGCAGGTAAGACTCAGGTGGCCTCCGTGTGATTTCGTCCAGGGACCACACAGGAGGGGCAGAAAGCTCTTCTCATGGTGATGGCAGAGGTATAAGAGGCCAATCTGCAAACACGTTTGGAAGACATTTCTAGCTAACTTTGGTAATGATAGCATATGGAGGGTCAGTTTTTGTGTGTGTGATGTGTCCATCATCTCTGTTCTGTTTGAGATGCTTTGTTTCTATTTGTCAGATACGACCCTGTCACGGGGCTCACTGTCACTTCTCTTGATCAAATATCACCTTTTCAGAGTGACCCTCCCTGACAAATGTTTCAAAGATAACACTTCTTATTCTACTTCCTTGCTCTGCTGTATTTTAAAATAGCATTTATCTCTACATAACATTATGGCAAACATTTGTTTTCTTTTCTTTTTTTTCGGTCTCTCCCACAACAATATAAGCTTCATGAGGGTAGACTGTCTTGTGCACTGAGGAGTTCTCAATACCTGGAACAGTGCTTGGAGTCTCAAAGCCTTTCAATAAATATTGCTGAATGATGAGAAACCATTACCAAAGCGGTCTAAGGCTGTGTTAGAAGAGAAGGCTTTGTCCCTGAATTATGTGGTGTTACTCTGCAACACCCATTTATTCCGGGAAAATCTCTTTTTGACACGACATCAATATTTTTGGCATTCGTGTTTTTTTATTTGCTCATAAAACACTGTCTGCACTCCTGTGAGAGCATCTCTAAATTGTTCTTGATCCTGCATGTGATGCTTTGATTATTTCTGAAGCCATTCTCTGAGTCTGTAATGTATCTGTACCTCTTGTCTGCAGATACTTTGAAAATGGGAGAGCTGAGCTAAAAATATTCAGAAGTAGCTAAGCAGTCAGCATTGCTTCAACCTTGCGCACTGACTGCTTCTGTGTCTTATCCTTGCATCTGGTATCAAAACAAAAATCTTCAACATGGGAAGATATTCTAGTCCTAAAGCGATCTATTATTGACACAGATAATGAACAAGGCAGCTTTTGAAAACACCCAAACAGTGTTCCCTAACCTGTCTCTCCAGGCACCCATCTTGCTCCTACAATGAGAATGTTATAATCAGATTCATCCTAAATAGCCTTACTTTTATATAATTTAGAATTATAATAATTTTAAAATCTCATATATTTGTATAGCATTTTTCCTTTTCTTGGAGCACTTTTAGATCACATGTATTTTTTTCTTCTCCCTTTTGCATCAAAATGGGCCCATTTGACACAGGACAAATGAGGCCCAGAAGAGTTCATTGATATCTTTAAGGTCACTTGGCTAACTAGTGACCGAGTCAAAATCTCCAGCCTTCTGTGCTGTACAGATTATGAATACTGAAATATTAAAGTAACCTCTTCTGATACCCAGTATTGACTTTCTTTTTTCTAGATTTGAAAATATATCAGTAAGGTTAAAAAGTAAACTTAAAAGAAATAAAAATGTGCTTTGGCAAAGCTGTAGGGCTGGGTGATCAGTTATTTGCTCTCCCAACAGCCCCATCACCATATTTATGAGGATAAAACCAGGGCGGTTTTAATGGGCTAGGATGGGCACAACAAGGTAGCACGAAATGTCAAAGAAATGCATGTAAGGGGAGGGGGCTTTGCCCAAATCATATGTAAAATGAGAACACATGTATTAATGCGCTAGAGCTTTCTTTGCCAACCCTATCTCTTTCAAGCCCACTCACATGGAGGCTTAGCCCTGGTCAGTACTTGACCAATCCTGACTGGGGGATCAGACCTCCATACGATGGGATCTAGGGTTTTCTGTCATGGATCAAGTGTCTGGTATGCGCTATGTATGGCACCCATATCCCCATCAAGTCCATATCTTCTTTTGGCCACTGCAGGGATCAGTTCCAATGGCGGCATTTCTGCTTGGAATCCTGGCCTGAGTATCAGACCATTTATCTGGGGCCCCAGTGCACCATCCGGCTCCTACTAGCTCATATCCTGAGAGGGTGTCTGGGTTTTGGTTTCTGTGGATTCAGGCACTAGCTGGGAATATGAATGGTTTTAATTGTTGGTAATGCTGCTACAACTGCCTACCTGATTTTAGGCATAATTTGTAGTATTCATTGCTAAAACAGCAATGCCTGACATCCTACCTGGAATGTGGTAGACAGTCAAAGAATACATGTGTGAAAAAACAAACACACTCCCTGGATTCCTATGCCCACTCATTGGAGAGATAGGACAGCTCTCTGGGCAAAAACTGAATTACATCATCCTTTTGGACTTTGAGTCTTGGGCTCTCCATCTGCACTCATGAGGCCTGTTTACAGCTAAATCAGCGCTCCCAATTCCAGAGTCATGGGCAAGCATGTGCCTTATGAAGGTTTATGATTCACCCACACTTTTATACAAGATGGCTGCCCCAGCCCCCTACCACTACTGCTTGAAAGTGAATGGAAAGAGCTCCCCTTTTACTTTTGGGGACTATGAAAGCCATTTCTGAAACCAGCAAGTGTGCCCTTACTAAATGAATTCTAAAAATGCTTTTTGAGGAGAAGGAAGGAGAAATCTCTGGCTCATGCTCAGGATTTTGAAGGCAGAATTAGATTTGGCAGTAGGAAAAATCCAATTCCATTTAACAGAGATTTATTTATTTTAAAAGTACTTTTATATGCCTGAAACCACAAAGTTGAAAAAAAAAAGGAGTCAGTCATGGACTCTGCTCTCTAGGGATTAACAATCTAGTGACTGAGGAAGACCCAGTAGTAGTTGAAGTGGGTGCAGTAATTCCAGCTTCAGGCAGATTTAGCAAGTGTTATAGTAGGGCAAGCGGGGAACACCTGTCGGGCTCAGTAGTAATCATATGTTTTTGGAGGACTGAGGAAGGAAGAAGTCCGAGAGGGCTTGGTGTCTTGGTGTCTAAAGTCCTTGGTGTCTTCCATTTGCGATGTCCTTGGTGTCTTCCCATTTCCTTTCTGGGATCTCCTCTTTAAATTAAATTACTTTCAATTGAAATTTTGATTAGTTAATACATTCCAATTTTCAAACACCAGGACAATTTCTATAGATGAACATTGAGAGACTGTGGACTCTGAGCAATAAACTGAGGGTTTTGAAGGGGAAGGGGTTGGGGGGTTGGGTGAGCCTGGTGGTGGGTAGTGAGGAGAGCATGTATTGCATGGAGCACTGGGTGTGGTGCATGAACAATTAATCTTGTAACACTGAAAAAATAAAATAAACGTATTTGGGGGAAAAAAATAGATGAACATTAAGAAGTCTTGCTCCCATGATGTCCCAGAAATTTTATTTTCACCACATCCCATTTAGATCATTCCCTCCACTCCTGTTTCCTGCCAGTAAGCTTTCTTATTTGTTTTTTAGTATTCTTCTAGGGCTATTTTATGTAAACAAACTGGATAAGAATATTCATTTTTATTACTTCCTTTTTCTTCCACATTATATACAGTGTCCATCTTGCTTTTTCCCCTTCACAGTATACCCCAGAGATCATTCTATATCAATAAATAAAGAGCTTCTTGATTCTTCCTTTAAGAATCTTGCTTTGAATCTCTTGCTTTATAAATGCTTTGAAATCCTTGCAGTTCACTTACAACTCCCGACAGATGGACACTTGGAGTGCTTCCAACTGTTTGCTGTTAAAAAAATTGTTGCACAAACCATATACATATATCATTTCACATGTGTGCACGTGTATCGACAGGGCAAACACCCAGAAGTAGAACAGCTCAGAGATCCACTCTCTTTTCTTTTTTTAAAATCAAGTTCATCATTATTCCACAGTCTCAGAGATAATTTACTTTGCCATACAGACTCTCAAAGACCAAAGGAATGGATCTTGTAGGGTCAAATGCTAGTTCTATGAGAAAATATTAAGTGGGATCCCAAGACACTTTCTACATCTTAAGATATATAGGAAGCCACATATTTCTACATAATCCTCTTATATGACCGACTCTATCATCAGATCCTGATTTCCAATTCCATAAATATTTGTTTTGGCCTGGTTAGTGGCTTGTTGTGTCCTCATTCACCTGTTAACCAACAAGTGGTTTTGGGCATTTACTAGACCTTATGGTCTGGTAGACCCTGGAGTTAGAGTGAACTCTTACTTGGTCCTGTTTCCTAGATCATAGTCTAGACAGAGACATAAATATCTAAATATGTATTTAGTACAGTAGTTATTACAGTACACACATATATAGGTCGAGCCTTGCTCCTAGTAGCCCCACATTCTCTGTGTATGTTCTTGGAACCTATCAGCATCTCTCATTGCCACTAGCCATATGCTTTTCATAATGCCCAGAAATTGGGGTCAGAAAACTTGGGTTTTGGTTTAATCTATGTCACTAATAAATATTGTAACATAAGTACATTAGTAATATAATAAGCTTGTAGTTCTTAGAATATCAAAATTCTTTGTCTAAGATGTATCAAATGATATCAAAGCTTAAAAGTGCCGTGCAAATTATTATTTACATCCTTCCTCCCCTAGGAAACAGAACTGTGAGTGGGAACAACCAAGGATTTGGAAATAAGTGCAGTGGTAATGATAATATTTGTTTCTGGACTGATACAGCCTCTCAAATTCCTTCCGTTTCCCAGGTAGATTTGTCCAGGTCACACGTAGTTAGAGGCAGACTTAAAATTCTTTTGCAACAAAGTCATTAATGCGATTTCTCTGTTCTACCAGGTGGGCTTGGTGTGTTACTTATGGAGGCACCAACACTGGCCCACATGTCCTTGTCACTGTCAGTGTTGACTTTATCACCACTGAGCCACTGAACGGACCATCTTGCTCTTACCAAGGTAGGGAGAGCTTTTTGAGACAATGTCCCTGGAACCGCAATATTAGAGTTGTACCCAAAGTATTCCTGCACACGGGCAGCACATCAGTGTTGGCACATGGTCAGAATCAAGGCTCTGCACTGGGGTATGGTGAGGAAGAGAAAGCCAGGTCAATCAGTCCAACAGAAGAACTGTAATATGGGGGAGCACATATCAAAAGTGCTAGAAGAGCTGAAAAGTCAATGTGGGGAGAGTGAGACAACTCAAGAGATTATTAGCAACATTAACAATCTGCAACCATTCCTAGGGGGGTAAGTAGTACTGGTAGAGCCCAAGAGGCAGACCTGCAGTGGGAGTGCAGATCACTGTACAGTCCCAGCCCTTGATGAGGCTGTGCCCCAACCTGGAAGGAGACAGGAGGAGAAATGCCCTGTCTTCTTTCTTCCTCCTATTCTCCAGTCTCCTCTTAGTGTCTTCTATGAGCTGAGCCTGGTGAGAAGACGTTTGGCAAGGGAGCCTGGGAAATCTATTTTGCTGGAGAAAGTCAGGGGATGAATCTGAGAGTAAATAGGCAAATAACCAGCCTAGGATCTCAACTCATTCTTACGAAGTGTTCCCACTAAGAGGGGAAGGTTGGCTCTAACTTTTCTCTTGTTCCTGAGGCTGAATATTTTGCCAGTGTTTAAATTCTTTGTTATTCTTTTTTTCCAGCCGGCCCATGGCATCATGTGTGAAGAGTTCTCCTGGCAGTCTGCACCTGGGACCATTGATACGTGCTATTCTACCTGTTGTCTTTGATGCCTACAATCGTCTAGCTAGATCTTTCTTCAGTGTCTTGGTTGGATTCCAAGGTAGGAAAGGAGAAAGCCAGAATCAACAGGTCACCTACAAGCCCAAGTACATTAACTCTTTGAGTCATAGAGAAGCCAGAAAATTATGAGAAGGAGCAAGACAATTGCTGAGGTTTCATGTTGGTAATTACCTATCACTCCTCAAGTGGGTTATAGGGAAAACCTCTCTAAATAGCTTTAGCTTTAGCCACAATCTTCCAGTCTTGATTAGAATGATAGAATTTTAGAACTATAAATGTTAGAAATCAGCGATCTCAACATTTTCTTCTTCATTTTTATAAACAGTGAAAATGCAGTCCAGCAAGGTTAAGTGACAAGGTCCAGATCACATAACAAGTTAGTGGTGTGAACTGATTTCCAAACATTCCTTTTCCATCCATATGCATCAATTTCACTTATGTTCCATATTGACTCCTGTCTTTTTTTTTCTTTACCTTGTTTATTTTTATTAACATATAAATATATTATTGGTTTCAGAAATCCAGGTCTGTGATTCATGTCTTACACAATTCACAGCACTCACCATAGCACACACCGTCCCCAGTTTCCATCACCCAGCCACCCTATCCCTACCCTCCTACCCCCCCCGCCCCCCGGCAACCCTCAATTTGTTTCCTGAGATTAGGTTGACTCCCATCTTAACACATTGTTTAAGGGGTCTAAACAGTTCCTTTCCTCCCACTTGGGAGGAGTCTTTCCTGTTGAAGATCACTTCAGGGAGTCTTCTGGTTTTAAAGAACGCTTTTCAGCAGATTTTTATTTTACTCTGCTGCCTCCACCTCACCCCATACAAATTATTCTGAGCCTAGGACTATCTAGAATGAGCTCAGGTTCAAGCTGGTCTATGGCTTCTGTTATTTCAGGGAGCGGTGTTGTGGCTTTTCCTTCTCCAACTCTGTTTGTGGTCCAAGCATGCCAGGGCTCTTTCTGTGAGAAGAAGGCCTGTGATTGTTTTACCAGTAAAGTAAAACAGAACACCAATACTATCATTTTCACTATCATTTCACTGTAGTTTTTATTTCCCTGATGACATATGAAGAAATTGGTTCCGTGAAGAAGCCACCTAGAAGGGTAGAAATCTGTAAATGGCGGGTCCATTGGAGCCTTGAAAGGGTGTGGAGTCAAGGGAAGCAGGAAAGTCTGTTGGTGGGAGGGCTGATCTCACCAGCTTCAGACGGTGGCTTTTGGTAATTTAGTTTTTCTCTGAATAGGGAAGGGGAAAAAGGCAAAGACTCCAAAAGAATAAAGAAGGAAAGAAAGAAGGAGAGAGGATATGATAGAGACAGAGAACACATGAAAGAAGGAAATAGAAGAAAATACTCCTATAGGAATGAAGAGGCCATGAGAGAACAAGAATTGAAGAAAAGAAGAAGGCCATGTGTCACTCAGTAGAGTATTTAATGTAAATATGACTTTTTTTTTCAAGATTAATTATCTTTTTTTTTTAATGAGTGTGGAGTAATCCGATTCAGGCCATGTTTCTTTGACTGCAGAGAAATCAGAGGGATCAGACAGCTAGGTCAGACCAGTGTTTGCCTTGCCTGGGATGAAAGGTGAGAATGAGGAGGAAGGGGAGGAGGATAAAGGGGGAACTACCTTAGTCCACTGGGAATAGGAGCTTGGATATCCTGGGTGCTCAGCACATACTTGTTAAACTTACATTCCTCCCTTTGCCACTTCCTGTGATGCGGTCATGGTGACATTAACTTAGAAACAGTACAAAGATCGATTCATATATTTTAAAAAATTGTTGTGGCCAATACTTGGTTAGAAATTGGGCCTCATCCAGTTCAGAAGGTAAAGGAGTGGATGAAAGGAAAAACTTCATGCGTTAACAGAGGCAGGAAAGTGTTTGCTCTTCTGGGTGGTAGTAGAGAAGGATCCTTCTAGAGTGAGCTGGGGCTCTGAGGGTTGCATAAAATGCAAAACAACTGCACTTTAATTACCTGGAAGGATGAAGGGATAACTGGTTTGATATTCTCCAAGTGCTTCGCAATTATGTTTGTCAGTGGGGCTATCAGTCCTGATGCTTCAGCTGGTCTGTCTCCTGAAACTTGGAACCATTAGTAGATGGAAAAAACAGTTGGAGCTAAATTATCCTGACAAGACCATCACTCGGCTGCTCCTACCTGGACTCCCAGGGCTACCCGGCCCCTACCCTTCTTGACTCTGTTTGGCATCATTACGCATTCCTTCAATTTTGAGAGCTATCACCCACTCTTCCAGTACCTGTTCTTTTTAACTTGAGGCAGGAAGAATCAGTTTCTCTTGCTTGAAGTCAAAGGACCCTAACACAACGAATAGGTTGTGTTACTAACTCTACTACCAAACCGTTGACTCCCCCGACTGGACCTTTTAAAGCTCTAGCTTTTCTTTTCTTTTTTCTTTACCTTTCTCTTCTGTTCTTTTTTTTTTTTTTTTAAGATTTTATTTATTTATTTGACAGAGAGATCACAAGTAGGCAGAGAGGCAGGCAGAGAGAGAGAGGGGCTCCCCACTGAGCAGAGCCCGATGCGGGGCTCGATCCCAGGACCCTGAGATCATGACCTGAGCCGAAGGCAGAGTCTTTAACCCACTGAGCCACCCAGGCGCCCCTGAATAGTAAATCTAATAATCCCTGGCTTCTCTCTCAAACGCCTGAATAAGCCATTTAACCCTTAGAGGCTCCAATAGAAGGGTTATAAACATCCACAGATAAGCATATGGATCAGACTAGGAAAGGCAGCACGTTTTGGAAGGGGTGAATTCTAGTTCTGAAGCTAACTAGTAAGTCTCTTGCTCTCTCCGGGTACAGTGATTTTCCTTTTCTGTGACATGGACTTCAGAAGATTGATAAGAGGGACGCCTGGGTGGCTCAGTTGGTTGAGCAACTGCCTTTGGCTCAGGTCATGATCCCAGCATCTTGGGATCGAGTCCCGCATCGGGCTCCTTGCTCCGCAGGGAGCCTGCTCCTCTCTCTGCCTCTGCCTGCCTCTCTGCCTGCTTGTGTTCTCTCTCTGTTAAATGAATAAATAAAATCTTTAAAAAAAAAAAAAAGAAGAAGATTGATAAGAAAAAGTGATTGAACTCACTTATGTAAGGAGTCACACGGCACCTGGCGCATCAGGGGACGAGTCTCCACAGCCCCTTATAGAAGGGCCAAACGCTTGTGCTTGGAGGAATGCATTTAGCAACGTCCACAGAGAACCCCAACTAGGGGCTTCATAATCCTTGGAAACGTGGGCACTTGGCCAGAGCCACTGAGCTCAGAGCTTCCGGCCAAAGGACACAGGAAAACACCCAGGAGCTTAGAGACAAGAGAAGGGCAAAGAGGCAGTGATGCAGAGGTTAAAACAACAAAAGGATGGCCTCGCAGAGAGGGGGATGGATAGGCCAGGAGAAAGCATGCTCAAGGCAGAGCACAGGAGACAGGTGCAGAAATTTACAGCCGGGGAGCGAATGCGTCTTGAATTTTCTCTGGTCCTGAACTCCCAGGTTGTTTTGTAACCTGATGCCTAAGGGCTAGATTATAGGAATACTGGTCCAGAGCACTAGGCTAGAAAGACTGCTGATGGCAAGAAGCCGCACAAGCTACAATTTCTGCAAACGACTCAGGCTTTCATTAAGCAAACTTTAATTTGTGTGTGTTCTCTCCACTGTACCTTAAAATAAATGTATTCTTTATGATCTGGAGAGATGCCTACTCTTCTAATTTGGAAGAAATATAAATGCTGGTAGGATATTCTCCGGGGAATGTTACTACCTATCGTCATTAAGGGAGAAAGTAATGAGAGAGCAGGAGATTAACTAGTTAGTTGGGGAATCTACTAGAAGAAAGGAATTGACACCTCAGGGCCTCATCTTGAAAATTGTTCTGGCACAGACAGCAACATGCTGAGCAGAGGAGGAATGGGATAGGGAATGCAAAAAAAAAAAAAAAAAAGAAGAAAAAGAAAAAAGAAAAAAGTAATTATCAGAAATGCTAATCAAAATATAATGAATATAAAGTGCTAAACTATTTTAAATGACAACAGTTTTGCTGCAATATCCTTATCCAGTCATCTATTACATTTATTAAAAATGCTTCCATTTCTCAAGCTGTTTCCGCACATGGGCCAGAGAGAGAAAGCCCAGAATGAAGTCGGCCGTGGCTGCAGCTGAGCTCCTCCTGTCTCTGTCTGCGTTGTGTGGGATGCTATGCTCGGGGACAGCAACAATAGCTAAACACGTCTCTGAATCGGAACTGTCGTGAGGCTCCTTCCCGGCTTCATCTACCTTGCTTCACATTTTAAGTCTCTCCTGCTTAATGAAATGTCATCGTTTCGGAGCTGGTGACCAAATAATTGTTTAAAGTGAATCAGAATGTGGGAGGTGGAGGTTTTTATAACTTGGAGTTTCATTCACTGTGATACTTGGACTCCCACCTCAGGCTGACTAAAGGATGTCGTGCCGCCGGCCATGTGACCTTTCACCACAGCACACTTCCCCAATTACAGCCGATTGTCCTCTGCTCAGACTTGCTGGTGATAAGTGGATTCAGTTTGCAGGATTCCGATTAACCGGGTATTGCCGTATAACCCAATCATCGGGGAATGAAAATTGATCTTCTGTGGATGATGGCGTCAGCTTTTTTTTTTTTTTCCTATCCCTGTGTTCCTTCTAGTCTCTCTTCAAGTTAATCTTCTTGAAGAGTAACTCGTTTCTCCCCAGCTCAAAACCTTCAATGACTCCCATAACCGATGGGATAAAGCTGTCATTCAGGGTTGTTCATGATCATTCCCACATAGCCACTTTCTCCTCTGTTTCTCTGCCCTCTGTGCCGCTCACGCTCTTCTTCATCAACACTCTGACTTTCCTCATTCTTGATGTTCTCTCCACAGAGGACGCCCTTCTAGCCTGTTTCTGCTGTTCACATTCTGCCCATTCTTAGAAGATGCAGGTCAGTTCCCTCTTCTTAGGAAAGTCTTCCTTCTCCACCTCCTTTTTTTACTGACATTTTTTTTTTCTTCTGAAATTACACGTCCTTGATCTCTGCCTCTCTTGGGAAATGACTTTCTCCTTTCAGTCATTGTCATTTTCATCTACTTTATCTTAAAAGTTAATCACAAGTTTCTTGACTATATGATCTATGACAGATGCGTCTCTGTCACCCCCCAAGATGCTACTACATGCCTTGCACATAGTAGGCATTCATTAAATGGATGAGTCAACAGGACCATAATTTCATCGCTAAAATGGGTCAGAAAGTGCTTTTCTCTTTCTTAGATGATTCACAGAACACCTTAGGATCTCGCAGTGCTTTTGATTTATTATGATTAACATCAGCCATCATTAGAGAGGCTGCAAATGAGCCTGGATATTTGAATTTTCTGGTTTGGATTTCTGAACAAAACTGGAAGCAGGTGCATTTAGCAACCAGGGGACTGACAGAACTTAAAGGAAAAATGTAAGTGTTCATTGACCTCACATAAAATGTGGTAAATGGCACAGGGAATTAGGAGAAAATTAAGTATCTAGACATGGAGTGATTTTGTCTGAGAGAATCTAATTAGTCATGTCAGAATGTGGTCAGACTCTCAGTGTTGATATTGCTCACCCCTATCCACTCCCTGAGGATAATGACTTTAGGAAGGATAGCCATACCAAGAGATGGTACCAAGCAGTAGGCAGAAGCTAGGCAGATTCCTTCATTTTTACCAGGGACACAACCGGAAATTGAAAATTCACTGTGGTTTCCTGCCCCAAGGGCTGCAAGGCATGGCATTTATTTCAGAATGGGCACGGTCACTGTCCATGATGCCACTTGCAGATAAAAACAGGAAACAGAGTGGTCACCAAGCATGGATCAGAGGGCACTGTTCTTGATGCCAGGTCAGACTGGGAGCAGGGGTCAGGTCAAGGGATGTGAGAAAGAAAGGAAAGGGAAAGTAGGAGCTCATGAAAGGATATGATCAGGGTAGCAATGGGTTAACTGCTAAATAAGCTAATAGAAATCAATCAAAGAGAAGTAGATTTCAGGAAAAAATAGACCAGCCCAGGAGACCAGCCCAGGGAAATAGTCATCTCTGAAACAGACAGAATTTGAAGGAACAAAGCAAGATGGGACATCAGTACGGAGCACTCTGGATCATTCTGGAGCTTCCTCTCCAGAAATCAGCTGTATGGTCCCGGCGTCCAGGAAAGGAACCAGATGCCAGGGAAACTTGCTATTCAAGCCCCAGCTGTGCTGACATGCTCTCTCGCCCCAGTGAAGCCCATTCTGAGGTCTTCTGCTGTTGAGCTGGGAGCAGGGGCTATGTATTGAAAGCTGGTGACAGGAAGTTGGAGGGTGACCACTGGAGATGATTCTCCAGATGGAATAGATTTTCCCAGCACAGGGACACACAGTTGTTTGGTAACAGACCCTCCCTGGAGTGTTAAGCTTATCAGGATATCTACTAGGGATTCTTTTTCTTAGACTTTTGGATGGTCTTTCTTCAGAGGCTGTGGGAACCCAGGGTTCACTTAGAATCCTCTCCGAGCTCTCTTTTTTGGTTTTTGACACTGCCCAATGCTGACTGTGTTTCTTCTCACAGCTCATTATGTGTTTTGGGAACAATGGGCAGCAATGGGAGCCAGGTCCGCATGCCCTTCCAGAGCAGCCCCAGCCCGTCCCAGACTAATTTCCAGGTGCTCAACCAAGTGTAGTTTGTTATGTAATGGAACTTTCTAAATTATAGACTCTGTAATGTTAAAGCTTAAATTCCTGTCTGTTATATCATATCCACGTGGCCATCAGGGGTCACACCAATTCCAAGTCAGGCTTTTTCGTTCCCATTCAAAGCGAAGAGGAAATTCTGGTCCATCTTCCATGAGGTGGGAGTTGATTCTTTGAAATGATTACTGTGAGGGTATGTAAAGATGGGTAGAGAAGTGACCTTGAGAATCTAGCAAACCACTCTGAACCCCAGTTTTCTTAATTGGAAAATAGAGACTCATCACCCCATTCAATAATTGGAAAATGGAGACTCAAAGGATTATTGTGTGGATTAAATGTGTAAAAATGTGGGCAGAGCACTGGGTACGTGATGGGCCCTGACATCATCAACAGGAAGATTCAAGAATGTTCAGTTTCGGTGATGTGTTTCCTTGCATTAGGATCCCTGGAGCTCAGTTTACTCCTATAGGTTTTTCTCTTTTTTTCTTTTTTAATGTTCTATTGACCAGAAAGAAGCACAGTGTGTGAGAGGAATATATACTTACTAGACCAAGAATCAAGACATCTAGGTTCCGATTCTAGCTCTGTTACCTGCTACTGGAGTAATCCTGTGGAAACTATACAGAGTCTGCAAGCACCAATTTCCTTCCCTCTAAAATTCAATAATAGACATGGCTTCCACGTCTACCATAGGACTACTGTGAAGATCAAATAAAGTGATAAATGAGCAATTGTTTTCACCATTAACACGGGCCGTGTATTGACTGAATGTTTCCATTGGTCCTTTAATCTCCACTGTGACCCCGCACAGCAGATATCTTGTCCCACTTGAAAACCTGAGCTCAGAGAGACATTCCGTGACTTGCTAAAGCCTAGCAGTCACAGAGCAGGAGGGCCAGTATTCAAAACCAGGCCTCTTGGTGCCAAGTGCTTTTCTCACTATGATTTTGGGTCATGTGAAATTGCTATTTTTGTAGGTTAATAAAAATCAAATGTCAGGAATTTCATATGGTTTAACCTGATATGACACCTCTGTATAAAGAACTAATATTTAAATTCAAGAAAGCAGAGCCATTGAGTGAAGGCTTCGGCTCTGATTAGTGCCATTCAGGACAGCGTTCCCTTATATCATGTAAAGGATTAGAAAAGGGTCATGAATTTCCCATTTGATCCAAACTGGAACTGGCAAAACCCTGTTCTGGTTGGGCATTTTCACATACTAGTGCAGCCCCAGCTCATACACGGGAGACAAGCTCTCTCTGGGGCACCATCCCCAAACTGGGGTTGATATGTCATGTGAGTCTGCAATATCTATTCATTGCCTCATGGGAAACTGTGAATAAAGCTGATTTCAGGTGCAGATTGAGATACTAAGTAGTCTATTTAAGCAACGTAAAATGTGAGACTTTAGCAAATACGCCTTTGGAAAATTGAGATTAGTTTTTTTAAATATGTTATTTATTTATTTATATATATATTTTCCCAAATATGTTTATTTTTTCAGTGTTACAAGATTGATTGATCATGTACCACACCCAGTTATTTGAGAGAGAAAGAGAGAGAGAACAAGCATGGGGAGCGGCAGGCAGAGGGAGAAGCAGGCTCCCCGCTGAGCAGGGAGCCCAATGAGAGACTCAATCCCGGGACTCTGGGATCACGACCTGAGCCGAAGGCAGATGCTTAACCGACTGAGCCACCCAGGTGTCCTGAGATTAGTTTTTTTTTTTTTTAAAGATTCTATTCATTCATTTGACAGAGAGGAGAGAGATCACAAGCGGGCAGAGAGACAGGCAGAGAGAGAGAAGGGGAAGCAGGCTCCCCGCCGAGCAGAGCCCAATGCGGGGCCCGATCCCAGGACCCCGAGACCACGACCCGAGCCGAAGGCAGAGACCCCAACCCACTGAGCCACCCAGGCGCCCCTGAGATTAGTTTTTTAATGTGGACTTAAAGTGGTCTGTTTATGAAAATTGCTGTTTTGGGGGAAAATCTTCAAATGCTCATAGGAGCCTTGGAATCCCATAAAGAATGCTGATTTGAGCTTCTCTTCACTCATGCTGGAAAAAGAACTGTGAATTGGTTCTGGACGGGTCGTGGCCTGGTGTTACGTGGACTGGAGGTCCTTGGTGTACCCCAAATGGTGTAATACAAAATTGGACAGCTGACTCTGGGGAAATGTATACAGAAGACCGTGATTGCCTTTTCTGAGTCACTAAGGCCAGACTGTACCCTATGGATAAGATTGGGGGATTTTTCCCCTAAAAAGAATAAATATTCCTACTCTTGGTCATCCTGAGCAGAGCAAGAGGTCAAACTGGAGCAAGGTGTAGGACCAGGAGAGAGAATTTTCTCATTGTGGGTTTAAGGGGACCTGGGGTCCAGGATCTCAAGGCAGGGAGAGATCTGGATATTCTTGCAGGATTTAATTCATCTGTCTACTACCCGATAGTGGCCTTGCATTACAGAATGAATTTCTGAAGTGTACAAGATTGTGCTATTCAGAATAGATACTCAGGCTATTGTTATGGAAAAATTAAGAAGGGAGCCCATGAAAGGTTGCAAACATGTGTACATCAGGGTTGCATGCGTATACAATGAACATCACCTGACATCTAATTACATTATGAATTACACAACGTATTACATACTGTGCTGCCTTACAGTGTGCCACATGGCCCATCTAAAATGCTTGTGTATATTCTGTATACAAGTATGTGTGCTCTTTTGTATGCAAATCCTCATTTTCCTGCCCACAGTGCATCTAGGCCACTCAGCCCATACAGAGATATTGATAATTTTCCTCATTGATACACAGGAGCTTTTGGTTGTTCATTAATTAGTACTTAAGGAAGAGTGTGTCTATTTTATGTAGATGGTATTTAAATCACAATCAACTCTTCTACTTCAGCATGGAGTTATTTATGCCAGAATGTTAAAATGCTACAGGGCAGGGATCCATCCTGGGGATACCGGACCAATGTACTTACCCTGGAAAAGTGTGAGTAGCCTTGGAAATAAATGCCCAGGAGTTCATTGCCTGATGGGATTGTAGCCAGGCTTCAGCCTTCAGCCATACTTCATTGGCGAGTAAGGCAGAAACCTGTGTGATGGGTGGGTTAAAAAGCAGCACCCCCACCCCCCACCCATCCCTAGTTCTAACAAGAACAGGAGAACCAAACACCATGAAAACACAGAGCAATGCATCAAAGTGCTATTTCTTTAATGTACTTATTTTTATATCCATGACATCATTGATTCTCAGATTCCTTTTACCAACAGCATTGGAATTCCAGACTGGGCTTTCAAAGACTTAGATTCTGTTTCTGGCTCTGTCATTAGCTTGCTGAGTCAGAGAACAGTATCTGGACGGTATCTGTGAAATTCCATGAACTCTTCTTATTATCTCATTTAAATCTCCCAACAGATGTTACTTAGAAGTTAAAAGACTTGCTCAGGACCACACAGCTAAGAGATGAGAGGGGGACGGGCAGAGCAGATGCTTCGGACAAGGGTTTCTGACGACAGAACTCTTCTCATGGTACCATTATCCTACAGAGAAGGAAAGGTAATCCAAAGACACACCTGCCTATGTTCTCTACCTTTTTGTGCCTTACTCAAGGGACTCACCTTATTCCTATCAAAAACACAGTGTGCAAGGGTGGGAGCAGAGGGCTTCATTCATTCATTCAAAATGTACTCATTGAAAAGGTAGATATTGGCTACCTATTACAATTTGGATATCATGTCAGGCCTATACCTGGGCTTACATAGTCTGGTGAGATAGATAGACAAACAATGTGACAATGGCTATGATAGAAGGAGGCACAGGCTGCTGGAAGCACTAGATTTCTGGACATCTCCCTTAGAGGATGCCCTAAGGTGGAAAGTTAACTGCTCAAAGGAAATTTTGCTGGGGAAGTCCACAAGTGGTGAGCACAAAAGAGGAGAGATGCAAAGATCCTTTTGTGATCCATTGCTATTATAGGGGATATCATGTGATGTAGCTCGAGAGGCTGCCCAACACATTCCAAGTGTTCCTCAAATAATAGATTGGTTCTATCTTGAAAAAGGTTCTTCTTAGTTCACGGAAAGCTGGAAAAACCTCATTCTCCAGGGCTGGTATGTATCAGTCAAGATAGGCTAGGATATGCCATAGTAATAAATAGCCCTCAAATCTCAGTAGTTTAACAAAACAAAATTTTATCTCTTGTATGTTTGTCCAGAAGCTATGCTCACTAGTCATTCAAAAATTGGGACTGGAGATATTCCATCTGTACATATTTTTTCCGCAATTCCCAAGGAAGGGAAAATAGGATATAGAAACATAAGTTGTCTCTTAAAAACTTTCACCTGTAGATGGTACATCGCACTTCTGCTTTCATATCACTGGGCAAAGCAAGTCATACGGTCATGTCTAACTTCTCAGGAAGCAGGGAAATGCAACCCTCCCTTGTGTTGGGAAAGTGAGGAGAACTGGAGTATTTCTAAATATCCTTAAAACTAGCAGTGTTTTAAGAGCCTGTAGCAGAATCCTAAACTTTCAGAATTCCACACCAGCCTGTGAGCTCCTAAACCTTGTGCGTCTCTGTATTCCAAGGACCTAACATAATGCCAGGCGTGAATTACACTCTCAATAGATTCTTGTTGAATGAATTAATAAGTGAATAGAAAGACTCTTTCCTAAAAAAAGAATCCTTCCCACTGGTGGCCAGAAAAGTTGACACCACCTTTCATATTTTTAAACTAAGCTTCAGGGACTGAGTTCCATCTTTGTGTTCTTCTAACACATCTAGAAAGACACCTTGAAGGCTTGTGCAGCCCTCCCAGGAAGAACAAGCTTGGGTAACTGTATTTTGAGCCTCACTGATGACTTCTGATGACTTTAGGGAATTATAGCCATAGCAGCCTCTTGTATGCAAGTCTAAGGGAGATGTTAGGAGAAAGGTGGGCAAGTGACCGAGCAACTTCCAAATGTGAGAAATGATGATCAAAGCGTGGCCCTTGGGGGGCAGCAGGGGATGTGGATTATCTTCCCCAAACAATGATGAAGGTGGTGACTAAGTCTGCTGAGACCAGAGCTCTAGCTCTTCCTGAATAGACACCCTTAGCAAGGTTCCCAGGACAGATTCTGTGTTTTCCAAAGGAACAACGCCAGTGCTAAGTTTCTGGGCCTGGAGTAAAGGGCACAGAATCAAATAACATAGCTACGTTCAGAAGACAGCCAAGGTGCTGGATGACTGCGAGAGCCTGTGTATGGAGGCCACAGAAGTCGACAGAGCAGGATGAGTAACAAGCAGGCCATAATCTGATATGCTCGCCATTCATCGCTGACCTTCACGTTGCACAGTGTTGAAGCTCTGGCAGTGATCTCTATCTTCGTTGTGCTGCTAGAGACAAAGAGCTTAGTGCACGACCACGCTCGTGTATGCAACAGGACTGACAAGATGCTTGGGAGAAAGAACCACATTGGCCCAGGGCTGTGGGCAGAGTGTAAACCTGAAAACAAGGCCCAGAAGCCCCAATGGAATGTCTTCTCTTGGGGTTGGGAACTTGGGTGGCTAGGACAAACAAGGCAGACCTTTTCCTGCAGAGGAATTTGGTGCCATTCCAGTCCATGAAAGGTGGCTTAGTTTATGATCGTCTTTTACTGCTACCAGGATTTTCAGCCTTCCCGAGCGTAGGCTCCCGTGGTATTATTCACCCTGCTGAGCTGAACTGTTCTGGAATTATGTTGGAGTGGAAAGAGGAGTAAGGTGGTCCACCCAGATGTGCATGATGACTGAACTTTTTCTTTCTTCTGATCATTCTTCCCAAGCTGGAAGCAAGGGTCCTGTGATTCTCTGTAACCTGAAGCTGGTGAGACGTCTCCCCCCAGGCTTCTTCCAACAGGTTTGACTGGGGCTGCCTGGGCAGATGTCTGAGTGGCTGCCCTTTCCTATGCCTGATGCTCAGGGAATGAAGGCATGAATTTGACACTGGATTACTGGAGAGCATCACTGTGACTGAGGGGTTACCTACAAAACTCTACCCAATGCTACAAAAGCAAGAGTAGCTCCCTAACTTTGTGATCGACCAGAGTCTTAGAAAATAAGGTGAGTTTCAACATCTTCTGGAGAAGGATAATCTGGTTAAACTGACCTGCTTTGAATGAGCCTTTAGAGATAATAGAGACTCTCATTCCTAATTATCTTGCAATCTTGATACAAGGGTTTCCTGCTTACATTTTCTGAAAAGGGCTAAATAGTAAATATTTTAGGCTTTGCTGGCCACATATGGTCTCTGTGTTCCCCTTCTCCTCCCCCTCCCCCTTTCTCCTCTCCCTCCTCCTTCTTTCCTTAAAAAACATGAGAACCATTCTTAGCTCAGGGACCATATAGAAACTGGCCTTGGTTTAGATTTGGCCCACAGGCCCGAGGTTCCTGATTCATGTTCTAGAGCATAAATGGAAAATAATATCTAGTCTCATACAAGTCTCATACAAGACATGACGGTATTTGCCAAAGACTAAGTCGAGTGGGACCATAGCTGTAAGTTTGTGTCTCTTGCCTGGATCAGTTGCACGGATACATAGGTCAAGATTTGCGAGGACCTGGGAATCAACAGTACTTCTCCATCAGTCTGATAAATCTTACCAGAGATATCTTCCTACAGCTCAAGGCTCACACATCAAAGGTTTCCAGTTAAAAGATAAATAGCCTGAGGGGTGGGACAACTGGGACTCATTTCTCCAGTGGTTTCCTAGATTAAGAAGTAAATTAAAAGGGAATGAAATGCAAGACTGCTAGGTTGAGATACTTTCTTGGACAAGAATAAATATTATCAATCTCTGTGGTTTAGATAGGAAGAGCTAGGAAAGTAAGCCAATCACAATTTGCTGTCCTTGCCACCCCTCCAGTTAAATCTTGGATTAAGTGTGTGGTAAAAACACAGAGATGGGATTGGGTGAATCTGAGACTTTTGTAGCCTACTGAGGCTGCAAGCCTGCCAGAGAAGGCCCATAGGAAGCCACGCACAACAGGAGGAATGGTGGAGAACAGTGCTGGCCTGTGTGGGCCTGACCTGGTAGTCTTTTGATTCACATGCTTTGTGTGTGACATATAGGGAACCCAGGAGTTCCTAGGACCCCTAACTAGGAGACAGAAGGTATAGGAACTAGGTGAAGAGCTCAGAGGAGTTGTGTATTAGTTTCCTAGGGAGGCTTTCAAGAAGTACCAAAAACTGGGTGGCTTTAAACAACAGAAGTTTATTTTCTCACGTTCTGGAGGATGTAAGTTCAAAATCAATCAAAATCAAGGTGTCAGCCACGCCATGCTCTCCCTTTCTGACCTTGTCTCAGCTTCTGGTGGTGGCAGTAGATCCTTGGTGCTCCTTGGCTTATAACTACATCACTCGAGTCTCTGCCTCTGTGGTCATGTGGCGTTCTTCCTGTGTGTCTCCCTCTTTATACGCTGTTTTCCTCTTCTTATAAGGACAGCCGTCATATTGGGTTAGTGCTTATCCTAATGACCTCATCTTAACTTGGTTACCTCTGCCAAGACGTTATTTCCAAATACGGTCACCTTTACAGGTACCGGGATTAGGACTTCAACATATTTTTTGGGGGGAATACAGTTCAACAGGTAACAGAATGTGACAGTAGTCAAGTGCAAAGAGGTTCTTAACTGTTATCCAAGCAAGGGACACAGCTGGCTCTCAAAAGATCTGCACGTTCAGAGGGCGCCAAAGAGAATGACCAGCCAGCAAATGGATTGCAGCAGCTTCTGCTGAGGTAAGAGACGAGGACGCGAGCATATGACAGTGGATTCTAGCAATGCATCCAGCAAGAGATGGAAGGAGGTGTATGGGCTGGATGTGTCTGCTTTCCCTGACCACGGGTACCACAAAGCTTCTTAATACCTGGGGCCTTGGATCCCTCCTTGGGTAACGAGAAGGAGAAGGGAAGAGGGGGGAAATAGTGACTGCCAGATGACCTTCACTTTAAAGTGACCAAGCTCAACCTGAGAGAGACTTTCAAGCCAGAGGACACTGGATTACTGTAGTTGGTAAGCTTAACTTTCTCCCCTACCCCTGTTATGAAGGATGGAGTGTACATATCATGATTAGCATTGAGTAATGCATGGAGTTATTGAATGCTTATATTGTACACCTGAAGCTAATTAACACTGCATGTTAATGATACTGCAATAAAATAAAATAAGGAAAATAAAAGAAAACTCAAACAACAACAACAACAAAAAGGAATAGAGGCTTTGAAGTAGAAAATAAAGCCCTGTCCCTATATTTCTACCCCCATCTGAATCACACTTTGAAGTCCCTCTACATATTGAACCACTTATCACCAACCATGTGTGAGACGCTCCTATTGCACAGACCGAGATGGACGTGT
>CM052807.1:41808901-41820686 GCA_028533885.1 Nasua narica | reverse complement strand
ATGTCACAAGCTTAGATCATTTGAACCATCGCCTGTTGGCCACTGAGTGGCTGCTTGATTTTCTCTCATCTCTTCAGTATGAAGACAGTTTCCTCCTGTCAGTCTAAACACCCTCCCTCTAGAAAAGTCACCGATCTAGTACTACCTACTCAAACCAGATTTTTGAGTGTTTTTATAACTAGGTTACACCAATGGCTCATCCCTGATTCTGGCTTCAAAATCTCCTCTCCATGGCCTCTGTCATCCACACTGATGCTGCCCACAAAGTCTCCCACCGCTCCTGTGCCAGCCTTTTCTCTGCTGAAACCCATTGTCCTCATTGCTACTAGATACTCTTTCTAAAAACTGCAAATTTGATCTTGTTCCTCTTTTGCAAAGCATTTAATATATACAATACACAAGCATTAATCATTATGCCATGTCCCTGAAACTAGTATAATATTGCATGTCAATGATATCTCAATAAATTTTTTTAAAATAGCATAGTATTGAGAAATAGCAAAAAGAGACTATTACAAAAAAGGACCAGTGTATGCTGTATAACTGAAAATTTGTGGAGCAGTTTCACTTACCAAATTTTAAAAGTGCGATGTAAGAATAATAAAAGTAAATACAAGTGCAAAAATAGAAGTTGTTATCACTTTTTAAAAGGGCAGATGTAATAAGGGTTAAGAAAGTAAAAAAAAAAAAAAAGCCCAATATTGACGTGACTCTCAATTATATAGAGGAGCAAGATACCGATGAGCTGATCTCTGCAATTAATCTACAATAGATAATGGGCTTAAATATGAAAACAAGATGCATTCCCCCAGGAAGTAATAAAGCCTCTTCCAACACATACTTTTTACAAGGAAGAAGGAAGAGGAGGAGGAGGATGGAGAGGAAGAAGAAGAAACATTTAATGATCCTTTACTGCCTACAGGGTAAAATCCTAACTTCTCATGGGTAGACAATCTCCACACTAATCCCACCCTAAACATACATGATTCTCAAAGCAGATCAAGCTGCTTTGAGTCTTTAGAGTTCTGTTCTTGGTTTATTGTGCTCTGCTGTGTCCTGGAAACTTCTATTCATTCTTCAAGCCTCCCTTTAGGTCAATCTGCTTGAGCTTTGCTAAGAATGCCCTTTTGCAAACCTCCTACAATACTTTGTGTTACCAGAGCACTTACCCTACTGAAGGGGCCTTGTTTATTTGTTTATGTTCCCCACTTGACATCCCTTCCTTGACTTGTTCATTCAGTTAATACTTGTTGAGGACCTACTACATGCTAGACATTGAGAAAACATAGTCCTAGCCTTTAAAGAGCTAATATTTTCGTAAAAGAGACACCTGATAAATTTAGAATGCGTAATAGACAGTGAGTATTGTGGGGTCAAGAGTAGGAACTTATTCATCTTTATGTCCCTGGTGATTAGCACATGCTTGGTATATATGTATTACTCAGTAATGCTTGTGAATGAATAAATGAGTGAGAAAAAGGGACAGAACATTATAGTATGGATTGCATGAGTATACTGAGAAACTGTTTCTGGATATTACTATGTCTGGGTCATCTTAAAGTCTCTCCTTTCCTTGAAATGTTCTTTTATCTTCCCCACTAGAACTCTCACTTATATTCCCAGGAAGGCTTTTTGCTAGATTCCCCTTCCTTTGTATCTCCTTCTGTCATCATTGTCGTTCCTTCACAACATTCTCTGCTGAGCATATTTCTCATTCTTCTCCAGACAAAATGAACCATCAGCCTTTCTGGGAAAAAGAGAAGCATCTCCTGATGCTCTTTCTCTTCCTATTTCATGAGACTGAATTATCACGTTATCACACACGATAGTGTACTCACAATTAAGGAATGGCACAGTACAGTCAACCTCCTCTTATGTAACTGAATCTCATTCATTTCTATTTCTCCAAAGACTTGGAGAAGGCACATGTGCTATACGCAGAGATGTGTATGTCACCCCAGGTGGGGAAGTTCTGGGGTACCCTTGCATGACAGCACATAGCTATGCCGTCACCTGATATGGCACCCCCAGCCCCTGAGATGTCTGTCTGAGCCCCTTTCTACATTCCTGCAGACTTCTCTCCAGCTGCTGGATGTTCCTAGTCCTCCTCCACTTCAGACCTGCTTTGAGCCCTGTCTTTGGTTTTTTCTCCCTATTTTCTTGGGTCAACAACCCCTCTTCTTTTGCAACACCCACAGCGTGATAAAATCCACATTTACTGACGCTTCTAACTGAGCTGTCACTCACAATTTATTAAAAATTAACTATGCACATCACTACTTGACACCGTGCTTTTCCGTGGGGCCCCTTTTTTACCGTAGTCACCATGCTGCAAAGATCCCACACTGATAACGGAATAAATTGTACAGCCTGGTCCTCTTAGGGAGGCCCTCAACATGAACTGATGACACTCAAGTCAACTTAAAACATAGACTAATAAATAGTGACTCTAGAAGCTTCCAAACAAGGTTAGACAGAGATGGCTATTCCTTTTAAAATGGCCTGTAGTTAAATCTCATGTAAATACAATGTCCCCTCAGGCATCTTGAATCAATCAGGAAGAGCTAGATTATGCTGTGTTAATAAACACTCCTTGAATCTAAGTAATCACAATAGTAAGGATTTCTTTCTCACTCATTCTGCTAGTCCACAACTGGTGGACCACTCTCTGCTCCATGAGGAGGAGACTCTAGGGGCCAGGACAGCAGAGGAACGTGAATCTTATGTCAGTGGAAAAAGAGATCAAAGAAAAGTTGGCTCTCGAAGCATCCATCACATTCGCTCACATTGCATCAGCCAAAACAAAGTCACATGACCAGGACTGATGGGTATTCTGGGTGAGGGCCAACAAATAATTTGGTTGGCCGGTAATACAATCTACCACGTGTTGGAAGCTTAAACTATCCTCTGAATAACTCCTCCTCTTCCTTGTCTAAGCTATGCCTTCCTTCATTCTGATTTGCGTGAATAGTACTGATATATATATATTCTGTCACATTTCCTCATGTTGCTGTCATAATTATTGCTTCAATTCATAACATAAATCATATCACATCTCTCCCTAAAACCCTTCAGTGCCTGTCCATTCACTGCTCTTGGGATAAAGTCCCAGCTCCTCAGGGTGGCCTATGAAGGTCTTCACAATATGGCTCCTGCCAACCTTTTTATCTCTAGCTATCCCTTCCTTTTTTTTTTTAATTAAATTTTATTTTTTTAGTGCTCCAAGATTCATTTTTATTTACCACACCCAGTGCTCCATGCAATACATGCCCTCCTTAATACCCACCACCAGGCTCTCTTAACAGTCTGTGCTGCATCCAATTCTAAATAACCTAAGGTTACTTTAAAAAAAGAAATCCTGTTTTCATGACTTCATGTCCATTTTTGTGGTCCTCTTCCTCACAAATCTAGTATACTCTTTCTGTCATTGGCCTAGAGAAATCTTATCTATCTTTTAGTAATCAAAACACATTTTACCTTCACTATAAAGTTTGAACTCCCATCCTGAGTTGCTCAAAAGTACTACCCAGGTAAAACTAGCCGCTGCTTTGTATGTCTACTATACCTTCTAGAATTGGAGCTTTTAAATTTTTTTGATTGTACCTCTTTAAGAAATTTGACATCACAATGCAGAACACACATACCTATATGGAGAGATAATGCACATATCTATGAGTGTGTGTGTGTACATACGTATGTTTGTGTATACACACACATACACATTAAAGTGAAACAAGACTATTAGGAAAAACAGTATCTCTCTTTAAAACTCATGATAAATTTTTTTATTTTCTATTCTTTCGATTTCATTTGGCCAAACACATCTAGGTCCCACTGCAATTGGTTCCATGACTCACTGATGGGTCACAACCCACACTTTGAAAAATACTGCTGTATAACTTAGATGGATCTTCAGAATATAGTGCTTGGCAAAAAACAAAAAAAGAAGTTAGAAATAGATGGTGAGGTGGGATTCAGTACCATTTATTTGAATTAAAAACACATGCACACAGAATAACAATATGCATTTTTCAAGAACATACACAAAGAAAAAAGATACACCTTAAAATGATTGTTGGTGAGGCAGAGAGGAAAATGAGAGTGTGGTATGGAGATATTGAGGATAAATAAGTGAATAAGTGGATCAATCAATTACTGGAGAGGCCTTGTAAGGACAAGGATAATAATAGGTATTGACTTTGTGTCTAAAGTCTAAAAGAAACTAAGACAAGGATTCACTATTATGGAAACTTTTATAATAATATTCAAGATCTTTTCCTTTGTCTTTGGTCAAATTATGATTAATTTTGATTTATTTTATTGATTGATTTATTATGATTTATTATGATTAGTGTAGTATGTGCATTTATTTTTATTTATCATATTTAGGGTACTTTGTACTTTACGAATCTGTAGATTCATGCCTTTCTTCAGTTCTGGAAAATCCTCAGAAATTAGCTCATCAAATATTGTTCTCTTTCATTTTCTATATTCTTTTCCTTTGGAACTCTGATTAAACATATATTAAATGTTTTCTTTTCTCTTCCACATCACTGAACCTATCATAGCTTTCATCTCCTTATCTGTCCATGTGTTTTATGGCTATTTTTTTACTCTAGTTTGCAGTTTACTGATTCTGTGTTTAGACGTGTATAAGTTGCTGTATAACTAAGGTTCTATTTGACTCTTCTTTCTTGATAGTTTCTTATAGCATACTCAACTCCGTGATTCCATCCTTCATGTCTACAAACATTTCATACATAGCTATTCCATACTCAGTAACTGACAATTTTATATCAGAAGCCCTTGAGGTCTAAATTTATTATCTGTCATTTCAGCTAAAAGTGAATGACAGACAGGAGTGCCTTTGGATGGTCCCGCTTTCTCTGAGCTGTCTACCAATGGTGTAGCAGGGACCAATGACTCATATTCTCATAGCCAGAAGGGCTATAGCATCCCAAGGAGCCAGGCATTACTTTATTCCCTACCCAAAACAAAGATATTTCAGTGGAACCCAACTTCTACAGAATGGTGGGCCCCAGGATTTGCAGTGCCAGATAGCTGATGTTTCCATGCACTGCCTTAAACAGATGGCCCCTTACATAGGCTGTTTGACAGCCTATGTAATCAAATCCAAAATTCAGATGAAGGTTTTGTTTTGTTTTAAATACTCCTCGTCTACAAAAGAGAGCAGCAAGTGGCATTGTTCAGTCCCACAGTGAATCCAGCTTTGCCCTTGCCCAAGCGTATCTCTGTCTGGAATGTTAAGAGCCTGGAGGACTCATTTGCTTACTGCTCTTCTATTGATAGTTTCTGCCTGCATGGGTAACAGCAAAAGGGTATGCTGGACCCTTATTCCACATGACCCTGACCCTCAGTTGTGGTGGCTTTTGGTTGTGAGCTCATTTTTGCTTGCTTTTAATCTGTGGGAATCCAGAGGGCCTAAAATCAGGACTATTTCCCTCCAGAAAGGATCTGTATACTTTTGCTAACAGGTTGCATCTTCTAGTGACTTGTGACTATGTTAGCTCCCATCAAAAACCTGCAAGTATTATAGGTTTAATTTCCCCATTTGGCTGCTGGCCCAGTGCTAATATCCTGATAGTACTGCAATTGGGATTTTCCCTTAGGCAATCCCATCTTTCCCATTTGCTTGTAGCTCTTCACTCCCATCAGCTCACTTCTGTGGGGGGCAATAGAGAGGGCTGGTGGGTATAATTCATGGAGATTTCTTATGAGTCCAGTAAGGAATTGCAAAGTGTGTTGTGTCCGGAATCTAGTTGTTTGATAATAAGAGGGTCCTTCCGTGGTATCTAATCAGCTATATTGCCCAAAGAAGAAGGGTTTTTAAACACATATCTATCTCCCTATATGGGACTATGAGCTTTCTGAGAAAAAAAAATATGCTTATATACAGGACCTAGCACAGTGGCTGGATTACAATAGGCCCTCAAAAATTTTTTGTTCAAAGAATATATGACATAACAACACTTTTTTTTCTCAAAACATTACCAAACAAATGTTTACCAATTTTTACCAATAAACATGGTTACTAATGTTTATTGTATTACCAATGTTTACCATGTTTACCAAACAAATATATTTACCAATAAACATAAACATTTACCAATGTTTACCAATTCCCCCATCCAAACATATAGCATATACTCCTTAATCAGAATGTTTTCTTTTAAATTTATTTTCTGAATTTTTGCTTTTCTGGGGGAGAGAGAAGGAAGAAGTTTGTATTAGGTCTAAACTACTATCCTAACCTGTCACCCAACTTCTCACTCCTCTCTCAGGAACAAGAGATGGTGATTATAACTGTGAAGTTAAGAGGTGGCAGAGAACTTTATAATAAATTTCAGTCTGCTCAGGTGCTTGGGAATCCTTGTGGATGCAACTGGTGTATGTATTTTAAATACTTCTATTACTCAAACTTATCACTATTGGTATCCCGAGTCCCCTACGGCTTCCTAGTTCAGACATTCTGATTTGTCCTGCATTTCCCGATCACCAGCAAAGTTAGGATTATTCCCTGTAACTCACTCGCAGGGATTGGCAGAATTCCAATGTGGCATTATTGCCAGGCTAATAGTGCTTAATAATCAATTAGACTTATTCATTAGTATTAACTCTCTTCCCCTAGCACCACCTGCAGTCAGTTCCGTGATGTCAGGCAGATGCTTTCCAGATGTTCACAAGGCCACTTTTGTGGATTTTCGGCACTCTAATCAGGCCGTCTGTGAAGACGCCTGAGGTGGAGGAAGGGCTAGTGTTGGGGATGGAAAGATGGTTAGAGCAATGACTGAGAACACATTTTCAAAAGATAAGTCATGGAAGCCAGGTCTGCTGTTAATTAACGTTGGGCTTGTGGAGAACATGGTGTCCAGGCTGTGGCAGACAGAAGGTGCACCCCATCTGTGATAGCTCTGGCCGGGGAAGGGCTGGTGACAGGAAGCCAGTGTTCCCTCCCTGGGGCCCCCCTCCCACTTCCTGGTGAGCATATTCTACCCCCGTGTGGTGGAATGGTGGTGTGTTTCATGGTGACTCCAAACACGGCTCAGTTGTCTGAGAACTGGGGATTGTGGGCATCTGAGTGAGTCGCCACCGCATCCCTAGTTTATAGACCTAGGAACGACTTTTCTAGAATGTGAAAACTGAAGGCTTACCACAGCAGCTTGGATAAATTCCACCTCGGGGATGAAAACTGCTCTGTAGCAGTGAAGGGATCTGGTCTGGTGAGGCCCATTCTGCAGCCCGGGTTTGTGCCGCGCTGGTGCCTTAGCGCTGGTGGAGACTACATGCCAGACAGGCCGAGCTACAGCCTCACCAAGCCCCCCTCGGTCGTCAGAGCCTGCAGGCTGCCTCTCTGGAAGCCCCCCTTCCTGCTTCCTGGAGCAGATGGAGAGAGGGAGTGAACAAACAGTTCAAGCAGCCACTGAGCCCAGGTGTTGGACGGTGGTAATGATTATAATAATACAAATAAAATTGTCACTAGCTAGTGAAGGTTTGCCAGGCATGTGTTTAACCCTCACAACAATCCAGTTAGTGCTGTGGCATTATTGTTCCCATTTTTTAGAAGCAAAACCAGTCCATGCACATCATTGTTCTAAGTCCACAGCCGTATGTATTGCTAAAAGTTGCATGGTCAGAATTCAAATGTGTATTGTCCAGTTTCTAAATGTGCTTTTTTTTTTTTTTTTTTAAGATTTACTTTTTAGAGAGAGAGAGCGAGAGCGAGAGAGAGAGAGCACAAACAGGGGAAAGACAAGCAGAGGAAGAAGCAAGATTCCCGCTGAGCAGAGAGCCCAATGCAGGACTCGGTTCCAGGACCCTGAGATCATGACCTGGGCCAAAGGCAGACGCTTAACCAACTGAGCCACCAGGTCTCCCATCCTAATTGTGCTTTTCTATGAAAACTATTCTCATCTCCAGGATTGTTCATTAGTGACAGGGTAAGTTGGCAGAAGGTATAATGCAATTTTATTTTTGGTAGGGATGTTTAGAATGAAAATATTGTGTAGCCAATGGACAAAATACTTTTAAGCTAGGAACCTGTGACTCCATGTAGTGCCAAAAGAAAATTCAGAGAGACTGACTTGCTATGAATATTTTATTGAGCAAGGAACAAATGGTTTGTGAACAGGGAGACTTCAAACTTGAACCTGGTATGAAGCTCAGAGGCATGATGTTACCGGATGGCTTATAAAGTGAAATGAGAAAGTTGTTTAACCTTTATAATGATTGGTTATCCCAGTGGGGGTTTCCAGATGGCAGGGGGTTGGTTAAAAGTGATTATCTTATATCATTTTAGGAAGATGACTTAAGTTTTATGATTATCAGAGGCATTTACAAGAATAACCTGTTAAGTTTTGCTTATGTTCATGAAGTAAGCTAAATTGTTTTGCTTATATTGCTTAACTGGTTTTCTCTGCTAGAAGAATTTTCAAGACGAGTCTCCATTTTATTTTATTTTAACACAAGGTAGATTTAGGTAAAAAAAACTGGGAGAAATATGCAGATGGCACAAAAATACATGTATTTTTTAGGATTTAGATGAAAGAAACAACACACACACACACACTCACATTTGTAACTGAATAACCAGTTTGGCTTTCTATATTGTTTGCCTTGGCTGCTTGGGAACAAGATGACCTTGAGGACAGAGGTCAAACACAAGAAAAGGAAGGGTCTTAGGAGAAGCACGGCTAGTTGTATGGTTTGGAGTCAAAGCCTCTGCTTCCATGGCTGCCTCTCAAGCTTTTCAACCTGGGAGAGTTTACCCATCAGTTTTCTGGGTGAGGTCCACTGTGTCTCCGGGCTGTTTTCCTACTGGAAAATCCCTTATATCTGTAACAAAGACTCTTCAGTGTCAGTGGGAAGTACCAGGGCCATGAGAACTGTGAGTTCATATGCATGGAATTGCTTGATTGAAGCTCTTACTTGCCACACATAGAAGAGTCTGAACACTGAATACTGAACTCCCAGCACACTTCCAGCCTCCTTGCCAGAGGTACTCCCAAAGACTGAGATGTTTACTGGGAATGCTTGGCTTGCTCATTTCCATGTCATTACATATAATGAGGCTAACATATACCAGGCACTGATAAATGTTGCTAGAATGAATTAATAAATAGCTAACTCATTCCCTGAACAAGAAGACAGAAATCAAAGGATGGGAAAACATTTCACATATTTAATAACATTATTCATTATCTATTGAGCTCCTTTTAATATAGATTTGTGTAAAACATCATGAGAGGTATAAAAATAAAACATATGGCTCCTGTCTCTAAGAAGTGGAAACTGTAGTTGAAGACGAATGATAATTATACATTCTTCCCTTACCTGGATTCTTTTCCCTTAATCTGATGCCTACATTCTTCCCATCCTTCAAGACCCTGTTCCCCTGCTCACATGATGCTTTCTCTGTGATGCTTCTCCCTCCTCTGCATTCCCAGAGTATAATTGTTTCTATATCCGCATTATCTATTATTTTAGACTGTAAGTTTCTACAGAATATCATTGGCATTTGAATTATTGCTTTATTTTCGTACCCTAGGGCCTAGTGTAAACCTAGAACATAGCAAAATCTCAATGGCTTTTAAATTAATAAACTATTGACCCAATGAAAATACACCAACAAAGAAAATAAATTTTAAGGATGATACAAGAATGGGGTTAGGTGAAGAGGAAAGGAGGAAATCCAGAATGGTAGAAAAGGATTCTCTACTCCATGGAAAAAGGATGATGAAGTCTACCTAAGGTGGTGATGGGGGAGGTCATTGAGAGGATGTGACTGTTGCTTGGCCCACGAGCTGGACCCTGGACATCAGAGGTTTCTTGTTCCCTCTCATCTTTAGAATGTGCATTCTGCTTGCCTTCTTGGATTCCAGAAGCTGCCCCAAGGACATAGTCTTGAGATAGTGATGTGGCGTATGGATCCCGGTAAGACCTCTACATATACTTCAGGATTCTGGTGGTGGGAGTGGAGATGTATTAGTCTTGCAGTCACCAAAGACAAGCTTGGTATGCAAGTTCCCCAGCTTATTATCTGCCAGCTACCAATCTGGAGTGGCCGGACTCTTTCTTCAGTCTCTCTCTGCCCTCGAAGTATGGAGGCTGCTTTGAAATTTTACCTAGGAAGCTGCTGAAGTTGTGAACCATCAGGTGGGGATGAGACAGTGAGCTCAAGGATGAAACAGAGCCTTTTCTGTGATGTCATTGAGAACGAGAACCTTACGGTCAATATTCTAAAGGAACCTCAACATGGATTTTTGGGCCATCAGGAGTGTAGTACAGATTAGAGAAGAAAAATGTCTCAGATGCTGTAGTGACCTAGGAAGGTGTGAATGTGCCACAGTAGAGCTGGGAATTAGGATGGGAAAGGAACACCAAAAGAGCAATGATTCGGCAAGCAGAATGACTTATCTCATGTGTAGAACTACTGAGAAGTGAAGAGAGGTTAGACTCCCCAATGTCTGGAATGAATAGTGGGAAATTTTAGCTGTTCCACTGGGCCCATAGAATCCAGGAGAGTGGAAAAATCTCAGGGTATTCAGAGAGAAATACATAGGAGGGTTTAACATACACTGAAAGACTAATTACATTTTATTTTGGACAATAAGATCCAAGATTAAGTTGATAGGTAGGTTTAGGCTATAAAAGAGTTTAAGAAATTTCTGGGCAAGATGTCATTGAAAGGTCACTCTTTGAAGCTTTTCAATGACTTTCTACATACAGAATTTTTTTAAATTTTTTTAAACTTTTATTTTATTTTTTCAGTGTTCCAAGATTCATTGTTCATGCACCACACCCAGTGCTTCATGCAACATATAGAATTTTTTAAAAGGAGACAGTTTCAAAGTCAAAACTGTATTCAAATACAAACATCTCTGTGCAACATGAAAATAATCCACAGTTTCCACCTCACAAATCAGGGAAAGTAGTACTATATATAACTTTATTAATTTAACAAGAGGCAGGGAAAGAGAGGCAATGAAAGAAAAAAGTATGGGAAAGAAAACACAAAATAAGTTTGAAATAAGTTTAAATATATTAGTAGACCAAAAAAATGAAAAGGATTATCCTTACTTGTGATGAACCTCAAAAATACAATATTAGGTAGAAAAAACAAGTTGTATAACGACATATACAAGAAGGTGATAATATTTGTTTAAAGTTTATATATTTTTTTCTCCCCAAATATGTTTATTTTAATTTTTCAGTGTTACAAGATTGATTGTTCATGCTCCACACCCAGTGCTCCATGCAATACATGCCCTTCTCAATATCCACCACCAGGCTCGCACACCCCCCCACCCCCTCCCCTCTAAAACCCTCAGTTTGTTACTCAGAGTCCACAGTCTCTCCTGGTTCATCACCCCCTCCGATTTCCCCCCATTCACCCTTCCCTTCCTTCTCACGATGCCCTCCATGATTTTCTTTACACTCCACACATAAGTGAGATCATAAGATAATTGACTCTCTCTGCTTGACTTATTTCACTCCGCATAATCTCTTCTAGCCCTGTCCATGTTGATACAAAAGTTGGATATTCATTCTTTCTGATGGAGGCACAATATTCCATTGTATAGATGTACCACATCTTCCTTATCCATTCATCTGTTGAAGGGCATTTTGGTTCTTTCCACAGTTTGTATATTTTTAAATGAAAAGGTAAATGCATGCAGAGTAAATATTTAAAAACATGAATGAAAAATATAGACTAGAAGAGATTATGCGGAGTGAAATAAGTCAAGTGGAGAAAGTCAATTATCTT
>CM052807.1:41775695-41808801 GCA_028533885.1 Nasua narica | reverse complement strand
TTCTCTGAATATTTAAAATATTTAAAAAATCATTAGAAATGAATTGAAAATAGAATAAAATAGTCCCGAGAAGAGATCATAAAAGACAGCATTTTGATAGAACTTTTAGAAGTAAACCTGCATTTTTAATGACCATGTTTCTTTGAAAATTTAGTGTCATTACTTGTTAAAGATGTCTAGTGATTATTGTAGACCACTGGATTTGATTGGATGTTATTCCATTTCTACCAGCTAGTCGTATAACAAATAGCATAATAATTTATATAAAATCAACCAACACATTGACAAATAAATGCATTCATAAATCAGTAAATACATAAATAAAACATCTCAAATTCTCTCATAGGAGAAGGCAGCGTCTGCAGGACATAGTGGAAGGAAGTCACAGACATGACATGTATAATGGGGAGATGTCTGCTCCTGGCCCAGCTTTGCCATGTGGAACGGTCGGTAAGTCATTTAAGCACCAGAACAGATTCCTTGTAAAAAATAGAAGATGTTAATAATACTTGCCTGATACACGGTTGAAATGAGGAGGAGGAAAGCACTATGTCAATTTTAACAGGCAGAGTAAGATATCTGAAATAGGAGAACTGAGCTGAACTGAGTTGGCTGTGAAAATTCAGGTGGGGGAAATGAGGATAGAACGTGAATGCCCCAAACGGCGGAGTATAGAGAGGACAGATGCTTGTGATGGAGAGGAACATTTCTAGTCCCTGTTCAACGTGTACCTTAGGCTAAAACTAAAACTAATTGCAAGCATTCTATCCCAGAGGGCATCTCCTTACCTGCTGTGAGAATTGGGTAAAAGGCAATGATGCACAAAGGGTCAGTAGGAAATCAACACTCATTGGAGCAGTTGGCTGATGAATACAAATAGGCCATGTGTTATATATATATAATATATTACATATTATATATAATATATATTTATGTTATATATTAAATATATAAATATATAAATACATATAATATATATGATTGTGTGTGTGTGTGTGTGTGTGTGTGTGTGTGTATCAGCAGAAACTAACCTGAGAAGGGTAGTTGCTTTAGAGGCTACATCTCCAAATACTGACCCAATCCGGAAGTGTTAGCATAACTATTGTCTCCTGATACCTGGGGAGGCAGTGGGCGTACTCGCCATAGGCTAAATGAGTTCCCAAATTCTCTGGTCACCGTCAATCTTGCAGTTACTGCCAGGCTGGTCCCTCTGGCAGTTGGGCCGCAAGTTATATTGGTTTAATATAGTTCGGAAATCTATAACACTTCATTTTCCTATATATCCCAAAACATTTAGTGCTGAAAGAAATGAAGTCAGAATTTTCTCTGGACTATAATTGGAGCAGCAGAGAAGAAAGAGAACTCTGATAGCTGCAGTGCATATGGAAAGAGGACTCACAGAAGTCCCTAGTGGTCCATAAAAAGATGCCAAGTTAAAAGCTTCTATCATTCCCCAAAACAGCGACCATAGCAATAACAACAGCAAATAGCACTTTTTGAGTGATCACTATGTGGCCTGCACCTTGCTGAGTGCTTTAGATGGATTATCTCATTTTTACCTCACAACAGGGAGAGGCAAACTCCCCACTGAGCAGGGAACCCAAGGTGGGACTTGATCCCAGGACTCTGGGATCATGACCTGAGCTGAAGGCAGACGCTTAGCCAACTGAGCCACCCAGGTGCCCTTTAATCTCTCTTTTAAAATCACTTTTTAGAAGTGTCTTTTAGTTTTTAAATCGTAGGTTACAGTTTTGATCTCTCTGGGGGCAATTATTTTTTCTTGGAAGGGATATTATTCTGCTCCTCATTCTTTTTTTTCTACATTAAACATTTCTTTTTTTTTTAGTGAAATATAGTTGATACACAAGGTAACATTAGTTTTAGGTGTACAACAGAATAATATCCCGACACTGTACATTATGCTATGCTCTCCACAAGTGTGACTACCATCTGTCACCCTGAACACTGTGACAATACCATTGACTACATTCCCTATGCTGTACGTTCTGTCCCTGGGACTTAGTCCTTCCCTAACTGGAAGCCTTTATCTTCCACTCCCCTTCACCCATTTTGCCCATCACCCCTCTTCCCTCTCTGTATGGGTCTCTTTCGGCTTTTTGTTTCTTTGCTTGTTCATTCGTCTTGTTGTTCGGATTTCATATATTAAGTTCCTTATTCTAACTTATTCTAGTTTTTTAAAATTATAATTATTCTGTTTGGGATTTAACCTCAAAGATTTTTGTGTGCTCTTTTTTACATAAAATTGGTTTCCTGAAATTTTAGAAAAAAAAATCTGTGTTCAGGTCAAGACCGACTTTCTAACTTTACAACGCTCTTTCTTCTGTGTTTTTGTGTAGTGTTAAAAAAAAAAAAAATAACAATTAGGGCACCTGGGTGGCTCAGTTGGTTGAGCAACTGCCTTTGGCTCAGGTCATGATCCCGGAGTCCCGGGGTCGAGTCCCATATCGGACTCCCGGCTCTGCGGGAAGTCTGCTTCTCCCTCTGACTTTCTCCCCTCTCATTCTCAGTCTCTCGCTCTCTAATAAATAAATAAAAATCTTAAAAAAAAAATAACAATTTGTTGCCTGAGGTCTCTTGGCTATGTTATTCTTCCCTAATTTCACCTGTATCTTTTAAAAATCTTTATCTCTATTTTCCTTATCCTGTCCAATTTTAATTCCATGCCATCAGTTTCCAGCTCTTTCCTGGAGCAGATTTTGACTGGTTGGTGTTCAGGGTTTATAGAAGGCTGACTTCTCCATTCTCTTTGAACTCTACTGCAGCTCACTCGTACTCACCCACGGCGAAGGGCAAAATATCCTGTTCTAGCTGCTTTTGTCAAATTGGCCTTCCAAGCTTTCTAATCAACACCCGTTAGTTATTTTGGGGTTCTCTCCACGTTGTCTATGATTTCTTGGTTTTGCTCTCTAGTTACATTCTTTGTTTTAGTGTGAAGATTCAAGAAGACGACAAAAACCGTGTTGTTGCTGCCTTCCGATTTTAACAGGATCCTCTACTTTTTTTATTTTGAATTCTATTTTTTAAAAAGTTGGATGCATTGAGATGAAATTTATAAGTAAAAATTACCAATTTTATGTTTCTTGATTTATTAGAAATGTTGCTTCACTGTTGACTTGCTTCGTATATGGTTTTTGAGAAATTGGAGGCTGACTTGGTACCCATTCATTGTAAATGACTTGGTCTTTATGTCCAAAGTCCTAGACGCTTTTTTTCATTAGATTCATTATTTGAGGGGCACCTGGGTGGCTCAGTTGTTAAGCGTCTGCCTTTGGCTCAGGTCATGATTCCAGGATCCTGGGATCCAGCCCTACATTGCCCTCTCTGCTCAGCGGGAAGCCTGCTTCTTTCTCTCCCCTCCCCCTGCTGTGTTCCCTCTCTTACGGTATCTTTCTCTGTCAAATAAAGAAATAAAATCTTAAAAAAAATTCATTATATGACTAATTTTACTAGGCTATATTCTGTGTTAACTATTTGGAATCAAGTTTTTTGAGGTACACAGTAGGCTGCCTTGATATATAGATTGAGTTCTTTTTTATTTTTAAAAAGTTTTCTTGCATTACTCAGAAATCTTTATTTTGTCTTTCTGCCTTGCTTTTTTTTTGCTTTGGGATCTCCAATTATATATGTTGGATATTCCTTGCTTGTCTTCTATATATCACCTTGTCTCTAATACTTTTTACATAGTTTTCTTTTCTTTTCTTTTCTTTCTTTTCTTTTCTTTTCCTTCTCTGGGCTGTTTTCATTTCTCTTATCAATTTTATTTAATATATTTTCAATCAAATCTATTTTCACCTGAGCACTAATCTAGTGTTCCCTTCTGAGATTGTCGTTTTCTTCAGTTTTTTCCCCTGAGTTCAGCCAATTCTCATTTTATGTCCTTTTCTTTTTCATCCCCCCCATTTCTGCAATGAGTTTGAATCCCTGGTTGAAATAAATCTTTCTTCTGCAAATGCTCTTTAAATTAATTCCTGTTGGACTACTGTGTTACAGTATTCCTCTATTTCATGATTGATTGAGGGGGGGGAGGGGATTTTTTATCATTTGAGGAGTTTTGATTCTCAGTTTCCATTTTCTTCTAATAGCAACTTTGCCTGATGCTTTCTGAGATTTACTGTTTATTTTAAAATGTGTCAAAAATTTCCTAGATTAAAAATATGGAGGACATTTCTATGGAGAAGTGAGAAGAATTGCTTGGCTTGCTAAGTCTCTCTACATTTCTTTTGTATAGTGAAGTCCACTTTCTTTAATTAATGGTGTCTATTCGGGGAGAAAATTGCTCTGGTTTTCTGAGCGTTTCTTCCATTATTTCTATGGAGCTCTGATTTCACTGCTTGGTTCCTACTTTCCCTTTACCACCAAGCCAGGCCAAGGAACACTATATCAGTCAGGGTCCAGGAAAGAGATTAAAAAATGCATCAATAATTGGAAGTTGAAAACTTAAGCTTAATGTAAAGAACTGTTAACTACTAATAGGTAACTGACTACTAAAAGAGATAAAAGAGGGTCCTAGGTGTTCCAGAAGTAGCAAGTTAAAGAAATCAACTATGACTTCTAGGCTGAAAGAGAATGGCAATAAAGAAACTAAGGATTTAGAGAACACCTTCATACCCACGAACATGAGATTCAGACTTGTTTAAAGAGGGCCATGCAGCCTGACTCTAATGACAAAACTTGCCAGATTGACATGGGACAAGTGAAGATACAATTGCCCGAGACAGTAGCCGGAGCTGCTGTGGAAGTGGCCCGCTGGAAGCCCCCAGAATTAGCTGCTAGGTGCGGAGAGGATGGCTTCAGGATGCAATTAGTGCTACCAAGGGAGAAGCTCAGTGGAGTGGGTGAGAGGTGGCTGCTAGATAAGGACAGAGCGGCCCAAGGGCATACCCAGAATGGGTCCAAGAAGGCCACTAGGCTGCAAATGCTGAATTTAAGAAATGGCGAATGAGAATCTAGGAGAGAAATATCTTCATGTGGCTCTCACCTTGAAGTGCTACTCCAGCACTGTCTGTAGATAAAGCTTTGTATTATCCCAGCTGGCAAAGGAAACATGTTTATGGGGTTTGGCTTCAGTATTATGAAGCAAGGCAAGGAAGGGTGGATATGGAACTGAGACACAATAAATTGAAAACTGGTATGGAGACCTTCTTTTCCAAGTTGTCTTCTCTCCTAGAGCTTCACTGTCTGGGTATTGCCACATTTGAAACTATCCCCTTTCTTTTTCTTTTTTCTTTTTTAAAGATTTTATTTATTTATTTGACAGAGAGAGAGAGAGATCACAAGTAGGCAGAGAGGCAGGCAGAGAGGGAGGGGGAAGCAGGCTCAGGACCCTGAGATCATGACCTGAGCCGAAGGCAGAGGCTTTAACCCACTGAGCCACCCAGGAGCCCCAAAACTATACCTTCTCAAACCCCTTTTAATTGCCGGTTGCCAGTAGTCTTATCTATCATTTCAGGGCTTTTCTCAGTATTTGTCAGCTTAGGATGCGGTTCTCTCTTTCTGGAGGTAAATTTATATGTTTTTTACAATTTGTCTTGCACTCTTCTTTTCGTCATAGTCTCCCCCTGAATCTCTATATATAACTCTGTAATTCTGTGACTCTGCTAGCTTTGGATGTTTATTTCCCATTTATTTGTAAAATAAGGTTTGTAGTTTTCTTCTACTTTCAGATGTTTATTTTTATATTTCTTTGTAAAAAAAAGTTTGTAGCTTTCTTTTTATGTTAGTAAGCTATTACTGTATAAGAAATCACTCAAGTGGTATGTAACCACAAGCTTTTATTTTTTTGCTTCTCCATCTTTGGGTCTGCTGAGACTGAGCTGATCGAGGCTGGGTTTGGCTGGGTTTAGTTACAACTGCAGATTGGGTTCTGATCTATTCTACATGCCTTTTATTCTCCTTGAACTAGTAGCTATGCAAGTTATGTTATTTTCATGACAAAAGGCAGAAGTGCAAGAAACAAAGGTCCTCTGTGAGAATACATTTCAATTCTCTATTTGCAATATATCCCATAGACGAATAAAGGCCTTTGAATGAATCCAGCATCAATGGGGCAGAAAAATTTGTTTTCTCCATGAAAGCTGAGAGGGGCAAGAAGTGAATACTTGTTGAACAATAATCTAATTTACCATAGGACTGCCCATAAATAAATATCCATATCCTTCCTGTACTCAAAGTGCACTCAGTCTTATTCTAAGAGCCCCAAAGTCTTATCAAATCATGGCATAAGGAGCGAAGACCAGGATTTCATGATCTGTATCAGAGCTGGTGTGGCTTCTCTTGATCCAGAGACCCTTGACCTAGGAACACATTGTTATACACCACCATTCCCCACATATCCAATATACAATGGTGGACCAGAAGAGATTCTGGTGGACCAGAAACACGTCCATCTAATTAATTAACTTCATTCTAAATATTCTAACTTTAAACAAGCAAGAATAGTAGTCACATGGCTCATAATCACATGTCCATAGAAATGCTAACTCCTGCTGGGCAAATGTCAGATTGTACTACAGTGGGGATAGAAATATTCCTCCAGTAGGCTCTAATGATCCCCTGTAGGAGTAGTTCTACGTCCATTGTTCCTCATTATTCTTGGCTCCAACTTTTGGGAGTTCCTTCTTGTTTAATTTATTTCCAATAACACAAGTTCCCAGAGTCATACACATTTTTTTTTTCTTTCTTTCTGATACACGTCTCTCTCTCTCTCTGGGCTTAAATTGCAGTAAATTTGGACACAGCATGCTTCTTTAGGATCATGTTATCAAGCCTTGTAGTTATCTTTTGTTTAGTTGTTTCAAACTAATGGAAATCTACTAGACTTTACCTTCACCTCTTCAGTGATGTAAGCAAGCATGGTAGCCACACCCTTGATTTGATTTTTTTTTCCCTTGAGTTGATTTTTATCCTGAGGTCATGTTTTACTGAAAAACCTTTGGTTTGGCCTTTTCTCTGAGGTTCGGTCATAATAGCAATGCCTTTGGTTTACTAATAAGCACTGTAATTTTCCTCTAAATACTGTTTGCAAACTCGTTAGTATTTTTCTGGCCTAATCACATTCATGGAGGACCTTATCAAATGCAACTAGTAGCAATCAGCTCACACGTTTCTGCCTTCTAAGACACCACAGCTGATATTTTACCAAATAATCTACCACTGTGGAATATAGATCATTATTTTCCATCTTCCTGTAACTTCCTTCGTTGCTTACTTCTTAGTCCCCAAATCAATACCAAATATTTAAAATTGTTGTTAAAGCAGTATTTTACTTCTGTACTAATTTCTGTCTGTCTGATATTGCTGCAAAACAAACAGCCCTAAATTTCAAGAGCATAAAACAACAAACATTCATTTTTCTCTTATGTTTTTGCAAGGTGATGGATTCAGCTGAGTTCCGTTACAGGCTACAAGTTGTGTCCAGGTCTCGAAGTGTCTCTCATCTTTCTTGGACTAGCCGTTATATAAGGCATGGTCTTTTCATGGCAAAAGACAGGCATGCAGAAGACCAAAGCCCACCATGTAAGCACATACCAGCTTTCTGCCTCCACCATGTCCCTGGCATGTAATTGGTCAAAGCAGATCCCTCCACCAAGCTCAATGTCAGGGGATGGTGGTAGTGATTCTTAGGTGGGAAACAGAGAGCAAATATTTGCTGAACAATAAATAACTCACCTAATCTACTATATTCCTAGTGCTGTCTCCTAGTGATGTTGCCATAGGCACAAGTTCAACTATATTTGTTCTATTTGTTGTCTATTTGTTGTTGTTTTCGTTGTTTTTTTTTTTTTTTTTTTTGAGGATATATAAGAAATTTAGTTTGAAGTAGCTGCTATTATCCTATGGGAACCTAGAAGTCCTCTGTTTAAATCAATGCTCTAAGTATTTCTTTTTTACTTATTCCTAAGCAATAATATCTGTAAAATAAAAGATTTAATGTACTAGATATATTTTTCTTAATACATGAATTTACATATACATTAAAATTTTAAGAAAATTCTTTTCCTTATACTGCATACAACCCTCTGGCTTACCAATTGGGGTACTATTAGGATAGTAACAGTGTTTACACTGTTTTACACTATAGAGCTTTCCTAAACCTCTGATGTATGTGTCCCTTGTCCTTTCTATCCAAATAAGCAATCTAATCCACTCAGAGTATCTCTTCATCCTATAGATCTTAAGAGCTTGAGTGATAGGTTTGACTCCAGCTCCTGGTATGCAGTCAGAAGCACTTCCATGTGTCATAGAGATGTTTCAAGTGTTTTATGCATTAGCTAATTTAATTTGCACACAACCCTCCAAAATTGGCACCTTTATTATCCCCATTTTACAGATAAGGTAACTGAGGCACAGAGAATGTAAGCAGTTTGTCAAAATGAACAGATTTAATATGTGGCTAAACCGGGATTCAGACCAGGCAATATGGTTCCAGAGTCCGCGTTCTTAAGCATTCTGATGTTTTACCTTTCATGACGGGCACTCATTAAGGATTTATTGAGTAAATGGATACACAAAATCTACTGCAGAGTTAAGCAGAAAAAGCCAATCAAAGTTTAGGGCCATTACATAGTGTTTTCGGCATACTGGACACCTTCTAGCACAGCCTACCTCTCTCGAGTGTTAGGATCTGTTGCTTGTTTCATAAATGGATATCAAACAGCCTCATCTTCCTACTAGCTATTAAAGCAGTACTCTGTTTAGAAAGAAGTAAATGTAATGTGCTATTTTTTGGGTGCTTTGCCTGCAGACAGGCATTAACTCACCACTAGACAGAAATGAACGTCCTCCTCCTCACTGCTCTACTGCACTCCTTGCTAAAACAATATCAAATACCCCCTTGAGCGATTTATGTGGATCTTGAATGGGTTAAGAGCTTCGGGCACAATCCTAAGGCACCCTTAGGAACAGATGCTCTTCTTTCTTTTTTCTTTCTCCCCTGAGGCGAACATTAACTCAGCTGGCTCCAAGAATTTATTCGTGCTTAAGATAAATTAACTAGAACCAAAGAGCCTTTCTTAGGTATTGGTACGAGGCTAGCATGCCTTGAAGACAGTAATCCATTTCAATTCCAATATCTCTGCCTTTTGGGCTCCATGATGGGAGCCCACAGTGTTTGCGGTCCTTAGGCCAAGCACCTTGCTGGCTTCTAGAGCTGGAAGTCCCTCATGCTTTGAGCCTTCAGTATGGATTTCTCTGTCTGCTCATCAGTACATAATTGTGAGGGGCACTAGAGCAAGAAAGAATAATGTGACCTTCCAAAGCTGTAAAAACAATTACGTTCTTCGTGAATGTGTAGGTTGAGTAATGATGCAAATTAGGACTTTAGCTTATTCTTCAGGGTGAAGTACCCGAGACCTTGAGTTACCTTGAGAATATTCATCATTATTTCTTCTTACCCAGTAAGAGCTCTGCCCTGCCCTCTTCTTAATTAAAGAATTCCTACATCTTTGTAATAAAATGGCTCCCCTGGGCTCTCATTGCCTATCTCACATCTCAACTTGGTCCCCCTTCTCACCTCAGTAAAGATAAGGATCAAAGGCACATCCAAGCATGACCAAAAGCCAAAAAAGCTTTGTTTAACATCTATTAAATGAGTCTTTCTTGAGCATCTTCTAGATATTTGGCAAACTTGAGCAGAGTCTTGGTGCTCCATGCTAGGTCCTGGGACAGTAGGCAAAGAAGGGAAACTTGGATTTCATTTCTTCTCTGCGAGCTGGGTATATTAATGTCTCAACTGCCTTACTGGCAGATTTGGGATTATAATGATTGTACTGTTTTTAAAAGAGATTGTGTTTAAAAGAAATACTTTATGTATGATGTATGGCACAGAGTTCTATTTAACAGCAACTCCACAAAAGTTGGTAGTACCTCCATCCCCTTTCCTCCTCTTCTTTCCTCCCTTTTCCCCAGGGGCAAAGGAAACAAAATAATGAAGAGACAGTCCTTGTTCTTGAGGGGCTCACAGTCCAGTGGGGAAATGTTTGTAAAGAGACAAACTCTAAAAACATGTCTACAGAGAAGGATGAACAACGTGCCATGGGATATCAGAGGAGGAAGCAAATTATTTCTAATAAAATTAAAGCTGGAGAGACTTAATGGTATTCTACCTTAGTTTCCTTATTTTATAAGTGAGAAAATTCAGGCCCAGAGAGGTCACATGACTCGTTCAAGGTCTTGGCACATTCATGGCAGATCTAGGAGTAAAACTCAGGACTCTAGATTCCCAGCTTGGTGTTTATGCCATACAGAATATGAGACAGCCACTGGCCCAGGGAAGAAAAAATATCTCTCATTAAACAGGAAAGCACAAGCTGGAATGACAGTAGATAGGTCTAGAAGCTAGGAAAGGGCTCTAGAGCTGAGGGAACAAGAGAATTATCTTTTGGGCTGGACAGAGCTCATGCCTGCTCTGTAACTGGGAACCTGAGTACTCTTCAGGCTCTGATGAGCCTCACATCCTCTTAGATAGTAGGTTTATTGTTCCAGAAGCCAGACCTAACAGTAAATTCTACAGGATAGCTCATTCTAAAGGGTGGTATGGTGGAGGGAGAGCATTAAGAGGAGGTGGTGGAGGAGGTATGTCCTTGATGTTGGAGATCATCAGGAGGGATGCCAAGAGCTCTCACAGTGATGGGAACCTACAGTCCTAAACTAAACAATGTTTGAATCTGGAGTCAGAGCTTTGTTTCATCTCGATCCAAATTAAGGCTTTGGGTTATGCTGGTTTTTAATGAATGTCTAAACATTTTTCATGCCTAAGGAATTGTCTTCAGAGACCCTGGCTGGGGACCTAGTATAGATCTTCCACTGTACCCTTGCCCCTCATGGGCATTGCCGAGGAGTTCCAAGGTCAGTCTGTAGGAGGGGAGGGAGGAGACAACGGGTATGTCTTCACTTGGTTCCAAGTGGCTTCAGGATTAGCCTGAGAAGTTAAGGACCAGTTTCCCTAAATCCCCCCTAGCATTGCATGTTTTAAACTCCAGAGCAAAAGAGGAAAAGCAGCTTTATTATTTGGGTGTTGGAAAAGGCAGGAAGAAACATCAGTAATCACCCACCTTGCTCCTAAACTCCTACCACTGGTTCCGATGTTAGAGCACACTGATACTTCAAGTGTTCTAAGGAGATGTAGTTTCCCATTTTTTGTGTCATAGAGAAAATTTTTGGAATTGAGTTGAGCCTTAAAACAGCAACCAAATGAAGACATATTCCATGACATCCTAAGTCCATGATGGGAGTGCCATGATCTCAAGGTAACTTCCACTCCCACGGTGTCCTTTTCCCCTTCTGCCCTCCCTATCCTAAACCAATGAGGGCAGAGGGTGCCATCAGAATGGGGGGATTTTTCTAAGACTTCTTTCTTCTTAAGACCAGGTCAGAGTCTAATCATCATTATTGGCCAAGCTATTTATCTTATTTTAGAAGTCAGTGTTTAACTAATAGCAGAAATAAAAATACTTCTCTGGCTAGGTTTTGCTGACCCCTACAAGATTGTCTCTTATTTGGGGTATATTTTAAGTTAAAACAGGCTCACTTTCTTAGTCCTGACTACAGTATTAATATGATTTCTGTTTCTTTTTTTCCAAGAGGAAAAAGAAACTAAAGCAATTATCTTTTTGGGAAAATGTCCAATGTTTAAGCCAACATCTACTTTACAATTCCTCATCTCCTAAGGCTATATAATTACAGTAAGAACTTTAAGGAATCTCCAGTGTATATACTTATTCTTTTGGCTTAAATTCCCTTCCTCAGCAAGAAGGCAAAGAGAGCAGGGCTGTCCTCCCTCAGCACCATCCTTCTCTTGGTGTGGCCTCCAACTGCACTTTGGTTGGACTGCCTATGGCTTTTAAAATTCCTCCCTCCTCCCAGGTTGCCCTTATAGTCCCAGTATCCTGATTGTTGTACAGAAAAATGTGTCAGGGTCTTACGCTTTTGCCATTCCAAAGCTCTTAGAAGACCCACAGGGCAGAGGCTGTGGAAATCCCCAGTATTCTGCTTTCCTTGGGCTTTATCAAACATGAAAGGTGAAAGGGAGGGCCTTTTGGCCTTCCTTCAGACTCCCAGGAGGCTGGCAGCCTGTGGCGTCTATGCAGATTATAAATGAACCCGAGGAGTTCGAACACCCCTAATTTGTCATCATCTTGGAAAAATCAGAACAGGTAGGTGATGTGAGCACAGTATTTGCAAAAGCAGGTTCTAGAATTCAGGCAAGTGCCCTCTGCCTCTTGAGGGCACTTCTGTAGGTACTGACCCTTCCTAGCAGAGCTCTTAGCTACACGACAGGGTTGAGAATCCCCCCCCCCGATTTTCCCACTCTGAGAATGGAAGCTAGATCCATAAGAGTGCTTTTAAGAGGTCAAGAAAGTCTGTGTTTTAAAGCTGGCTGATGCTAAATTACGGAGGAGCTCTGTGGAAATCCTTTTTGATTTATATAAAAGACAGAAGCGTAGTGTGATCCATGTAATAAACACCTGTCACATGTCACCTGCTGACATTGATGGCCCATGCCTTCCCCTGGTTTCTGCACTGCAGCCCCCTCCCCACCGCCCTTTACAGCCTTCTCTGCCGTCGCAGACCCTGTAGCCTTCCAGCATTTCTCCCTTCTAGCCTCGGTGGATTTTGCCGGTGAGGAGCTCAGGATATCAAGTGGAATGCCTCTGAGATCGTGCACACTGTCTCAGGGAAGACTCTTAATTTTCATACCTCTTGCCAGTGATAAGCAAGAAGTGGTACTTCCCTGAGGCCTGGACATTACTCGAATGTCCAGGGGAAAACCAAGGGCAACAGCAGCACGTCATAGCCACATCAGGCAAGAGGGGAGAGCACAGAGAAAGTGCTGCCCTTCGATTCCATGGAGAAAGACGGGCCACCAATAGAGAATATTGCACCTCCTGCACCAGGAGGCAGAGGCTTTTCACGTTGTCTTCTTACTTCAGTTGCTACAAAGGAGGTCGATGGAACTCGGGTATTTGGAGGTGGCCCCTCTCAAATGGGAGGAAGAGCCCAGTTGACAGAGGCACGTGTTCTGCCCTGGCGTCTCTGGTGACTGGATGAGCCCCCCAGCGGGGGCTTTTCAACGTCGCAGCTCCTCCGTTTGCTCTTCTGGAAGACAAGGGGGACAATGAGTTCAGGGCATTTCAACTCCCTTCCCACTGGGAGCAGAAAGCTTCTCCAAACCTAAACACCTCCCTTCCACCCCTCGACTTGTATGTTTTCACTGGTTACTTTTGTCTTTGTCACTTTGTCTCTTCAACACTCCCTGCCACCCTAAGATGATTTATTCCAGCCCGTCTGTCCCATGGAGCGAGTCCTGGGATCAGATAGAGCAGATGACCACCTCAGCTATGGGCTTGCAGGGGTGTGTGTGTGTGTGTGTCTGTATGTTGGGGGAGACTGAAGCAGTTTCCTTCCCCAAATGTCCCACCAATGCCTAAAATTTTGCCATTAACTGCCGTTCTTTCCTCTTCAAAATAATTTGTTAAAATATCAGAAACCTTGGGGCACCTGGTGGCTCAGTAGCTTAAAGCCTCTGCCTTCAGCTCAGGTCAAGATCTCAGGGTCCTGGGATCAAGCCCCGCGTCAGGCTCTCTACTCAGCGGGGAGCCTGCTTCCCCCTCTCTCCCTGTCTGCCTCTGCCTACTTGTGATCTCTCTCTGTCAAATAAATAAACAAAATCTTAAAAAAATATATCAGAAACCTTGAAATGATCAGCCATTGCCACTTTAAAGTATATGAATCTTTCTCGATAGCAGGTTTGAGAAGGGTAAGGAGAGACTGAGGCCACTGAAGGGAAACATCCTTTCATATTTTAGTTCAAAGCTGGTAAACGTTTGTTGGCCTGGGAGCTGACACGGTGCCATGCTCCCGCACCCGGCGCTAAAGCTCAGTTGCACCCCTGTGGAAACCGTGAGCCAGTTGCTAGCCCAGAATTGGTCACATCCAGTACTGCATGCTCGTGAAAGTAAAATCTGAACCCAGAGTTGCAGAACTCAGCTCATAGTGCTGTTTTTTGGGCTTGGGATTCAACGAATGCTAATGTAAATGTGTGCTCCAAGTACTTGCTTGATGCAAAGGGAAAAAAAAAATCCCAGAAAATTTTCTTTAATGATTCCCCAGGGCAGCTCTGGTCTAATGAAAATGGAAGCCTCCAAAAACCCAAGATGATAGGTAATAGGACCTGCCCTTCCATATCTGTGAGTGTGTGAGAAGAACGTCATTTTCATTGGCCATTGCCCCTGTGCTTGCCCTTATATTTGAATCCCCAGGAGCACGATAAAGAGGAAGGGAACTAATTTTCAAATATTAACAAAGTTATTCAAGGGAGCTGCATTTTCTGTTGCTTCAGTTGGCACTTCTTTTCCAGAAAGCTTGCCTTTAGGAGACAGCCTGCTTGGCACCTTCCACTGAAGCCCTTTGGTGTCGGAGAACAGGGATGAGGAGATTCAAATGGCAAGATTGCAGGTGGTCCAGTGAGGGCAAGTCTGCAAACCAGGGGAGTCTGAGACCTTAGAAGGGAATCAGCTGACTGCTGTATCCAATCAAGGAAACGGGAGATGTAGAAAAGAGAATTACTTAGGGGAAGTACACTGAAAGCCTCTATGCAAAATTCTGAAATAAGTGCAAGGGAAGATTCTGCTCGCCTCTATATACCCCACATAGAAACTGACTTCGTTAGCAGAGGGAGCCAGTGGGGAGATGCTGGGCACCAGCCCCCTAGATATTAGGCACTGTTCTATGTATAATATGATGGAAACTGCGGCTAATTTTCCAGCAAACCAAGGGTGATAGGATTTTAGATGAGAGACAATAATTATCCAGCCAAGGACTAATTTCTGGCTCCTTTTGGAACTAGGTAGGTCCCCACGACTAAGCTCTCACCAATGGAAGGCTGGCAGAAGTGATGTGAGCCACTTCCAGATCTGACCATGAAACCTTGTTCATGAACTCCTGCATGGACCACAACCCACTCCTCCCAACCCAAATGGCTAGAATGGCAATCCTGAGTACTCTCGGGAGCCATGAGTTGAAAGTAAGAGAGCCACCATCTGCCTGGATTTTGGATCCTGAAACAATGCTTAGAATAGAGAGCCCACCAACTGGCCTGCTCTAGATCATTAATATGAAAACAAAAAACTACTATTCTTGAGATTTTGCATTTTGAGGCCTAGCCATTGTAGCAATTTAGACCACACTCTCTAATCCATTTGGGCTGCTATAACAAAATACTCTAGGTGGGATGGTTTGGAAACAACAGAAACCTATTTCTCACAGCTCTGGAGGCTGGGGAGTCCAAGGTCAAGGAGCCAGCTGGCTAAGTATCTGGTGAGAGCCCTCTTCCTAGTTCAAGAATGGCCATGTTCTTGTGTTTTCACATAAGAAAGGGCTAGGGAGTTTGCGGTGCCTCTTTAGGGACACTAATCCCATTCATTAGGGCTCAGCCCTATTGACCTGAGCACCATCTAAATCTCCTATGTCCTAATGCCATCACCTTGGGGGTGAAGATTTTGACATGAGTTTTGGGGGAACACAAACATTCCATGTATAGCACTGATTACTCTGTACAACACCCAAGTGAAGTTGGTGATGAAGTTGGTATATATACCCATTTTATAGATGAAGAATATGCAGTTCTGAGAATTTAAGAAATGTGTTTACCCAATGTCAGGATTTGAAGGTGGAGTCAGGATTTGAACTGGAATCTGTCTGGGTTAAGCCTCTAGCTCCCAGACCTCCAGAGAAAAAGTGGAAGGAGGTGGTTTCTATGCGAGGGAACATCTAATTCAGCTAGTTTGTCCAAGAGCTCAAGCCCAAATTCGTACCACCCTTCCACAGCTCCAGCTGGGACCCCCCTGAACTTTATTTTCAAGAACATGAGCGCTGGAAGAGGCCCTGATAATCATCCAGCTCAGTGGTTTTCAAATTTCACCTTGGCAGGAGATACCCTTCTCCTAATGAAATCTGACTTGGAAGCCCCATGCGTGGAATAGTTCAAAGCAGAGTTTATCTCTGATGTGGGGCATGGAGCCTGGCCGGCAGGGCCCCCGAGGACCGTGAGCACCGCTGGGGCCAGCCCAGGATTTCACAGGGAAGGAGACCGTGGAGCACCATGTGTCTTCTTCAGGGTCACAAGCCTCACGGGGACAGGAACTCAGGCTCCCGACTTTCAAACTTGGAGATTTTTCCATTGCACTGCCCTTCTGTGAGATATGAGCCCTCGAAACAGTCCCAAGATGCCCAATCTCTCTATTCAGCAAGGATGGGAGGACATAGGGTCAGAGTTCATTATTGAGGTTGTTTCATTTCTGTGTAACAAATGACTGCAAACCTTGTGGCTTAAATAATACCCTTTATCATTTCAGGGCTCCGTGGCTCAGGCGGGTTCAGCTGGGTTCTCTGCTAGGGTCTCACAAGGCCGAAATCGAGGTGTAGGCTGCTGTCAGGAGGCTAGGGAGAAGAATCCACTTTAAAGCTCAGTTAGGTTGTTGGTGAAATTCAGTTCCTTGCAGTTGTAGGAAATAAAATGTCTGTCTTCTTGCCAACCGTTGGTCGCTCACAGCTTTTGTGGAACACTCTCCTCGGGTCATTCTCTGTGGCCCCCTCACACTTCATATCTCTCTTACTTTCTGCTTTTAAATGGCCTGTGTTACTGGGTTTCATTAACTTGGGTAACCTCCATATTTCAAAGTTGACTAATCGGTAACCTTGATTACATCCACAGCCACCTTTGCCATATAATGTAGCGTAATCCCGAGGGTGACACCCAAGGCTGAAGGTCATGGGGCCATCTTAGAACTCAGTCTAACCCTGTAGATCACATTACCCTCACTTGGGGCCTCCGGGAACAATGGTAACAGGGTTCATTCCCCTGATTCCCTGGCAACTTTTTGCCAAATCCTCTCTGCCAGCTTCCTACATAGATGATAATGGTCTAGTTAACACCAGTCTTCCCTTAACATGGTCTTCGGGTTAGGGCAGGTGTTAAGATCTTCAGTGTAGGTTGCTAGCACTGGCAGCTCGGACAAGGTGAGTCTGGGCCTGAACTTTCCCAGGATAGAATGTTATAGAATGATGAGCCCAATAATCCCCTCCTTTTATAAATGAGTCCATAGAGGAGATGGGGTTAACCAAAGCCTACAGGACGAGTTAGAACCCCCATTGCAATGTTTCTGGTACTCTAGGTCAATACTAGGGTCCGCTGTTACCTCTGCCAGTTCTCTGTCCTGGCCTAGTATGTGATCTCAGACCCGTGTGTCTCCTGCCCTGTGGTCCAGCAGGGAGGATTGCATTAGGGAGGTCTAAGAAGCACGGGACATTGCCTATTCTTTTTTTTTTTTTAAGATTTTTATTTATTTATTTGGCAGAGAGGGGGAAAGAACAAGCGCAAGCAGGGGGAATGGCAGGCAGGGGAGAAGCAGGCTCCCTGCTCAGCAAGGAGCCCGATGCGGGGCTCGATCCCAGGACCAGGGATCATGACCTGAGCTGAAGGTCAGCTTAACCGACTGAGCCCCCCAGGCACCCCAGAAATTGCCTATTCTGAGCATCATGCTGGCGGACTCTGACAGAGCATCCCAGAGAAGCGGTCTCCCACCAGCTGTAGAAGAAAATTGGGATGAGAAAGACAGGCAGGGCTAGGGGAAAAGATGCCAAGAACAGTATGCAGCACAGTTGAGCTTCCTGGTTTCTAATTTTTCTGCAATAATAGATTGGGGCTGTGAACCCTAAGGACCAGCCCACAGTCTGGGGGTGACCCTGGAGGCTCCAAGTCTCATGGGAAGAGGGGAGGGCTGGGTGCAGGAATTGAAAAGTCTGGTGGGTATGAGTTAGGATAGTTCATGCTTTAGGAAACATCTACATATATGTTATCTGAATCTTTTTATTTTTATTTTTTCTAGGACTGAATATTAAAGGAATGAAAGAGAAAATGAAGTGAAAAATCGAACAGTTAGAGGTGGTGATCTTGAAGTCTGAGCCTGAACCAGTTTTTCGAGAAAATTGCATCTGCCTGCATTCCCAACCAAAGGGCTGATGCAAAAATTGTGGAACTACTTCTCTTCCAGTCACCCATGGAAAATACACACACCGGCCCACCTCTAGTAAGGGACGCCTGCTACCACTGATATCCAAGGTTTGTTGCTGAGACATTTGGCCCTAAAAAGTCAGATCGTAAGGAACTCACACCCAAGGCTTTCCTCTGGGCCTTTTGGTCTGTGTGAGGCCCCAGGGTTGGAAACATCCACACCCCCACCAGACACCTCTGCAAGTTTCAAATCTCAGACTGGGTCTTCTCCAGAACGAAAGTCTTCAAGGGAAAAGATGGCAGAGAAATGGAACTCGACCAGGGCTCAAGAGGGGACGTGGCTGCAATAGCAATCTTCGAGTTCTTCCCAGGTTCTGTGAGTATGCCTTTGAATTGGGGCTGCAGGGCGGGGCTGGGTAAAGACGTAATTCATAGTTACTGGCTTGGAAGAGGGCAAGCCACAGCCAAAGTTCAGATATGGGTCCGCAGACTTGGAAGGACCCTGTTTTTGTAGACGAGAAAGTCTCCAGATTCCTAGCAGGAAGCTCTGGTAGGTTCACTTCCCTCCTTCTGCAATATAGTGTCCTACCAGCAGATGGGCCTTCTGGGGAGCCCTAATCCTGACCCAGCGCGCCTCAGTCAGGGACAGCGGGGGAGGGCTCTGGTGCTGTCAGGGACCTTTGCTGCTGGCTGCAGTCATCTCTCATGGCTCCTCTCTTCTCTTTGAAGGGATGCGGTTTACAATTGGCCTATTAGAGTCCTAATTGAATCGTTAACACACCAGCCATTAGCAGCTGCTAATGAGGGAATCCAGGGGATTACAGCATCAATTACCAAGTTGGACTTCTGAATGTGGCTCTGCCAACTGTGGGCTCTTGTGAGAGTCTTTAGAAAATGTGACAGTATGAGAGAGGAGAGCCACGTGTCTGTTGTGTGGCTGTGTTCTTTCTCTACCCAAGATAAGCCCCAAGCTTGCTCTCATGGGGCTGCACAACCCAGGTCCTGGGGCAGCCCCTGCATCTGCAGATGGAAAGAGCATTCCAGGCCAGCTGTTTTCTCCACCTCCACTCGTTTGCTCTCCAGAAATCTTGCGCCATCTTATTTGTGGTTGTCTTTAACAGCTGTGGCCAAAATTGTCCGCAAGTTTCCAATTATCCACATTCTATCAGCCACCAAATCCTTGGAATTTCAACTTTTAAGTATGTTCTGTCTTCATCCCTTCCTTTCTTCACTTCTGTTATTTCATTGGTTCAAGCTCTTATCCTCCCCCTGGAAATGGTCCCAGACCAGTAAGGAAACGGGTCTTTCCACCTCCAGTTCGTCTCCTTTCTTGTGTCCAAATCACTCTCACTCTGAAAGGTAAACTTGATGGTCACTCCTTAAGACCCCTCATGGATCATTATTGCTTATAAAATAAAGCATCATTTCCTGGCAAGACATTAGGGCCTCCAAGAGCTTGGTCTTCCCCACGTCTTCACCTCATATGTCACCGTTCTCTGCTTTTCCGATCTAGCTGGAGCCAGATTGGAGCCCTCCCCCAAAGTGCCAAAACTTTAGCACCATCCCCTTACTTTGCACATGGAGGTACATCTACCTGGCGTCTTCTCCTCCAGACAACCTGAGGAACTTGTAACTATCTTCTAAGCCTCACGTATGAAGTTATCCTAACTCACTCACACCCTCTTGCTTGAGATCCCTGTACGTATCTCTTTCCTAGTGCCTATTTATGCTAAAATTAAAATCATTTCTTTGTCTCCCTGATGGACTATGAGATAAGTGCATCAGTTCCAATGATCAGTTCTTTCTTTCTTTCTTTCCTTCCTTCCTTCCTTCCTTCCTTCCTTCCTTCCTTCTTTCAAGATTTTATTTATTTAGTTGAGAGAGACAGAGACAGCGAGAGAGAGCAGGAGCAGGGAGGAGAGGGAGAAGCAGGCTCCCTGCTGAGCAAGGAGCCCAATGTGGGACTTGATCCAAGGACCCTGGGATCATGACCTGAGCTGAAGGCAGACGCTTAACTGATTGAGCCACCCAAGCGCCCCCAATATTTATTTCTGGAAGCCTAGGGTCTAGAACATAGTATCTGGTATGTCATAGACTACAATAGTGTGTGCTTAATGAAGGGATTAAAAAGTTGGTAATATTTTCCACAGCTCACTTCATGGATCTATATTGACATGCATCTTATTTATATTCTATGTGGGGCTCTTTGTTATTCACAGTTTAATTCTTTTGAGCACAAAGAGAAATGCCTCAGTCGTCAGAGGTAGCCACCCTCTACCCCAGCAGCTCAGTTCACAACCTTGGGATCCATGAATATTTATTGACTTGAATTAAAATCTGCACATGTTTATTGAGCCTCTTGTTCTATTTAGGCCCTAGAAGGAGGTGCTTGAGAAAAATAGCAAAGACCTGAGTCGTTCTTGCTTTCGAGGCCTTTCCAATGATGACACTAACCGACTGTCTGTGCATAATCACAGGCAGATTACGCAGTCTCTGTCCTCAAATTGTGCCGGGTTATCATTTGTGAGAAAGGTGTTCTGCAACCCTGAAAGGCATCAGTGTAATCTTGATAGCAGGTCTGGTTCGTTCCCTACCTACCATGTGGCCAGCACCGTCCTGAAGGCTTTGGTCTGTGCTTTACCCACACACAGTACTCGAGTCTCACAGCCATCGCGGATGGTGTGCAGCCTTGTGGATCCCATGGAAATGAGGAAGAAGCAGGGCCAGGGCTTACACCGAAGTCTGCCCGCTGCCAAGGCTCCAGGCTCCTACCCACGGTGACGACGGCCCCTATAGCCGTGTGGGGTTTAATATAAATCAATCACTCGGCCTGCGGGGGAGGCTCTTTCCGTTTCCTTCCTCTCCCTCCATCTGTTAATACTTTGCAATCCTATTGAGAGTCAGCACATCAAAACCTGTCAAATTGGACAAAACGAGGTAACAACACAGAGATAAAACAATTGCCCAAAATCAGTCGCCTTGTTTCAGTTTAGAATTCTCTTTGAGTGGGGACTTCTCAAATTGGATCATAGGATCTCAAGATGAGGAAATCTAAGCTCCAAGAGGGAAGAGACCATTGTTCAGAGCAGTCTTCTTCCCTGAATATAGAAAAATGCCCGAGTCCTAGTAGGCACTTTATAAATACATACAGGGGCACCTGGGTGGCTCAGTGGGTTAAAGCCTCTGCCTTCAGCTCAGGTCATGATCCCAGGGTCCTGGGATCGAGCCCTGCATCGGGCTCCCGGCTCAGCAGGGAGTCTGCTTCTCCCTCTCCCATTCCCTCTGCTTGTGTTCCCTCTCTCACTGTGTTTCTCTCTGTCAAATAAATAAAATCTAAAAAAAAAAAAAAAATGCAAATTTTCCCATAAAACGTACTATGCTAAATCCTTTGTTTTTACCTCCTTGCAGGTGAGTTTTTCCAATTCCTTCCTGAGATTGAAGCAACAACATCCATACAATGTTATTTAAACCATGCTCTGTTGGTCCAAATGTGTATTTTAAGTGAAATTTTTATTGAGCTAACTATAGACGTATACACAGTTTTATGAAGTAATGCGGAGACCTTATTGTCCCAGATCCGGCTTCCCTCAATGGTAACATCTTGCAAAGCTACAGCAAAATACCACAGCCAGAACACTGACGTTAACACAATCCATTGATTTTGTTTAGATCTTCATAGTTTTACTTGTACACATTAGTTCTATATGAGGTTGTCACGAGTGGGTTCATATCCGCCACTACAGTCAGATGGTGAGCCCTTCCGTACGTTCCCTTTTACAACCACACCCTCCGTGACATGTCCGTGGCCTCATATGATCTTTCACAACTTGAGAGTGACAACCATTCCTTTACGTGAATTGACTATATGTATCTAATCATTGATAGTTATACATTTTTGTGGGATGCATCCTCTTTCTTTCTTTCTTTCTTTCTTTCTTTCTTTCTTTCACTATTCTGGAAATCCACTTCACTTCATCTTTTCACGCATCCAGGATTATTTTCCTAGCATAAGTTCCTAGAACTCACCTCTCGTTTTTCGAATTCTTGATTGGATTGCTCAGAGCTGACCTCATTTACCAACTTAACTCCAAAGGAAATAGAGGCCTTCTTCAAAACAGTAATTCCATGAACGGTGGACAAAGACTGGCCAGGGCTAGGTTATTCAATGTAGGCATTGCAATTCTTGAAGGCAATTTTAAAAGGAAAGATGCAGTCGCATTTGGGGCAATGAGAATGTTACTGAAATTAAGTGCAGGTCGCTAGTTTGAAGGGAGCAATTATCTGGAAGTGTGAGCTCTGCTTTTGTTTATCAGACGCCCTGCCTGGCAGCCTCTTCTATGTGATAGAGTAAAAGTAAGGAGAGGAGGTCAAGGGAGGGCATATGAGGCCTGGATATTAGCCAGAGATGATAGAATCTTGAGGCTCATAGCTCCCTTTGAGGTGCAAAAAGCACTTTCAGGGAGGAAGAGATCTGCCTCAGGACATAACCTTGGGGCTGGGGAGGCAGATGGGCAATTTCCAGAAGAAACCAGGTGAGGCATGGCCATAGTCTGGATCAGGGACACAGGAGGGGTATGGAATCTTCCAGAAGATATTGTCAAAAGAATGAGACGAGGAAACACCATTTAGAATAAGAGCACTTGGTTGGCACAGAAGTAGAGGGTAGAGGAGCATGAATTGGCAGAGAGAGGGTGACGAGGAAGTGGGTCTTACATAGACCTCCTGCCAGAGAGCGGGTCTACCAGAAGGAAGGGTGAATGTGTGCTGGAGGGCTCTGCCCCCTCTGGGAGGATAGACTGAGTCATTGGGCACAAAGACTTCCTTCCTTTGTGAGCAGTGGTAAGGCAAGGGGCCCCTGTCCTGGGCCCTGTGATTCTGAAGGTCCCCTCTTCTAGTTCTGTCTTTCCCCACGGGCTCATGAGTCAGCTGGGCCAAGAGAAGTACCCATTCAGAGCCCACATCCACCGCCAGCCTCTAGACCACCATGCTCTGTCATGTTCTAGACCAGAAACCCAGAATTCCCTGCGCAAAGGGTCTCGAGGCCCATTCAAGGGCTCGTGCGAGCCTCCTGATGGGGGGAAGGGGGGCGGAAGCTGTCCTACCAAGAGTGAACCATTCTGCTGGCAGGCCCCTGGGCCTGCGGCATGACTATTTGGGGCTCTGGGTGAAATTCCATTCCGGGGGCTGGGGTGCCCACGGGCAGGCCCCGGGGGCCCTGCACAGGCAAGGTTGGAGCCTGTGGTGGGAAGAGAGATGGGTGCAGGCTGTGGGCCTCGAGTCCTCATTCGTACGTCAGTCAGGGGCAGCCTGGGGGTGAGTCCCGGACTGGCTCTGACCATGGTCCCTGCTGCCTCGTCCCGTTGCCTGGAAATGCCTCTGATCTCAGCTCAATTTTCTGTTTGACATGGAAATTGCTCCATTTGTCAGTTTGTCAGGCTCCCGAGTAATTACCCTTCCAGGATTCCCGAGCTCTCCCCTGCACCGCGGTCTTCGCCCACCGTCCCAATGTGCTGAGCGAGGCACTCCGCCCTTCCCACCGCTAATTCCTGACAAACGGAACACAGGTAAAATTAAGAGCGGTAGGGACCGCTTTCAAAGGACAAAGAGGTCTCAACGGGCAGCGTTGCCCAGATTATTATAACGCAATGGCTAATGTATAGCCAAAGTGGAGAAACGCCCCTCAGGACCCTGTTTTTAACACAAGCCCCAAATGACTCCTCTGACCAGGAAAGGGTAGAAGTTCTGCAGGCGGTCCTGTGAAGGAAGGTAGGGAGAAGAAGAAGACTGACAGATTTTCTGACTGCCAGGAGGCCCTGTTTTAATTTTTTATTTTCTTTTTTGTTTTTCTCAGAAGTAGTTGGCAAGCTCTTTTGTCCTCTGCCCCTTGCTCTCCAAGCTGTTTCCCAAAAGCAGTAAGATAAATGTCCCATGGTTTGAAATTTCCAAGAGCGATCCTCTCCACCACGCTCCCTCTCTCTCGGTCACTCCCCACTGATCCCTCACTTTCTAGTGCACAAATAGGCCCTCCTTTCCTCAGGAGGCAGTGGAGCAGGTGTCCTTACCAACTACATCCAAGTCCTGACCTGTTTTTCTTTGGGGTATGCGGTTCCCTTCATCCTTTTCCCACTATTTCATGGGCCTCGTCCCATCTCAGTTCTTCCTTAGGAGCTCGTTCCCAACACGTGACCCGGATAAGCAAGGGTATCGCCGAAGACAGTGATTCAAGGCCTCAGAGGGTGGGCTGAGATTAGCATTGCCTCAAGACAGGAAGGACGGCGGAGTGTCTGATAGCAAATGGCAGATAGACTCCGGGCTTCTTCTGGGACTTCACTTGGGCCCTATCCTCATCCACCGCACAAGGTAAACCAAAATCCGGCGGTCAGCCTCAGGACTCACCAGGACAACTCGGAGACATAGCATCATAAGCTCCTTTGTTCCTTACTGCACGCCTTGCTGCTGTCTGTTGGGGGGTCCATACAAGAGGCTGAAGGCTAACATACAGCTATGTCGGCAAGGGCAGCAGGTCTAAAAATGAGAAGGAGTAGAGACAAATGATGTTCTGTTTGCCGTCTGGCAGCCGCGATGGCTAATTAACCAGAGGACAGGCTGCAGTTTTAAGAGCCGCAACACGTACCAGGCTTTTCGGTTATGCCCATTACCAGGACAGGGCTCCAACTTCCCAAGCGCCCAAAAGACAGATTCTATGAACTACAGACCCGTGAGCTCGATGTTAAAACACAGCCCAAATTCTACCAGGTTATTGAGGGGCTTGTTCAGAAACACGTAGGAAAAGATGCTAGGATCACTTGGACGCAACGTGGGTCTGCTGAGGGTAAACCAGAGCAGGTGCGTAACATCTTTCTTTGACAAGGTCATGTTGGCTGGTCGAGGAGGGTTTTCCTGGACCAGACCATTCAGCAGCCGAATGACAGGACTGTCATGGTCTAGGTGTGGACAGGAGAGAAACACATAATTGGATATACATATATGTAGGCACACTGGCAACTAGCTGAACATCTGGGCGCCAAAGGCACTGTCTTTGTGTGGAGAAGAAACATCTGTACTTGTCTGATTTAGAACCCCTCCCTTCACTGTGTTGCATTCAAGTTTATTAGCTATGGCTTGGATGGAAATATAGATCTTCAGAGGACAGGAAGCTGAGAAAATCTCTATCTGAGCTGATAGATACATAGATTTTTCAAAGGCTGGATTCAACAGTGGAATCAGGCAAGATGATATTTAATGAAAGCCCCTAAGAGCATAAGAGAGGACTTGGCTTGGCAGAGGCTCATGGGAAAAGCGTTGGCAGTTTGTGTCAGTGGTGGTGTGAGGTCTCCTGTAATGCTCCTTGGATCCTGGGCTATAATATTAAAGTAGAGGGGGGGCGCTGGGGGTGCAGTTGGCTAAGCGGGTAGCTCTTGGTTTTGGCTCAGGTCATGAAATCAAGTGCCCCCATCACTCTCTGCACTCAGTGTGGAGTCTGCTTGAGATTCTCTCTCCCTCTGCCACTCCTGCTTGTGCTCTCTCTCTCTCTCTCAAATAAATAGATCTTAAAAAAAAAAAAAAGAATTAGAGAGTCTGAAACTGAGGACATGATCTTCCATTCTGCAATGTCCTCGTCAACTATCATTGGAATTTTGCCTTCCATTCTGGACATCATGCTAAGAAGCTGGAATGAAGAGAGAATCTAAGTTAAGTAAAATGACCTGGAACACTCAATCGAGGAAGGATAGAAGGAATGTAGATGAGAAATTTCAGAAGTTGGAAAAGAGAGAGCTTTAATGTGTGAAGCCTATCTAGACTTCTGATACCCTCAGGGTGCATAAGTGATTTAGAAAGCTCTGGAGGACCAGGTTAGGGTCTATATAAGGAAAGATGGAGAGGGAATGCTGGGGTCCAATTAATCCCAACACACAAGGCAACAGGTAAGTCCAAACAACCTATAGCTGATGTGGATGTTGTCAGAAAGGCCTTCATGTAAAATGGAAATAGGAAACTTGATACTCAGCCTGGTTTTAGAAACTCCCCAAAGCCCTTAATGGCCAGAAACGTCTTTCTGGCCATTGCTTGAAACTTCCCCATTAGCATCCTGTCCCTATAGCCTAAGGCTTTGATTCCTGTTCTATGCAAACACCCATGGGAGTTCTATGGGTAAATTATATATAAATGTGAAAGGGGAGAAGTGAAAAGTATTAAAGTGAGGAGGGTAAAGGGAGGGCATGAAGACAGAGGGATGGGATAAATTTGGGGATTTTAAGTATAGGAAACCTGTATTCATTTCTGTTTGCACGTACCAAATCCTGGAGGTGGGGGGAAGATTCCCACCGCGAATGAACTCGGATGATCCCACAGCCACTGGCCCCAGGAAAGGGCCCAGGGCTCCATCCGGCCTCTCTCCCAGCCCTGCTCCTGGTTTCAGTGTTTCCAGGCACAGGTGGGAGTTTCGGCTGCTGACTCAGAGCTGGGCGCAGACCAAGAGCTGCATGTCCTGGGTCCTACCCAAAGATTCCCCCCAGTCGGCAAAGCCCTGCGTGAAGCCCCACACCAGTGACAGCAGAGGGAGCAGGTGCCTGGCCCTCCGCACCACCCATCCTGGCAAGCTGGAAGTCTGGCTGGCATCACAGCCGGCTCATTTCTGAGAGCTCGCTAGCTAGCTATTTACTGGGAGGGAGCCTCGGCGAGAGGCGGTTCGGCAGAACTGTTGCCCAGGCCCATTCGCCCACTGTGCTGTGGCGACAGAGGTTTATTACCCTGGTGGAGTTTGCTTTATGATGCAACATTAGCAAGCTTATTTCTCAGGCTGCTCCTAGCCCGAATGACCGGGGAACAGGCGAGGCAACTCTTCCATCACCAGAGGCGGGATAGAATGCTTATTGTATTTCCCTAACTCGGTAACAAGGGAAATTTGATTTATTTTAGAGTTCATCCATCACCCTCTGGCATCCTTTCAAGACGGGGCTTGAGCATAATTGCAGGATCTGGAGAAAATGGGGAAGTCAAGTTCAATTTATTCTATTAACATTTAAAAAACATTTAATTACAATAAAAACTGAAAAGCACTTAATGTGAATAGGACCATGGCTTTATCTTCTCCATGCGTTCATCCCACTAATCACTCTCTTCCTGCTGTTACTGGCCTGTGGGAGCTTTGTGCCCTGGGTTTGAGGGTTTCCACGGGCCTAGGCCGCATGGTGACAGTGGCTGGCTACCACAGCGGCAAGGACTGGGGGTGTCCACTTAGCACATTTGCAGGCTTAAATCTACGCATTCCTTTCTGGATGGTCCTTGCGCTATCTTCTCCTGATTTCTGCTTTTTGTATCTTCTCCAGTTTCCTCTTCCCATCTAGGGCCAGGGAAACAGGTGGGGCAGCTGTGGCTGTGGGGAGAGATGGCATGCGGCCGTCCCGCCTCCCCTTCGCTGTCCCCTCGACAGGACCTCGGTCAGCGCTGGACTGTCCAGCAGCCAGAAGGGCACACACGGAGAGCATCGTGGAACAGGGGCATTCGGGGACAGGATTTTGGAAAAAAAAAATATTACATTTCATGTCTTTAAAAGTCATGAAGGTAGTAATTATGGGAATGACTAGCTTTTTGTTAGATTTCTTTATATTTATTTTGTGATTAGGTATTGCTTTTACTTTTAATTCATGTAAGATTTGGCAGGTAGACAAGGGGCCCCCCAGAGATCTAGATTCCTAATCTTGACTTTTTTAAAAATATTTTATTTATTTACTAGAGAGAGAATGAGAGAGAGCATGAGAAGGGAGAAGGTCAGAGGAGCAGACCTCCCTGTGGAGCTGGAAGCCCGATGTGGGACTCAATCCCAGGACTCCGGGATCATGAACTGAGCCGCAGGCAGTCGCTTAACCAACTGAGCCACCCAGGCGCCCCTAATCTTGACTTTTTGAATACGTTGTGTGATATGGTCAAGCCAAGTAAATTAGGTTGCAAATAAATTAGGTTGTTAAGCACTTGAGTTTAAAACAGGGAGATTACCCTAGATTATCCAGGTGGGCGCCATGTAATGATAAAGGCTGTTAAAAGCGGAAGAAGGCACGGAAGACGCCGCCAGAGTGATGCGGTGTGAGAAGGCCCCCAGCTCCTGCTGTTGCCTTTAAAGATGGGGGGGGGGGGTCATAAGCCAAGGAATGTGAGCAGCTTCCAGAAGCTGGAGGAGGCAAGGAAATGGATTCTCCTGCCGTGTCCAGAAAGGAACAGAGCCCTGATAATGCCGTGATGTGAGCAGAGAGATCTATCGGACTTCCAATCTACAAGACCGCAAGATAGTCACTCTGTATTGTTTCACATCACCAAATTTGTGGTAATTTGTGACGGGAGGGGTTGGAAGCCAATCCAGGCCTTGCCTAGATCAAGGAGAGGAGAGAGAGGCTCGCAGCCTCTCAACGCCGGCAGAAACGTTCATCACCAAGTATCTGGCAGGTGAAAGGTGAGCCACTGGGGCCTGGTCCTTGCCCTGCAGAAACCTGGGAGGTGAGGACATAAGTGAGGTGCTCAGCGAGGGTCTGGAGAAGAAGTTTCTCGAGTTCACTTCCTAGTTGGGTAAACTTGGAAAAAGGTATTTAATATCTTTGAACTCCACCTCCTCTCATTAGAATGGATATCTTAATATTCCATCGGGGACGATGAGAAGAACAAACGCGTTAGGATCTGTAAAGGAGATACGACAGCTTCTGGAACAAGAGAGAGGCCAGGAGAGTGTCAGCTACCGCCATCGTTACTGTTATTGTCATCACTGGACTCCAGGGAACTTAAAGAGTGGCTTGAAAAGTGGGTTTCAAGAAAGGAAAGTTAGATAATAAAAACCATGAATATTTACCAACCACTTCCTGTGACAAGCCCTTATCTTTATAACACTAGGAGGGAGGATCAGTGCAGGTGCAGAAACTGAGGCTTAGCAACCCAAGCTACCCAACAATTAAGAGGCCAACCGGCTATGCAAACCCAGGCTTCTGTGCTTTTAGCCAAGACAGTTCCCTCTTCAGAGGCAGGAAGGAGCACACGTCGGAAGAAAATCAAGAGGGCAGGCAGGTTAGGAGAAGCAGGAGGCTGGTGTGAGGGAGTGACTGGGGCTCCGGCCGGGGAGCCAGCAGGTACCAGACAGTGATGGCCTTGAACAGCAGGATTTTATTCTTTAGGGAAGGTGAGCGAATGGCATTCTAGGAGAAGGCGTCCTTGCAGATGTGCCGTGCATGGATTCAGGACCAGGGGGTCCCAGCTGCAGACAAAGCGTCATCCCACATGCTGAGGTCCCGAGGGTCTACACTGGGGGGATGGCCGCCTGCGAGGACCAGGTGAGTGACACGAAGGAGGCACGAGCAGGGCCTGGCTGGGACTGGCGGACAGGAGGGAGAAACAGAGACTCCAAGCTAAAGGGGGTGGTATTTAGTCCTCAGAAAGAGTGGGAGCTGAGGCAGGTGGGGTTTGGAAGGCTGTGATTCTGATCCTGATTACAGTGATCCTCGGGGTATGTGTGTGCGTGTGTGCGCGTGTGTGCGTGCGTGTGTGTGTGTGTGTGTATGTGGTGTGTGATCACTTCATCTCTTGGAGCCTCAGGTTTTTTTTACGTGTAAAATGGGGATGACTATCCTGCCTTCCCGCCTCCCGTTTCCAAGGAGGTTCACCAGAGACCATGGGTGTGAAGGTGCTTCCTGGAGAAGGCTGTACAAGCACAATGTACTGGCTAATCGGAGCCGCCCTGGCGAGACAACCAGACCAGAGACCAGACCAGGATAGAGCCTCAGCTCCCTGATGCCCATCGGGATGACGCACTCTCGGGTTCAAGTCTTAGAAGACCAGCCTGTCCGTGTGCAATTGAGAATCTTCCTTGAGAAACCACATGGAACGCTAACCACGAGCTCTCCCCGAGGCTTGGCCGCCAACCTCCCAAATGAGGCTCGGATGCCTCTTTCCCAGCAACAGAGAAGCTGCTGCTTTTCTTTCCCAGAAAACAGACCCATTAAAAAAAGCTCGGCGGCCCCGAAGGGAGCTGTGAGCCTTGCACAAGGGAAGAGTCAGTATCGTCACACTGAAAACATAATTAAAAACAATGCTGCTCCTTTATCTGAGACGGGAAAGAAAAATGAGAGGGAAGACAACAGAAAGAAAAAGCCCTTATCTCTCATTTTTGTAAATGATTTTTTTTTTTTTTTTGCCTTTAGAGCAAACGGTCACTGCCAAGTTGTAGCCATTGCAAGCTGGTGCCTCAGTGTGCCGAGTGGAAGCTGGGACATGGCGGGGACGGTTCTCCGTGCCGGGCGGGGTACGGGAAAGCCCGCGCCAGCGTGAGGGGAGGGAGCCACAGGTGGAAAGCTGTCGCAGCCCACGTCCTAGGACAGGGTTGCTGCCGCGGCACTCCTGGCCAGCTGCCTTGCCCAAATCCGCCACCGCGAGTGGAGGAATCGCCTCCCCTGTGTCTCCCTTCTCTGGCCGGCCTTCCGGCAGATTGTCCCCGTCCCCTGCCACCCTGCCTTGTTCTTTGTGGAGCATGTCATCTCTGCGTTGAAACAGTCCCCCAATCCATTCTCCACACAGCTGTTGAGGTCAGGATTAAGTAGAAAGGAAGCACAACAGCAAAAACAGGAAAAACGAGAAAAGCGGGTAACAGAGAAGAGGCGGTGGAGAAGAGCCTCCCACCCTCCCCATGCCACCAGCTCTGTGACCTGAGACGAAAAGTCGCCCTGGAGCTTCCTTGTCCCCTCTGGGCGGATGCCAGGCCTGGGCCCGAGATCCCCCTGCGGGGCAGGATCCCTGCGGAGCAAACCCATAGGCTGCCAGGCTTCCCTCTGTCCCGCCACCGCGGGAGGCGGACGGAGTGCTGTGCCGGTTCGCAACACAGATGGTGGTCGGTGAGGGGGGAATGTAAGGAAAACTACGCCACAAAGGGTTTTATGGTGATTTAATTAAAACGTTCAGTCACAGAGTCGATAACAGAAGCAACCAGGAATGAGGAGACAAGGGCACGGGCGAGAAGAATCTCTTGGGAGAAGATTGGACAGTGCAGGAGTTGATGAGGCTCAGGGCCCAGGAGAGAGGCTGTCCTGGGGTTGGGGGGTCAGGAGACACGTGCCCCCTGACTGGAGACTGGGAGCAGGTGAGCACCTGCACACCCTTCCCTCCACGAAGCCCCAGGCACCTCCCGGCCTCTTGGCCATGGTCCACCCCGAGGCTTGACCTTGCAGGCCAGGGAAGGCCCGGGGAGAGCCGGGGCAGTGGTCTGTGAGGTGGAATGACAGCGCTCATCCTACGTTTGGTCTGGGAGAGCAGAAACGCGGTTAGTCTCGGGTTACTACGGTGGGAAACTCGTCCCAACCAGCTAACGGGAAATAGGTCAAGTCGAAGAACATGTTTCAGCACATTTAGACTTTCGGCAGAGTACCGTGAAGTCTCCTGCTTCCCACAGGTTCTTATTTTAATGAACCCAGTAGATCAAGACTTTTCCTTGAGGGGCGCTCAGCATGAGCTGGTGGACCTCTGAGAGCTGCCTGCTCATTTACTAAGACCTGTCGATTCTAACGCCTTTATGCTCCCCCGTCTCCCACTGTTTTTCTTTGCCGTGGTGCAGATTCTAATCTTTTCTTCTCCTGAATTATTGAAACGGCCCCCTTAAATGGTCTCCCACCTGTGGTCTCATCACCTTCGCCTTCCGACCCACCTCCTCCCACCTTCCAGACCGACGCCTGGAAATCACGCCGCTGATGGACTCACACGTCCTGTCTTACATCCTGTCCGCTCTCTGTTACCCACGGTCGCCTTCCTTGATGTAAGACTCACCTGGGACAGGTTGCTAGAGCAGATCCACAGGTCCCTCCCTTTGAGACGCTGAGGTACGGGCCAAGGGTGGAGCTCCACAACTATATTATAAATAAACATCCTAGTTGATCTTACGATCAGCACCATGGGGGAGAAACACTGTTGACAGCGTACCGCTGACCTTTCACTTGTGACATAGGTCTGTGTTGGGCCGCTGGGCGCCTCCCCGTTCTCGTGGTCTTTGTACCTTGACAGCTGAGCTGCATCTCTGGGCATCAGCTGCTGGAGGCGAGCCAGTCCGGATTCTGGAATTGGGATCCCAAACTAGAGGCCTGTTCGCAATAGCAACTGCCGGACGGTTCGGGCTCATCTACAGACCCAACTCTCGGCTGGTAGAAGGCAGGACGGGGGGTGCACCTGTTGTGGGGACAGAGAGGTTTTTTCTCTTTTCTTTCTTACAAAAATGAGAGAATAACAGACTGCAGGTAGAAGGGGGGAAGCAATTAAAAAAACACATTATATAAATAACTTGCGGGGTTCGCTGCCTCCTGCTGTTCTGAGACAAAGAGCTTAGTAAGTAAACCAAGGCAAGGCAGACATTATGGTCCTGGCACTAAAACTAGCTTTGCCGTGAATCTCTGACTCGCACGCACCTGAAGTTTCAGCACTCCAGATGGCAGAACCGTGAAGTCGGCGGAATTTGCTCTGACATCCTCAAACCTCTCCCTCTGGCTTCTCCTCTCGTCCCGGGTTGCCTCTCTTGGATGTTTGGTGTCTTCATTTGGGATCCAGACACTTGGAGCCCTCCACCGCAGAGCCGTTCTTGGCAGCCCCCCTGCCCCACTCACCCCTCTGCCCACCCCATTCCCTACCCCCAACCCTCATTCCATGGCTTCATCACGTGCTCTCAAGATGGGAAGCGATCCGATAAGCCAATCCCTACTAAGGTTTCAAGGCCTGATAGCAACTCCCTTCTGGAAGTGTATGTTTTACTGGGGAATGTCTGGGAGACAAAAGTCTACCCGAGGTTTCACTTATGGGTGAAATTTTAGGAGAGTGTTAGAATTAAGAAGAGATGGTGATCCTTTCCCACCGATGGCTTTAACCGTTGTGTTCTAGCCGCTATCAGTCTCCTGGCCCCGAGTAGGTACTTGACAGGCAGGCGTAATGCCTTGGACCAGAGAAAGGTTAGTCTCTGACAACTGGATCCCACCTGGATTTTCTTGGCCCACTAAATGTCAATATAACTACTGTCTGAAGAGGGGATTAAATATATATTTAATGAAAATGATATCAATTGTTTTT
>CM052807.1:41656291-41775195 GCA_028533885.1 Nasua narica | reverse complement strand
GGTTTCCCTTTCTCCACATCCTCTCCAGCATTTGTTGTTTACTGTCTTGTTGATTTTGGCCATTCTAACTGGTGTAAGGTGGTATCTCAGTGTGGTTTTGATTTGAATCTCTCTGATGGCTAAAGATGAACATTTTTTCATGTGTCTGTTAGCCATTTGTATGTCTTCTTTGGAGAAGACATATGTAGCATTTGGCCATTTTAAAACCTTTTCACAAATATCCCTTTCAGTTTGGGGTGGGGAAGGAGCTCTGAGAACAGGTTTTGCCTGATGGTTTTGCCTGTCATTGACACCGTGTCCTACAGGACACCAGCAGAGCATCTCTGGTCATGGGCTGCTGACCCCTCTCCTGGGATATTTTAGAGGATGGATGAAGATGAGACCCTCTGCTCTCCTTGTAGCATTAGTAGGTGGTCTAGAATAAAGTGGTTTAGCTCTTCAGGGTTTGGATTTTCATTTGGAGAGAATTGCTTAGCTGTAAGTTTTTGTTTGTTTGTTTGTTTATTTGTTTGTTTTAATAAGGGCCAGTTCAATAGAGTTGTTACCAATACAGCACTGGTAACAATAATAATCCTATACGTGTAATCCCGAGGCAGCCGAAAATAAAAGACTACCCAAGATGTTTCACCGGGATGTATGATACATCTGATAAGGGGTTAACATCCAAAATATATAAAGGATGTACACAACTTAATATAAAAACCCCACAAACAACCCAATTAAAAAATGGGCAAATGACTTGAATAGACATTTTTTCAAAGAAGACATACAGATGGTCAACAAGTACATTAAAAGATGCTTGACTTCACTCATCATCAGGGAAATGCAGATCAAAGCCATAATGAGGTATCACCTCGCACCTGCCAGAGTGGCTGTTATCAAAAAGACAAGAAATGACAGGTGTTGATGAGGATGTGGAGAAAAAGGGACCCTTGGGCACCATTGGTAGAAATGCAAACTGGTGCAGCCACTATGGAAAACAGTATGGAGGTTTCACAGAAAACATTAAAAATAAAGATACCATACAATCTGGCAATTCCATTTCTGGATGCTTATCTGTAAAAAAAACACAAAGAAAGAAAACACTAATCTGAAGAGATATGTGCATGCTTATGTTCATTACAGCATTATTTATAATAGCTGACATGTGGGAACAACCTAAGTGTCCGCGGATGGGTGAATGTATTAAGAAGAAGTGGTTATATCCACAGTGGAATATTACTCAGCCACAAAAAGGAATGAGATCTTGCCATTTGTGACAACATGGATGGACCTAGAGGGTAGAATGCTGAGTGAAATAAGTCAGACAGAGACAAATACCATATGATTTCACTTACATGTGGAATCTAAAAAAATAAAACAAATGGGCGCCTGGGTGGCTCAGTTGGTTGAGCGACTGCCTTCGGCTCAGGTCATGATCCCGGAGTCCCGGGATCGAGTCCCATATCGGACTCCCGGCTCTGCGGGAAGTCTGCTTCTCCCTCTGACCTTCTCCCCTCTCATTCTCAGTCTCTCTCTCTCTAATAAATAAATAAATAAAATCTTTAAAAAAAAATAAATAAAAATAAAAAAATAAAAAAATAAAACAAATGAACAAACAAAACAAAACAAAAACAGATTCATAGATATGGGAAATAAACCATTGGTTACCAGGGTGGGGAAGTGTTGGGGGGATGAGTGAAATAGGTGAGGGAGATTAAGAGGCACAAATTTCCAGTTAGAAAATAAACAAGTCATGGGGATGAAAAGTATAGCATAGGGAATATAGCCAAGAATATTGTAATAACTCTATATAGTGACAGATGGTAACTGGACTTACGGGGGGATCATTTTATAATGTATAAAAATATCAAACCACTCTGATGGACACCTGAAACTAATAACAATTGTGTGTCAGTTACACTTCAATAAAAACAATAATCACAAAACGAACAAAAAACAAATGTCTGATACCCCATTACACCCACTAGAATGGCCATAATAAAAAGCAGAGAGATAATACAAAAGTGTTGCTGAGGATTGTTGTGGGCCAATTAGAACCCTCATATATTGCTGGTGGGACTGTAAAATGGTGGAGCCACTTTGGAGAATAGTCTGGAACATCCTCAAAATGTTAAGCACGGAGTTCCCTTATGACCCAGCATTTCTACTCCTAGCTCTAGACCCAAGAGAGAAGAAAATACAGCCGCATGAAGCTTGTACACCGAAGTTCACAGTAGTGTTATTCATAATAGCCAAAAAGTGGAAACAACCCAAATGTTCATCAAGTGATGAATGAATAAATTGTGGCAAATCCTTACAAAGGAATATTATTTGACAGTAAAAGGGAACAAAGTACTTATACATGCTACAGTAGAGACAAACTTTGAAAACATTATGCTAAGTGAAGAAAGCCAGCCAAAATTACCCAGACTGTATGATTCCATTTCTATAAAATGTCCAGAATTGACACAAATCCATAGAAACATAAAGTAGATTAGGAGTCTCCTGGGGCTGGTGGGGAGAGCGGGTATGGGCAGCAGGTGGGGAAAATGGGGGGAGCGACTATCAGGGGATACAGGATTTCTTTGTGGGGTGATGAAAATCTAAAACTGATATGGTGATGTTGCACAACGGTGAATATACTTAAAACCATTAAATTGTGCACTTTAATGGTGTGCATTGGATGGTGTGTTAATTACATCTAAATAAAGCTGTTCAAAACAACACCGACAACAACAACAGATATTTCACAGGGTTTACCCAGAAACAAGAGGATCAGAGGTATGTAATGCCTCCTACTTGCCGCATGGCATCCTGAAAATTGCACTGAGTTTAGAGTAAAAAGATGTGGTTTGAGCATTGGTTCAAACACCACATAGCTGTGTAGCTTTAGGCAAGTTAATGAACCTCTCTGAGCTTCCATTTTCTCACCTGTAAAATAGGGGTGATGACCTCTGCACATCTCAGCAATTTGGCGTGAAATGAGAGTAATGTCTGAAAGGTGTTTCCACTGAAAAACCAGTTAGCTCCAGACAAAGAAATTATTGTTGTTATTGCTTTGCCCTTTTTAGGATCTGCTTGGTAGGTCTATTGTCAGGCAGTGTTTATTTTTTATTTTTTGTCTCCTGCAAGGTAGCTCTATATTCTGTCTACCAAATAGCAAATTGCTACATTGTTTCTTTGTTGTTTGACACTTAGGTTCTCAACCTAATAGTCTGTTTACTTAAATATTTCAGAGTTTCTTAGCATTTCAAAAGAGTATTTTTAAACATTAGCTATGAAAAAAACAGAAGAGGAAACAGAGGCACAATTGCTTACTCTTCTAGGCTCAGCAGTTACCTATTGAATTATGCACATATACAGGCAGAGAAAAAAAAAACAACAAATACAAGATGCATTCACTTATGAATAGAAGTACGAATTATCTATAAATTTGCCAATCTTTGCCTGGCCTTGGTGGTTAATTTTACATACATAATTTCACCCCCACATGAAAGCCACGCATGAAAATGACAGTTCCCCGGGAAAGCTTTTCTAATCCTCAACAGTGGTTCAGAAGAAGCTTCTGCTTCAATCTGATGGTCAGTCTTGTTATAAGATACATAGAGATAAGGGCCCCCTACAGCTTTGAGAAACGGGACCGAGAGGTTCTAACTGACCTTGAATTCTAGATCTTGACTTCCCTGTGTTTTTTTTTTTGTTTTTTTTTTTTTTTGTAATATTACAGCTTCATTGGGTTTTGGTTCTAGAGGACATTTGATTAAAATGTTATTTTTAGGGAATACACAATTTCCTACGTTAAAATTCCAAAATTCACGAGGGCAGCTGAGACTTGTAACTGTGATGCAATCGGCCGCTGGTGTCCAACAAACTCGGAGCGGGAGGGAAAGAGGGGGAGAGCCTGCACGCGAAATGGGCCCCAGCCTTGAGAGAAGGGACCAGAGTCCAAGCCTCCAAACACACCACCGTACCTGGTGCTCGCCAGAGTTCATAACCTCGTTTGTGGGAACCCACTGTCCAAGGGATATGTCATTTCCTCCCAAAAGAGGGGCTGTGGCCCGGATGTCAGGCATGGGCAGGCTGTTGGGGGAGGGGGACCTCAATTTGCTGTGATACGATTCAGACAGCGTGCTGCCCAGGACAGTGAATAGAGTTGCAGCTCCGAGTCCGCCTCAGGCCCACTTCCTCATGGCCTTCAGTGGACGCAAGCGTCTCACCAGGGCTCACTGGCAACTCGTGTCAGATCAAGGTCTTCCTTAGGCCTGACCTCCGTGACTAATGCATGCTTTCAGAGAGACACTGGCCCAGTTGGCAGAAACCCAAAAGTCTGTTGTCTGGGAAGTTTGAGTAATGGAGAGTTCTCTCTGGTTAAGTTAGATTAACAGGGGCCCAGCTTAATCTGTTCATGGCTGTTATATAGAGCATTTGTATACTTCCGGGTTTCAAGGGATTGACATTTACTTACCATTCATTGACTGTGTTTCTAGTGTTTAGGCGCATATCTTAAAGATGTTGAAAATCTAGTTGATAAACAATCTAAGACACATGAATCAATTAAGAAGGCTTGGTCATTAGGGAAACTGGGATTCAGAAAAGACAGCAATGAGGAGGTAGTTGCGGTTGGAGATGATTTTCTGGAGGAGGTGAGGTATCCCCTGGGCTTTGAAGGACCAGCAGGATTTATTTATCTGGCCTTGAGGGAGGATAGGAAGAGCAGGAGAAGAACACGAGCATAGTTAATACCGAAACAAGAGAGAAAAGAATTGACTCTTTCTTTGCCTGCTCAGAAGGCTCGTTAGGACTTCAGAGAACTCCAGGATCCTTCTAGATCACAAAGCGCAATGTGCAGAAGCATTGACTAGTAGAGTGTGCCAGCTGATGGGTGGGCCTCTGAGAGAGGAGAGTGCTGACAGCCTGCATTTCGGTCCCCGAGTCTCCTTTTGGAGACATGAAAACTAGGATATTTTAAAAAGCAAGTAAAAGAAGCTTTATTTGTTGGGTTAGTGAAAGGACAGGGTATGCATCCAGTTGGGGAATTAGCCTCTTACCCCAGAGCTCATTTACTCATTTGGTAACCACGGGTCACACAGGAAAGAGCTTCATGCCTGAGCCTGAAAAATGGAACTAATAACAGGTCCCCCTGTATGTAAACAAAACTGCATCGGGGATAAGCACTTGTATATTAGCCCTTATGCTCGCTGGAAGAAAAGATTAAAATAGGTTCACAGAATTATTATGGTGATTACATATGCCTGGAGACTGGGGGTTGATTTTTCAATTAATTGATTTTGTAAGTCACTCATGGTGTTGGGCTACAGACCGTAAGGAGGGGGTTCTAATCCCAGATCAATCGCCCACTGCCTGCACCACCCTTCCTTCCCTCATCAAAGGAATATGTATTAGCCTTTTATATGGGTTCCCATAGGTTACCTATGGGTCTTGAGGTCTCAGTTTCCTCATCCATGAGATAAAGATTAAAGTATAAATCCCTTAGGGTTTCGATAATGTCTGGCATATGGCAGATTGTTAATTCATATTAGTTCTCCTTTAATTAATGAGTGAGGGAGTTAAATAAGGCATGATGACTTGAGGAGCTTAAAGCGTGCGATAGGAGGGAAGACAGGGCAGTGGCAGATAATAACGCGAGGCAGGCTGCTGCTAGTGTTAGCGATGGGATATGAATGAGTGGAGACTGTCTGGATGGACGGGATGGCATTCACTAAAGGGCCAGGGTCCTGGTGGTCGAATGGGAAATGTGGATCCTGAGCAAACAGGATGGCGTGAGGCGATTCGAGGAGATGTCCCAAGGCATAACTCACCCTGGTTACCCCTTAGTTAAGCATCGGCTTTTGGGGGAAGATGCAAGGATGCCTCCATCTTTTCCTTTATTCACGTACTTACCCATTGACAAAATGTTTATTACTCCACTCCGCGGGTTGAGCATTTTCCTAGCACTGGGGATACCACCAAAGAATTTACAGAAGAGTGGAGAAGAAAGACAAGTAAAGAGACAGTTAGAAATCACTGTGATGCAGACTAAGATGGTCATTATTTGACCACCTCCTGGGGTCACACAAAACTGGACGTTGGCCTGGATTCTCTGTCTCTGGGTATGGCATCTTCGGGAGGAGAATAAATTCATTCAGTCTTTGTGTCCCCTCTGCCCTCTAGCTCATTGGATTGAGGTTCCAGTGAGATAGGGTACTTAAAAGCTCTTTGGAATCTATATTATGTCACATACATGTGTATTTTAATATGTTAACCATCAATGAATCCATCATCTTATCTTATCCTACCAGATCTGACCATGATTTTAATTTTCTGTAATAAACAGTAGCAGATTTTATTGTCTTTTTTGGTTCTTGCAGTTGCTTCCTTTTGCTGTGAATCTCTGTAAACCCTTATGTACTAGTTCTTTCTGCTCATGTAGTTGTATCCATGCCTGTGTGTCTGCGTCGGATGGGATTTTAGGATGGGCTAATAAGGTTTTAAACTGCCTTTGGAAAGGGGTGAGGGGACTGATAATTAACAAGGAAAAGACTAAGGCATAATGATTAGAAGAGAGAGTCAAGCGTTAGAGAAAGATCACAGTAAGAACACGGAGGGTGGGGCTTAGCAGTGCAAAGGGGACAGAGATGCGAATAAAACCTAGAAGAATAGAATGAGTTGAGAGCAAAAGGCAGAGGAAGACAGGTGCAGCCATCCAGCTGGTGGAGGGGAGAAGAAGGTGCCTCCCATTTTAAACAGCTTATGTCCTCTAGCTGCAATATTTCTGCTGATGTCTGAATAGAGAGAAAAATGTGTGTGTATGTGTTTGTTAATAACAGTTATCTATTTATAGGTCTTAAATTATACACCATGAAAGCCTCTCTGAGACAAGATGTGTTATTTAGCTGCCAGAAGAAGAAGTTAAAGAAAAAAAAAAGCACCAGAAAAGGGGGGGGTCTTCTAGATGTGTTTTGTTTCCTTTTCCTCATCCTCTCCGTCCCTCTTCTTATGGTTAATGACAACTATCACCTCTGTTTTGGAGACGAAACTCCAAAGAGGTATAGAGGAGATTATTAAGACCTTCCTCCAGGAGGAGGGGCCTCCGTGGCTTCCTGAGAATGACGTGACACCCAGATCACAACATTTTCCAGAAGAATCCAAAGAGGAATCAGACAGCACCATTCCTAATATTTCAGAGGATGAGACTGAGGCCCAGGGCGCTTGTCCTATCCAAGGCCTCTGCGAGAGCTGGGACAGAAGAATGTTTGCTAGTTCATTCCAGTGCCCCTTTCTACCGGGATGGCCATCCAGCCCTTGCTCTTTCATCAACTCCAGTGTTCTCACTCATCTATGACGTGGGAAGGCTTGGTATCCTTTTTCCTCTGACTTCATCTTTCCAGAGAACTGTTGGGATCCCCTCATGACCTCAAGATGTCCTTCAGGTAACAGGGCGCCATACTTGATTCTAAGTGCACAGTCACAAGAGGGTGGTTAAGAGCAGAGCTTTGGGCCTCAGGTATCCCAGTGACTGTGTGACTTCACGTACGTGACTCAATCTTAATACCTCCATTTCCTCATCAATAAGATGAGGATAATAACAGAACTTCTTTTCATGGGACCATTGTGGAGACTGAGGTAATACATGTAAAGCACTTAGCAAAGAGCTAGATACTCAGTTGTTTTTATTAGTGTCATAATATCCTAATGGGTTGGAGGAGTTAAGATTCTAACCTAAGAGCTTTCGATGTGCACCTCAAATGGAATGACCACCCCCCTGAAAGGATCTTCCCGTTCAGGCTGATGATGGAGAAGATGGTGCGAACTAGCGGCCTGCCAGGTCACCTACAGGTAGTCTTACTGAGGACGCCAATGATAAGGAAGAAGGATAATGGGGGCGGTGGTGGAGAGGGAAGTGGGCAGAGGCAGTCAGTGAGTATTAGAGGCTGGGCCTCTTCATTTGAGAGGAAAGAACCCATGTCTTCTGTCTTCCTTCTCTCTTTACAGGCCTTCAGGGTGTCAACTTGAGGGTGAGGAGGAGAGACCTCTGGGGGCTCAGGATAGAGACCACTCACCAAGTTCTGTAGTCGGAAATGCTTTCTCCCGTCTCACACACCAGCCCTCCAACCTCGCCCATATAAAGCTTGGCTTACGTTCCACTTCTTAATCATCTTTTGCTAAAGATTTAACATTTTCTTTTATGGAATATTTATGACGATTATTTTATCGGATTCAATGACTCTTCCGTGATTTGAGAGCAGATTATGGCTGCCATTGGCAGAGAAGTCAGAAGTCTCACCCAAGATCCTGTCTTTGGTCATTGTTCTCTAAGCGGGGGGCGGTCTTCCTACTACATCCCCCGATGGCCCTTGACAAAAACTTCAACCTTTCTTCCGCTCTCTAATACACAGTACATTCAGGTGCATACACACCCATACTTTAAAAAAATCATCAAAGCATTTCATATTAATAATTTCTGGCTTAGGGTTAAGCTGAACAATACGTCCTTTTTCTTTCCTTTCCCCTTAGGGGAACACAGGCCCTGAAACCTGAGTCTGAGAAGATCTATTAAGGGAGGCACACATGAAACCTTCTATTAAAATCTAGCTCTAAGCAAAACATTCCATTCTGACATCTCTTGTAAACAATTCAAGGAAGGGGTTATTGTCTTATATATTTTATCTCCTATAATATTTGTGACAGGGCTCTGAATTTAGCAGGGTTTCGATGAGTGATGTCATAGGGTGGGAAGTGAGAGGTAGGGAGCCTTTTTGGGAGGCCTCCAGCGCTGGTATGGGCGGCAATGATAATAACAGGGATAGTTACTCTCGGATGCCATAACTCTAGGTGAGTAAGGCATGTTAGAGACACTATCCCTAATTCTTAAAATAACCCCAGAAGGTAGGGATTGTTCCCATTTTACAGTTAGGGAAACTGAGGCTCAGAGAGGTTAAATAATTGGCCCAAACCACCAAGTCAGTATGAGGCAGAGTCGGAATCTGGAGTTCCCTAGTTCTGTGTGGCTCAGCCTTTCATCACATGGGGTCCAGCACAGTCCCTGGAGTTTCTCTCCATTGGCAGGGTCATTCTTCCTCTGTGTGTTTGTGTGTGTGTGTGTGTCAGGGTGTGCGCAAAGGGCCCTGGCTGAGAGTCCCTTCTGCAGCCTCAGTAGGGGGTGGTGCCATCGGCAGGCTGAGAGCACGGTGGGGCCTGCGTGGGCGCCGCCGTTGGGAGAACTTGAAAAGTGGGAGGGGGAATCTTCCGTTACTAAGCAAGGACCGAGGAGCTGTTGTCAAGGAAGAAGCCCAGGCCTTCCATAAAAGGAAGGTCTCCCTTCCCTGCTGGCAGGGGAAGTGCTGCCTGGAGCACGGAGTCTGACAATGTCCCCAGCCCACCTGCATTTGGGCCGCTCTGGAGAGGAGGCCCAGGGAGCGGGGTGGGGGAAGTGACCAGGAACAAGCAGGTGGGACCTTTGCTTGAAGGAGTCGGGCGGAGAGCAGCCGGGGGAGGCAGGGCACAGCAGAGCACCGGCTGAGCCCATTGGCTGAGCCCCATGAATGCTCTCCTGCCCTCCAATCTTGTCCCCTTTGATCCGTCCTCCAAGAGCTACCTGGGAGATTTGCCCAACATGCCATAGTTCTGCTTAAATGTCCTTCAGGGATCCCATCATCACTGGATAAGACCTAGCTTATTTTACCTGACCAGAGGGGGCCTTTCCTTGAGCTGACCTTGGCCTGCTTTACCAGCCCTTCATACCAGTACCCCTTTGGCCATTCCCAAGTGGTTGTCTGCCTCCAAGCAGAGCGGCGTTTCCTGTGCCTCTGTGCCTTTGCACGTGCTATTTCCGGTCTGGCGTACCCCACCCCCACCCCCACCCCCATACACCTAAACCCTGTTGTCCGGGAAGTCAGACTCGGACCTTCAGCACAGGCAGTTCATGCCAACACCATGGCCATTGCTCTCAGCAGCTTGTCAGTTATGACACCATGCTTGACCCCACTACCTCCCTTCGGAGACCCCGGGCCACCACAGCCTAGCGGCGGGGGAAGCTAGACGTCAAAGACAGTGCTGGAGCAGGCATGTTGCCAGAAGGCCTCTCTCCACTCCAAAACTGCTGACGAAAAGTGCCGGGGACCCCGGTGGCATCCCTCAATGTCCCTCTCTCATGGCTCCCCATCGTTTTGCTGTGTCCTCACATGGCTGAAGGAAACAGGGTGCTCTCTGGGGTTGCCTTTATAAGGGCCCCAATCCCACCCATGAGGGCCCCCCCTTTGTGACCTAATCACCTCTCGAAGGCCCCACCACCTGAGGGGTGAGGATTTAACAACTGAATTGGGGTGGGGGGCACACGGCTGCTCAGTCTCTAGCCTCCCTCACCTCACCTCACCCTGAAACTCCTGGGGAGCGTGGAGGACATGAGATTTAAATCAAGTTTGAGCTCCAAGTTTAAAGCACCAGTGATTTTTTTTTTTTAAACCCGAGAATGATGAAGCCCAACCCACAACGTTACCGAAGGAAAGAGAAAAGGAGGTTGGGAGGCAGTTTACATCTGGCAGGGTGGAGACGTCCCCCCAGCTGCCGCCATCTGACTCTCTTTCCTGATTTGACCAGCCCTCCGTTCCCTGGTCCCCTCACCCCTCTCCCAAGTGGAAGCGGAGAGCTCTTCTCCGAGGGGGTGTGAACAGCACACGTACGTGCCCGGCTGCTGATTCATCGTGAGCTTCCCCCACAGGTTTCCCTCACGGACAGCCGGGGAACACCTGTGCTGACGGAAGGGTCTTCGTTATGTCACGAAACCCTCTCCGCCGCTGAGGTCGGTTTGATTGTGCCCGTTTTTGCTGATGAGGCTCCGAGTTGCACTGCTTGCCCAAAGTCAGCAAGCTAGCAATTCCGAGATGTTCAGTCCAAGCCACCTCTGCTTCTCCAGTCCACGCTCCCTCTCCTCTACCGCTGCTGAATTCAGCTCAAAAGGAGTATTTCTTGGGGCACCTGGGTGGCTCAGTGGGTTAAAGCCTCTGCCTTCAGCCTGGGTCATGATCTCAGGGTCCTGGGATCGAGCCCCGCATCGGGCTCTCTGCTCAGCGGGGAGCCTGCTTCCCCCTCTCTCTCTGCCTGCCTCTCTGCCTACTTGTGATCTCTCTGTCAAAAAAATAAATAAAATCTTAAAAAAAAATATTTCTTAAGCACCTACTGTGTACTGGGCCCTATGCTCAGAGCCAGAGAACACAGATGAAGACTACCCTGTCCTTGCCTCCATGCAGCTCCCATTATGCTGGGGGAGCCATAGGACGGGGAAGTCGTCCAGTGTGGACTGAGGCAAAGGTGGTGGTGGCGGTACGCCCTGGGGGCGATGGGAGCCCAGAGGAGGGACTCTTCACTCTACCACGAAAGGGTGATGATGCTCGAATAAACAGCTGAATATTGCCCCTGAGCTGACCCAGGTGGGGGTCGGGGGCTGGGGAGCTTTACACGAGAGGCGACCAAGGAGCCCAGGTGGGTCTCCCCACAGGGGCAGGCTGGGCGGCTTGGTTATAATTTCTCCTTCCCCTCCCACTCTGAGGACGTTATTAGTTGTTTGCTCTTGAGTCCCCATCTGTGGCCATGCCAGGGATTTTTGTTTTTTAAGCTCTATCTTAACGTAAGGAGCAGAGCACGTTGTCCGGAAGGAATTTAAAGCGCTCACAGGTGCAGGTGGGGAAGGCTTATTGTAAGGCGCCAAAGGCACATTTCCAGGATCCTAGAAATGACACCACACAGACGAATACCCGTGGCACCTGCCCTAAGGCCGGTTCTGCAAGGGGCCAGGGGGAGGTGTAGATGATCACGGTCATAAGACAGTGTTAAGGATAATATGGCCGGGTGAAGGAAGTCAGGCGCGTCCCTGTAGCAAAAGCACCATATCCAGAGTTGGATTTACTCAGCGATGTTCGGGTTTTATAGCTCCCAACTTAGGGCTATATAAAAAAAAAAAAAAGGTTGACTTTTGAAATTCCTGCTGGAAAATAACTTTTTTATTAAAAGGCTGAATCTCCCTAGTCTTAAACCTGTCTTTGCCATTGAAACAATTATTCTTTTGATATACTTTCTGAACCCAAGCTTTCGTAACCCCACAGATAAAATACCACAACTGAAGAGACCTTGTGAGATAGAGCCCAATCCTGGGATCGCTTGTGAATTCACTGAGAAGACAACATACACAGGAAGCACTTCAAATCGCCTAACATTGGTCATTAAGTGCTACGGCATAAAACCACTTTCACCTCTCATCACCCGGGCTCTGGATGCCTATACGTGTGAATATAGTGCTTTCCACAGGTTGGGTGCACGTGGACCGGCAGTCTGTCCGGCCGCTGTTAGCCAGGAAGCCATCTTGGCATAGTTGGTCTGGGACCCCTCCTCTGTCAGGGCTGCCTCTGAGGTACCCGCGTCCCTGGGTGGGAACGGGTTGCTCTGTGAGACCAGCAGCAGCACAGGAGCTCTCAGGTGTGGGTGTCGGGGAAACAGGAGGGATGGAGGCAGAATGCCCACAATGAACAACTGGGACCGATGCCCGGGGACAGCTAACATGGTGGCCGGTTGTGAGGCTGAGACAGGAGGATGATGAGCGTGACCATGGCGAGGAAGCCAAAATCATTGCTTTGGGGAACACATTATTATCAACTATTGCTTTATTTATTTATTTATTTATGTATGTATTTATGTATGTATGTATGTATGTATTTGTTTATTTATTTATTATTTTGTCTCTTCCTCTCTTGGAGTCTCGGTAAACTGTCTTTCTTCCTTTGGCTGCTCCAGTTTCTTTATGTATTTCTCTCTTTATTGACTTAGTCTCTTGAGGTGTCTCTCCTGTCCCTGATTCTTCAGTGATCACCTATCTCCAGTGCCCCCTGGTCTGGTGTGTCTCTCCCTCTGCTTCTGTCGCCTTTAGCCTTCATTCTTTCCCTCCCCATCCAGTTTTCAAATATCGGCTAATAGTTTCAGGCCTTACTGCAAAAGGACATACGTTGTGAAATTTTGTGTAAAAATTTCTGTCAAGAGTACTCATAAACACCTAGCTCTTCTATCCATGAGAATTTCTCTTGGACACTTCCAACTCTGACTCCACCTCTCTAAATCCCTTCCCGGGCCACCTGGGATGGTCAAGGAAGCATTCAAATGTCTGGCCCTGACTGCGCACCTTCTCCCCAGACTGTCCCCTTTGTCACCCTGGGTCCTGCGTGCTCCTCTTGCTGACAGGGATCACATGTCCTCTCCTTTCTCTCCCCTCTTCCTTGCCTATCTTTCTGCCATTGCCCTGTCTCCGTGTGTCCATGAGACATCAAGTTCCTGGACCAGCCATCCAAAGCCCATCTTGCAATGTGGTCAGCTCCTGCTGATGCCTCAAGTCTCCTGGTGACTGAGGAGCCTTACGCATAGGAGCAAAGCCTTATGCCTGGTTTCCAAACAGGCCTCATCATGAGAGTCAGAGGGAATGTCGGAAATCTAGATTCTGGAGCTCAGCACTGGCCTGAGGAATCTAGTCAATGCCACCGTGAAGAATCCTGATCTGGTCTGAGGTCACCAGGACAACTGGGGGGAGGGGTGTGTGTGTGGCACAGGGGTTGGGGACAAGGTTAGGAGCTGGTTTGCAGCGCTACGTGAAGTCACCTCCTTCCATGTCTACCCTTCCCGGCACCAAGTTCAAGTTCATTCTGGATTTGGGGCAGTCAGAGGTCTGAACCCCACCAAAGCCCAGCTGAAAGATCCATGAGATCTGAATCAGCCGGAAGCAACAGCTCTGGGCCCCAGAACCCATGCCTCAGTTCCACCTGGCATCACCAATTATCTGAGCCTCTGACATCGGGTTTTTTTTTTTTTTCGTTCCCTCGAAATAGGGCTATAATTAAATCCAAAATTGTGCTGGGGACTTTATAGTCATGGCAAAAGCAGAACACAATGTCTGCAGACCAAAAAAAAAAAAAAAATCCTCTTTCAATAAAAATTAATTATTCGCAGCTCATGTCCCAGTCCTGGTGGTGATGTGGGGAATGCTTATGAAGCACAGGGAGGACCGGCTAGAGGCACGGGAGGACAGCTCCCACACTCCCCTGGCTCTGCCTCCCCCCACTGCCGCTCCTGCAAACCCCCTCCCCCATACCTCCTTCCTTCCCTCGGAGTAACTGCTTCTTCTCTGCAGCCTTGTGGGTTGCTGGAATTTTTTTTCCCCTTCAGGGTTGAGAAATTGAAAGCAGCCGTAGACAGGGCTGGGAGAGGTGAGAGAGAGAGAGAAAGAGAGAGAGAAACACAAAAGGAGAGCGAGAACCTGTGATCTGTCATTCCCATTCAATCTCTTTTTCTTTCCCGAGGAAAAATTCTCACTGACGGGGACTATAAGAATTCTGCTGGCAGCATGTGCCTTATGCTTCCCGCCACACGGGCTGTACAGGCTCTAGCTCGGGCTCCCTCGGTGAGCCATGGGGGAAGAGGAGCGAGCCGGAAGCAGTGCCCCATATTATCCATATGACAGACCCCACTACTGACCAGGTCCTGGGATGTGGCCTTTCCTCATGTCCAGAGCAGGAGTCCAAAGGCACCGTGGATCAGGAACAGGATTCTATTGTGGACAAGCCTCCTGGGGAGTAAGTACAGTGAAGAACCAGAGAGACAAGGACAGGAAAGGGGAGGCGGGGGACGGGGGTGCCCTTATCCTGTAAACTAGTCACCAGATTGGATCAGGAAAATGAAAAAGGATTTGCAAAAACCAAAGCAGGCATGGAGCAAGGTTGGACACCTTGGGACTGATCTGCGGAGGGAGTGGAGGGAAGGACAGAGGCGTGGGAGCCCGACACAAGGTGCCCTGTCAGTATCTAGGGTTTCTTCCTGCTTTAGATGAGGTCTTCACCATCCACTGTGCCCAGAGGAGGGTCCCACAGGCTTCACCGAAAGCTGGGGTCAGAGTGCTCAGGGCGGTAAATCACCTAAACATGAGGGGAAGGGGAAGGGGCACAGAGGGGAAGAGGCTTCCTCAGCAGGGCGCAGCAGTGGGAGGCTGCCCTGGGTCAGGGCTCAGACACTGCTGGGTGTTCATCAGGGGCAGCTCTCGGGGGCACACTCACTCAGTGCTCCATAAGTGGCAGACCCAAATTTAGCCCATAGAAGGGGCAGCCAAGGTACAATGTAAGAACCATCTCTGGCTTGGTAAGGCGTAGAAGGTAAATTGGAAGCTGTAGAAAGAAACAGGCAGAGGCTGTGGAAGGCTGGTGGGATGTTACTGGTGACGCTCTCGGATGTGGGGATGACCACAGTCATCCTCCAACCCCAAGTTCTTCAAGATACTCTCAGCAACGCATGCCTTGGGTAGAAGATTGAATGACGTGCTCCCCAAGTCCAAGACTTGACGATTCTGTTGAGTCAGGCAGCTCCTCCCTGTGTTGGGGGGCTGACAGGGTCTCCTGAAGGCCAGCATATCCTTATTTCCCACTGATGATGTCCCGTCTCCTCTTGTAACGTGGCGCGCACTCACTTCGCGACAGGTCTGCCATATTCCATTTCTGTTAGGGCAAATTCCCCCCTTTGCACCACCTCTCACCCAACTCCCTTGCTCGGTTTCGAAGCGCATCAAAAGCCCAGATTTCTTGACTTGGGAAGAGGGGAGGCCTTGCTTTAACTCAGGTGGCTAGAAACTCTGTCAAGGCTCCCTGATCCTGGGCATTAAACAATGACTGCCACTCTTTCCACCCTCGGTCAACACTGTATCACAGATCCCAGCCAGGGCAGTAAGACAAGAAAATAAAATATAAGGCTTGAAAAGGAAGAAATAAAGCCATCGCTAATTACAGACGGCATAACTTATGTAGAAAACCCAAAAAAAATCTATAGATGCACCATCTGAATTAATAAGTAAAACGACCAAGAAGGCTGGACTTAGGATCGATACAAAATTATTAGTATTTTATAAATGTGCAACACATTCTTAAACTGAAATATATTTAACAGTTATAGTTTAAAAGCATCAAAAACGTAAAACAGCTATGAATAAATCATACGAAGTCGTGTAATTCCACCGCACTGCAGACCATAAAAAAACATTACTGAGACAAACTAAGAGACTCAACAAATGAAGGAATATATGCCATGTTAATGTACTGATATATTGCAAAGGTTTAAATTCTCTCTAAATTGATCTATGGATGCAGCATAATCGTCATAAAAATTCTAGCAGGTGTGTGCGTGTGTGCGTAAACTGGAAAGCTGATTCTAAAATTTATAGAGCTATGTGACAGGATGAGGAAAGCAAGACATTCCCGAAGAACAAAGCTGGAGCCCTCATACTACCGCCCAATGCTTATTATATAGTCAGAGTAATTCAGAGAATGTGGTATTGACCCAAAGATAAACAAATACACAAATAGAACAGAATAGAGCCCAGAAACAGACCGCATGTATGAGGTCACATGGTTTATGACAGAGGGGAGAAAGTGTTCCTTGCAGTAAAGTGCTAGCTTGATTGGATATCTAAATGGGAAAAATGGGGGCACCTGGGTGGCTCAGTTGGTTCAGCTTCCGACTCTTGATTTCAGCTCAGGTCACGACCCCAGGAATCCTGGGATCAAGCCCACTGCAGGCTCCCTCGCTCAGCAAGGAGTCTTCTCTGCCTCTTCTTCTCCCTCTTCCCTCCCCCTGCGCATGCTCTCTCTCTAAAATAAATAAGTAAATATGGGAAAATGAATTTTATATTACACCATACCCCAAAATCAATTCCAGATGGACTGTAGATCTAAACATGAAAGTAAAACTACAAAACATCTAGAAGAAAACATAGGGACCTATCTGCATAGGCATGGCATAGGGAACAATTTATTAGCTAGAAAATGAAAAGCACAAATCATAAAGGGGAAATATCATAAATTGGAATTCACAAAAATTAAGACATGTTTATCAATATCAAATTAACATTTGATATTGATATAAGATTTGATATAAGAGAAACAAAATGCAAAGAAAATATATGAGAACATATTTATATTTTTATATCTTTTCTATGTCCAAGATATACAAAACCCCCTAAAAATCAATAATAAGGAAGACAGGTGACTATTTATCCAGAAAAAGATTAGGTAAAAGATTCGAATAGTATTTTTAAGGATGTCCAATTAGCTCATAATCATTTAAAAAGGAGTATAGCCTCAAGAGTCATCAGGGGAAAACACAATAAAATTCCACGATATATCACCAGAATGGCTAAAATTAAAAATCATGCACCATTAAGTATTGTGAGTACGTGGAGCCACTAGACTTTCAAACACGGCAGGTGACAGCGTACATTTACACAACCACTTATAAAATTCTTCACTAGTATCTACTAAAGCTAAACATGATACACTTTATGACCCAGCAATTCACTTCTAAGAATATCCCCAACAAAACACAACCCTAAGGGCATCAAGAGACCTGTGTCAGAAAGGTGGTAGCATTCCCAAACTAGAAACAAATGTCCATAACAGTCGAATGGATAAATATTGTTATGTTGTTATGTTCACACAATGGGATATTATTCAAAAGTTTGCTATTCACAACAAATGAATGCATCTCAAACTTAATATTTAGCAAAAGAAGCTAGGCACAAAAGGATACATACTATGTGGTTCCATTTATACAAAGTCAAAATAGGCAAATTTAACTTATGCTATTAGAAGTCAGGATAGTGGGTTACCAAATGGGGTTAGAGTGGGGCTTCCGTGGTGTTGAGAAGCTCTATTTATGGATCCCAGTGCTGGTTTCCCAAGTGGGGCCTCTTTGGGAAAATTCATTGACCTTGACTCATGACTTGTCTGTTTCTGTAAGTATGTTTCAATTCAATAAAAAGTTTACCTAAAAAATAAAGAACTGTGGAAGGAAGTCCTCAGAGGAGCATAATCCCCCCATTCAGGGAAAAGAAACAATAGAGAAACTGAAGGTCGAGGAGGTCAGAGGTTCAGGCCAGCATCAGAAGGCAGAATGGTGGCTGCCCATACGGGTGCGACCTGAAGGTCAGCCTCACATTGTGGTCACAGTGTCAGACATCCCAGCACCAAAGATAGATCCACTCCTTTGAACTTTCAAGAATCCCCTGGAAGGATTTGAGTTTGTGCCCTGTCCTCAACTAAAACATCAAGGACATTTACTGACTGCCAGCCTTGAAAGCCCAAGCTTCCTGGACATAGACGAGGCGCCAGGAACAGGGAGGAGGTAAGGAGCAGGGAGCATCCACTCAGGGCGGCCCCTTACCATGGCCTTCCAGATCAATCATTTCATCTCTTTGCATTCAATAAATAATTATGGAGGAGCTACTGTGCGTTGGCATTGCAGTAAAGGACTGGTATGAACAAGGCAGGTGCTGCCTCCGCCCTCTTGGAGTGTTCAGTCCGGTATATGGGCACATAAAGCTGAATTTCTAGTGGGTGGATGAGCCGACCACTCAGCAAGGCAAGAGCCAACCCGGGCTTCAGTTCCCAGTCCCCTGAGCCCACACCTAACAAGGGACCCTGCAGGGGACCCGCTGGAACCCCTCCCCCAGCATGCTGTTCAAGGGAACAGGCGCGATCTTCCCAGGGTGCAGCGCGGAACCTGAGAGGTTACTTTGAAACGGTTGAGGAGACACGGGCGCGTCCTTTCTGCAAATGGATTCCAGCCAACAGTAGGAAATTTTCATAATCTCACTTTATGTCATAATTATAGTGTACTTGCTCTTCACTGTCATCAGCCAAAAGGGGTTTTTATCAGCGTATTTGTCATTGTAAATGTTACGTGTGTGATCATGGAAATTGGTCACTGAAGCAACAGAAGAGCCGATGACACTCAGGAGAGACAGGTTCCCTGCGCGGAAACACAGCCCACAACCTCTAGGAGGGGAGGGGTACGCGCAGACCCGGGGCCACAGGGCGCCTGCCCCCCCGGAAAGGGTCTCCCGGTCGCACGGGAGCTGCGGCCAACACCGCAGCCTAATTTGCCTTCTTAGGAATTGAAGAGAGCCCAATTATCAGGGAGGAATTTCATCAAAAGAACCAGACTACTCTGTGCGTGTGTGGGATTCACGCTCACCTACTAAGGTATCCGGTTCCGTTTTATTTATAAGACCTGTGAAGTTCCTATGTTCTAATTAATAAAACATAATCATCCTTTCAGTAGAAAACAATTCTGTGGCTTTTTTGGATATGAAGACAAGTAGGAGTTCTTTGTCTTGACAAGCCACGCGTCCCAGACTCCGTCCCAGCGCTGGAGGATGAGAAGTGGCTTTGGCAGAGTGCTGTCAACCCCTCACTCCCTGAGCTGGCTAGGCAGCGGCGCTGAGCTAAGCCGACCGCTCATGAGGCTCAAAACATCCTTTGATCCTCCTCCGAGCCACTCCATCAACTCTCATTTCTCCCATAGAGGTTGAGTGTCTTCTGCGTGTCGATCGATCCATCCATCCTGCCTGGGACCACGCCACCAGAGGCCATCCCCCCGGGCCACCCAGCCCTGACCATGAGGGCAATCTCTAACAATCCTGAGCCTGGGGACCTCTCCTTTAGGACTTGGTCTCCCAGGGATGATCATTCTGGAGCATGTGCTCCTAGGAGTCAAGAACCGACGCGCTCTCACTCTCCAGCCCTGCTCTTTCTGATACATCACACGGATTCTCATTAGCACGGCTCTAAGAGCTGGCCAAGAGCCCCTCAGTACGTGGTTTCTGGCTTGTTTTTGTAGTAGCCAGATCCAGACACAGTTCCTTTTGCTAAGACTGTGTGTTAATAGTGTGCATGCCTGCCTTTCTTGGCAGTGTGGGCAGGCTGTCCACAGTGGAACTCCCTTGCAATTCATGCCTAGTCTAGTTGAGACCTTGCTTTGGGGGAGAAATACAAAGGCCCCCCTCCCTGCAAGTTGTTAAATTGGTACCTTACAGGGGCACACTGTATTCCCAACAACATGTCTGGGTTCGCAGGGAAAGAGTCCACAGCCTGTAATTCAAAGATCACAACAATGTCATGTCTATTATCAACCCCCCCCCCCCCGGAAGTGTAATTGTCAAGGAGGCAGCTGGGGCAGGTAAGGTGCTTAGGGATTTCCTAAACTATTTTGGCTCTTTTCTGAGACAAAAAATCCCAAGATGATGCAAAGATCCCTGCAATGAGGGATGTGGGGATAGGGCTGTGTGCCCACTGACAGGTAAAAACAGAAAAAATTCATGGAAGCAGAGTGAACCTTCCCCAGACTTCTGAGAAGTTTTCTAACACATGGCACAGGCAGCCTGCAACCTTAGGACAGACTCACAAAGGCTCAGTGGGACTGTCGGGGTCTGGGTGGTAACTATTTTGAGTCTACAAATTCACTTGGTGAGATTCCAAATAAAAACAAGAATTGGGTAGGCTATAGATGGATGAAACTAGAAGATGCTGACTTTTACTTTTTATTTTTTTAATTTTAAATTTAAAATATCTACCATCACTATAAACAAAAATATAAACAAAAGGCCATGCAAGTCCAAAGAATAGATGAGTAGAGAAAGCAGGCATAATTCTTTGGAAATGACCGAGGTGATTCAGGTTGCTGGAGTCCACAGCTGTGTGTAAATTTTATAATCAGCTTAAACACATACTAGAGACTCAAGAGCTGATAATTCTAATCTAAACTTCCTGAATAATCTTAACTAAATAACCCCCAAAGATAAAACTTTTTAGTTATACATGCAGAGAAAAATGTTAGCTGAGAATAATATTGACAAACAGTGATGAAGGTCCTACAAAAAGCGTGAAATGGGGAAATGTGCTACCAGCCTCAAGGAGAGAGGAGAGAAAAATCTTCACTACTGGACCAAGTAGGAGAACATTTACCCCCAACTGTCCTCCAAGATTAAGCATGGGCTGGCTGCCAGTTGCCTACTGCAGGGAAATCAAGTGAGCATTAAGAACCCAAGAGAAGATGCTCAAAGCAAATATCTGGGAGGTGACCGAAAGAAAGACATTTAGCTGAGTTGGCAAAGTTGAGAGCAGAGTGGATGAATATACTTGAATTCTGGAAGTAGCTCTTGGCTAAAGCCTGAATATGCCAAGAAAGAAAGACCCCCTACCTCCTTCTCTTAGCCCCAAGACTTGAACATTGATTGGAATTAAAAAAAACCTGAGTGTTCCGGGAAGGATTCTCAGTCTTCTTATTCAGTGGATAAAATACGTGATTTAAGAATGTATATATTCCATCCATATATTCACACACACACATGGCACATATATAGTGATCCATGGCTCAGTTTATGGCTCTAGTTAGCATTGAGACCAAACTCACCAGGTAATGGGACAAATTATGTTATCTGATCAGCTAAAAGATCCTGCCCTAGGCTTTGTTCCACATCCCCTCAGATATACTCTACTAAGCAAAAAATGCCCCCCACTCCAAACAAACAGCAGAAGGATATCCAGTGAAAAGTCCAATTCCCCAAAATGTGGTTGCTTCAAATAGACCTTCTTTTCATTAGATTAAAAGTGGCATTAGATTATCTAGTGGCATATATGTGTGTATAAATTTTTACTCATTAGTCTTGAGTACCTCTAAGACTTTATACTCACCATTAAAAGGAGCCAGGGCATGATGGAGTGATGATCAGTTGGTTCTAATTATGGGGCATGGAAAGTTCAAGTTCTGGAATATCTTGTACCTGAAAGCAAAGAATTGTTTAAAAATGGGTGGCATTGTGTTAAAAGTACAGAGGAGGAGGGGTGCCTGCATGGCTCAGTTGGTTAAACATCTGATTCTTGACCTTGGCTCAGGTGTCCATCTCAGTACCATGAATTCAAGCCCTGTGTTGGGCTCTATGCCAGTCATGGAACCTACTTAACAAGCAAGCAAGCAAGAGAGAAAGAAAGAAAGGAGAAAAGGAAGAAAGAACAAAGTAGGTAACTTGAAGGAGGTCACAATGACCAAAATTTGGTAAAATTCAAGCATCATAAAAGAATAATAATAGTGAGGGATTATAATAATATACTTAATAATATGAAGAATCTTTGGTAAGTGTAAAATATTGCTGAGTCTAAAATTTTGCTACAAAAAAAGGAAGGTGGGCTTTCCTAAAAGAAGAATGCCAACTATAGATACAGAAGGAATGATAGAATTATAATGTAACCATTTTATAATCATCTAAGTAAGTTGAGTAAATATCATCAATGGATAATAAAGCCATTGTGTGAGTATTATTGGAGTAGGATATTTACACAGTCTCAAAGTATTGCTCTATAGAATATATATTAATTACAAATGAAAACATGTGGGAACTTGCAATGGGGAAATCCAGAAGGCACCTTCTCAACCAACTGGACCTATTCGGCATCATCAATAATGGAACAAGCTGATGTTCTTGAGGAAGATTTGATGTACTAAGAGGTCACAACATCACCTTTGTAATATTCTTGGCAAAAATGCTTAATCTACTCATGAGAAAATCATCATATAAATCTAAATTTTAGGACAATCTATAAAATGACTGACCTGAACTTTTTAAATGCCAATGGGATGAAAGATTTTCTTGAAAAAAGCAGAGGACTATTTTTAATTGAAAGAGGTTATAGAGATGTATCAAGTAAATACGATGTATGAACTTTGATTAGATTCTGGATCAAATGTAAAAAAATGGCTGTATAATGGGACACTAGGAGAACTGAATGTGAGCTATAGATTAGAAGATACTCTTATATTAGTATGAGTTTTTTTTTTTTTTTTAAGTAGGCTCCACGCCCAACATGGGGCTTAAACTCATGACCCTCAAGTCAAGAGTTGCACTCTCTACCAACTCAACTGCACCAGCCAGGTGCCCCCATATTAACTTTCTTGAGCATTATCATGGTTGTCTTTAGGAGACACTTGTTAAAGCACTTGGGGGTAAATTTTAATCATGATACCTGCAACTTATCTTCAAATAGTTTGGTGGGGGACAGAGAAGAAGGATGGGCATATGGGCAGAGCGAACACACGTAGTAAAATATTAACAACTGGTGAATCAGAGTGAAACATAAATGAATCTTCATTGTCAGACTTTCCATTATTTTGTAGGTTTGGAATTTTTCAAAATAAAAAGTTGGGGGAAATTTGCTTGTAAGGCTATAGAGGAAACACGAGGACATGCCACTTCAGTACAATTTACATTCTCTGGTATACTGAATGGAATATGCTAGCAAAGCAATCAAACCCTGGCACGTGGCCAAAAGGAAAATAGTCCTAAATATTCATAAAATAATAACATCTCTCCCTGGGGGATTTACATATGTGCTAGGCATTGTGCTAAGTGCTTTAGTCTCATTTGACTCTACAAACACCTTATGGGGTGGGCACTATGTTGCAGATGAGGAAACGGGCTCCAAGTGGTTAATAACATGCCAGTGCCAAACAGTGAGTGGAGGGGCTGGAATAGAACCACCTGTCTGACCCCAGAGCTTGGCTTTCAGCTTCCCTTTCACGCTCACTCCGTGGCCACTACTGGAGGCCCTGACCCTGTACAGAAAATTAGGTGACATGATACATATATATATACACACACACACACACATATATACTTATACATATACATATACATATACATATACATATACATATACATACATGGGACTATATATATATATTCCTAGAAATATACATTAATTTTGTTAGAAATTGGAAAGAAAGATACATAAATTTATAAAATTATATTCTGAATACTGTTAATCTGGGTAGTCATCAATTATGAAAGAAATTATCAAGCTATTTAAAATGGTTACTCAGTATTACCAGCTAAATTTGTTAGGCTAATCCAATACTCTGGTCAACGGAGTTACCATACATACCATGGGTTACCATTTTTGAAACAAAAAAGATCATTTGGAAATTGCTTATATAAAACTCTATCTACTAAAAAAGTCCTTTGTAACAGCAGCAGTATAAATAGCAAGACCATCATTTACTGGTATGTCCCTTTTAGCTTTTCAAAAATGATTTCACAGTTATTATTCAAATTTTTTATCAGTTCTAGAATGGCATGGAGACAGGTGTCAGGGCCATCAGAATGGAGCTCAATCGAAACTGATTCTATGGTATCTCTCGAGATTTTCTTTAAAAAATAAACTGCTTGTGGCTTGTTTGCGTAAATGTTGAGGAGAGAGTGTGCATCTCTGTCTCTGCCGGTGAGTAGAAGATTTCGTTTTTAGGAAACCAAATAAAATAATCCTAAGATCAGGACTCTATAATAAATGAAGGCATGTTGGCCTCTGGCTGAGAAAAAGTAAACAGAATAATTCCAACCAAGCTTTCAGAGACATTTTAGATCTTTGGATAACCTGGAACAATGACACCAGCATTTGACACCAGCAATGTGAGATCTGGCATTCTAGGAGGCAGGGCTGAAGAGTAGTTACGAAGATGGTTTCAGGCATTAGTTGGTCCAGAGTCAAATTCTGGCTTGGCAATTTTCTAACTATATGAACTTAGGCAAGTTATTTGACTTCCTTGCCCCTCCATTTCCTTACCTTGGAAAATATGGAGTGCCATGTTTTCAATGCCACCAGAGTTAACACTTCACTGAAAAAGAGCCCAGTAATGGAATAAAGGAAGTCCATGCCAAGAAACAAGAACCTCAGAAATATTCTCTTCCACCCAAGGTTAGGAGACACCACGAGTCCCAACAGTGTAATACAAATGGCTCAGCATGGCTGGCATTTCATGAGGCCAACATTGGGAAAATCTTTTGATAGGCAGCAGATGAAACATTCTAGAAAAAGACTTGGAATATTTGGGAGACTTTAGCCAGATTTATAGTCTTTTGATCATAATTAATTGCAAAGTTATGATTTTTTTTTTTTTTTGCTGAGATATGCTATAGCCACCAGGGCCTGAATATCTCAGATGACAAAGTGCCCTTTAGGAAAGTAGCAAGAAAAATTTCTATAATGCAAAGCCTGTGGTAGCATTTTCAGGAAGTAACAGCCGCTGCTTCCCAGTAGACCAAATGTTACTGGTAGGGGTTCTAAAACAGACAAGCAAACAAAATAAGAGGTGTGCAATCCAGGATAAACATCAGAACTTAAATGAAACTGAAAAGTAGGCAGAGTCTGTCTTTGACAATTCCCTCTTCTCCTTCCCCAACTCAACACCAGTGCCAGGGCTGTCTTGCTGCTCTCTGAACGCCTATAAGCCCCAATTAGTGCAAGCCCCCTATGCCTGTCCTACCAGGCAAAACCTGCCAACCCATTAAAAACCACTAGTCTCCTAGCAAGTAGGAAAATAACTGGAGTAAAATTATTCAGAAGGAGTTGCAAGTCCTTGATAACTTTGGACTTCAATAATTTTGAACTTTAAAGGGGTGAAGTATCCCGAACAGGGTTGAGATGTGAAGGAGATATTTTAAGAAAGGGATCTTCTGGGAACTGCTGTGGGCCTCTACAGCTCATACACATATGGCCTCAACATAGAATAGGTTTAGCTTACTTCTCAGATTTGCCAACCCCATGTTGGTTCATGGAATATGAGACCAAAGTCCAACTGATAAGCTGGGGCCACAGTGGAGCCACGATAAGTCAACAGAGACACATCAGCAACTAAGAATGACGGTACTTATAGACAAATATTGCCCCAAAGAGGTAAAATGACTTGAAACTGGCCAGTCATGCAGTGTTGTGTTTGGGTTCATTTCTTCCATGTCACCAATGGGGAGGCTAATAGATCAGCAACTAAGACTTCCCAGAGTGGTGCGGGACCCTGGACACATCAACCTGAATGTTCATCCCTAAGCCCCAGTATTTCATTCAGGACAGACCGGAAGAGGGCTCTGAAGGGACAAAATGGCAGATGAAGCAGGAAGTGGTTGGGAGCCAGGAAAGTTCTACCTGCTTTTCGTTGGTGATGGTGGGTGCATTTATAAATTGATGACATGTATAGAAGCCTTTCTCTTCTTTAATGTGTCCTTATTCCTTAACTGCTGCTTCCTTGAGTCCCTGCCAGCCTTCCTTCACCCTGAGCTGAAGGGTCTCTGTGCCCTGATGACAAAGGCTGAGGGCACTGTGACATACTTCTATCTCTACTGATGGTTACTGATTTCTATAGAAAGTTAACCACGGGTTCCAGCTAGCTTAGCATTTTCTCAGCTGTGGCACGATGCACTTGGACTTCATTTGTGATAGGCCCCTCATTGAGCAAGAAAGCTGGTTTCCTTTTTCCTGCCAGAAAACCTGGCTCTCTCATTCGCCATATTTTCTGGGTCTGCTGGACGTGGCTCAAAAACGCCCCAGCAAAGTCTGTCTCTGGGGAAAAAGCAATCCCCGAGAAAGGACAATTAAAAGTAGCCTTTGTCTCTGATTTTTACTGGCAGTTGTAGCAGGTGAAGTCATAGAAAAGGTCACGGCCCACGGCTCACAGCCCACACACAACCCGATTGTGCAACTGAGCACTTCCCACAAGTGCTTCCAGTTGGAATAGGGACATTGAAGGGAGATTCCCTCACGGCACAAGCTGGGGGAGGAGGATATAGGCCATTTACCTACACAATGAGGCAAATGTCCTACTTGCTAAGTCTGGAAAGGTGGGTGGCAAGAGTGGTGGCACCCATTTTCCTCAGAATACAGTTTGTCTCTTTGGTTCTACTTCCTCCCTGGTGTCACCCCTAGACAGGACCATCCTGGAATTAAAGGTCATGACTGCAATCATATGAGTCAAAGAGTGTTCTACAGAAAACAACTAGTAATATATTCAGCGATGTTTTCTCAGCAAATAGCATCATTGACTTCATCGCTTTTGTGTAGCCCAGAAATTCAGATTTAGTGCAGAAATCCCAGAGAAACAAAAGGAAGTAGGGTCATTCCTTTGATTACTTGCTGAGAGTTAGATAAGGGTTATCACGGAAAATATTGCTTAAATGGCTTATGAACAAAATGAGCTTTGACCTCTTTTTATGGTTGTTTTTGTTTACCAGACTCTAAGTAAGAAATCCTTGAGCACCACTCAAATCTCACATTTAATTTAGAAAAGGTATTAAAATACTCCCAACACATCAAAACATCTGAGTCATTTATCCTGGGTTAATGCCAAGCGTTAGTAGTAGGGGTAGCATAATCTCTGACATGAGATATAAAGCCAAAAATCAAGGTATCAATGAACTTTTCAGCATTTCTTGAGTTGGAAAAATAAATAAATAAAGGTAAAAATAAAGGTAAAAGAAATAAAGGTAAAGGAAATAATTACCTTTATTATGAGTCAAAAGTGTGGTTGTCCAGTCCCCGAAGCATCAAATGCCATTTATTAATTGAAATATTAGTTTAAGGATATCACATCCATGTAGTAGCCATCACATCCCTCTATTAGAGATAATGAAGAGCTGAAGGTATGTGATTATTTCTGGGAAAGGTATTCTTTTTTTCCCCTTGGTATACCTATTTCTTATTATGACCTTCAGCATCCCCAAATTATATTGTTCAGCCTCCAGGTGAAATCACTGAAGGATCCATTGGCCTTTGGGGGATATATAAAATAAATATGTTTCCAATGGGGTGGCTCCCCATTCTCTAGGTGTTCTTGAGAAATACAGGGGATCCCAGGGCGGTTTTCACATATTCCTGTTCTTTGTCCAGAACTCCACAACCAACACATTCAAAAGCTCAATACCAGCCTCCACAACTTTTCCTCCTTGGCTATCCATATCTAGATCCTGTTTTCTGTCCCTATTGTTTCATAAATTCTTTCCTTCCTTTTCATGTCTTCTGGCGCCATTCTAGTCCAGGTCCTCATCACTCCCATCCGGACAGAAGTGTCAGTCTCCTGACTTATGTCCCCTTTCCATTACTGCTGTTCACCAGTATGATGTTTACTGCCCTTCAAGACCTCCTTGAAGTAAGGTGTGAACACGTAACTTGCCCTGGTCCGTGAAATAGGGGCAGAGATACGAGCAGGTGTAAACAGTGCCTCCTCCTCTCTCTCCTATGGTGGAGAATTCTATCATTCCAGAGCCTGTGCCAGTGGGGTCCCTGGTAAGGATTTGGTGGAGCAGAGTCCCTGCCCATGTGACGTGGATGTGTGTAGAGATGAGGAATCAACTACATTTGTTTAAGCCACTGAGATGTGAGTTCTGTTTGTTTTCTATTCGGCTTAAGCCGACTAATGCATCCAGTCCCTTCCTCCTCTAATTCTCTTCGTACACCCTTGGCAGGGTAATATTCTTAAATCACAGGCCAGATTGTTCCCCGATCAGAAGCTATCAGCAGTTTACCATTCTCCACAGATATAAAGCCTAAATTTCTGGCTTTCAAGAAACCCTGAGCTTTGTTTTCAATCTCCTTTTCCAACTTCTCCACCACAGTCAAGTTCTAGCCCAATGAGAAGACTTGTGTCACTTTCATACACTCATGTCTTGACTGGGCACAGTGGCTTTCCTGGGTGCTCTTGTTCTGATCGCATTTCCTTGAAATTTTATTATCCTTTAAGCACAGGTGCAAACGGTAAGACTTACCTAATTCCCAAAAGTGGGTAAGTACTCTTTCTCTTCTGAGATCTCTCAGAAAATTGTATCCAGTATACAGTGTTTATCACTTTCCATTGCATAATGAGGTTATTTGTGTATTACATCTCGCATCCACATTAGACTATAAGCCACATTAGGGAAGATACAAGTATCATTTATTTTTGCAATTCTCTGCAATACCAAGCTGTGTAGCTGCTAAATCAATAATTCATGAATTAAATATCGATCTTCAGGGGAGGACCCTAGAGTTCTATTTAAATTCCAAATGACCATAATTCAGAAAGTGACTGGAAATGCCACATGTAGAGCAGCTATGCATTTTCCTGGTGAGTGTCCTTCTTTGGTGGGAGATTTTTTAAGGCTACCTCTGGGTGAGGCATCAGAGAGAGCCTGGTTTCCAGGAAGACCGATTAGACATCAGGCCCACATAGGTTAGGCATCTCAACCCTTCAAATAAGTTAAAAACTTGAGGAAATCCTAAGGCAAGAGAAGAAAAACATATTTAAGGAAATAAAAAGTCTCTTAAAAAAAGCATTGGAATTCTTGGGTTCAGAGGGACCTGCTGATTGAAGAGTTTCTTGAGGGAAGACAGCACTGGCCACTGAAGACCTGTAGCCACTTGCTGGGGTGAAGACAAAGGAAAAAGGGTGAGACAAAGTAGAAAAGGCTAGCTTGGAACAGCTGGTGACACTAATCGAGGGCAGTTTGAATGGCCACCTGGGGGAATCTTCAGTCTGACGATGTAAGACGGGGGGTACAAAACAGACACCAGCCTGGAAAACTGCAGATAGGAAAAGGTGATACCTGTGAGGGAGTGTTTGTAACTTTGGTGCCATGGGGATGGAATCTTATATCTACAGCTTGAATTGGGCAAGGCCTTCCCCCACTAGAAGATCAGGCACCAGCTCGAGATCTAAGAGGAGCGTATTCTCGAGATGGCACAGACACACAGAAAAACAGTAGGGGCTCACCTGGTCTTGAAGCTGTGCCAATCTGAATCTACCATCCGTCTGATTATGTTCATCATCTGGTCCAAACAAATATCACAAAACCAAGGATCCCACGGTTATGCCACCCAAACTATCTGTTTTCAGACCTTAGTTGAAACAAAAAGTATGACACAGTTATAGAAATGACAAATTTACATTGGTTTACAAAATACTGTTTTCCGATTTCAATTTTGTTTTCCTCAGAAAGATTTTTCTTAAAGTAGCCAGACCCTTAGGAAAGGGGTGCATTCTCCAGTCCCCCTTCCCCCATACACATACCATGATAGGTGATCGGGAGATGCTTAGATTTCAGTGTGGTAGACGTAGATAAGACACATTACACAAGCTCAAATGTCTAGAAATGGGGAAGCTGTAGAAAAATGGGGTGGGGGGAGCAGTGGGTCAGCTCCCTCATTCTGTGAACTACTTCCCTCCACTTCATTTTCATTTCTTAGGCCTGTTCACTCTTTCATTTCTCAGGGGGAAAACAAGTTTTTTTGTTTTGTTTTGTTTTTGGTTTGTTTTTGTTTTTGTTTGTAAACAGAATATTTAGATCTCAAAACAATACACTGGGTCTTCTCTGAGCACTTAAAAAATTTTGACCTTTCTTTGGTCCTGTCAATACATTTTTGAAGTGGCAGGAAGATGGAGAAAAGAAGATACATCAAGGGACATGAGAATAGCTATTATATTCTTACTCAAATCACTGAGATTTTACATGTTTTTGCCTCAGTGGCTATGTTGGGCGTAAGGCTGGACTTAGAGCTTAAAAGGCATTGGAGATATGAATATAGAACGTGACAGCCGAGTCTGATGAAGTCAAGAGGCTAAAAGACCAGACCAGAAAAACCCACCAGGACTGAAATCTTTAGAGTCAACAACCAGGTGGGGAATAGAGATTCGAATCACAAGAACACAGGGACTTTGACAAAGCAGTGTGGTAGGATGAGAAGTCAAGAGTCTTGGAATCAGCTTGACCTGCTTCTGGATTCCAGATCCTCCACTTACCTTGAGCAAGTGGCTTAACCTCCGTTATCCATTAAGGGTTATTTGAATTATGAGGACATAAAAGAAGGTCAGAAAGGGATCCATCTTTATTCACACATCCTTTACCAAATTTGAGTTCTCCTTCTACACTAGGTGCTCAAGAGATGATGATGAAGAAACCAGGAGCCCACCTTAAAGGAACTCATAATCTACAGAGAGTGGTAATGACAGTGTAGTGCAAGGAAAGATATGCACAAAATACATGGGGTCACCATAAGAGAGCGAGGTTGACAGATTTTTAAGCTTGCTAGAGCACATCATGATAGAACAAAGTCAGTTTGTTGTTCATAGTTGTCCCCATCTATTCAGGGTGCTATATTAAACTACCACAGAGTGGATGACTTAAACAACAAATATTTATTTCTCACAGGTCTGGAGGCTGGTAAGCCCAAGATCAAGGCACTGGCAGTTTTGGTGTCTGGGAAGAGCTTCCTTCCTGGTTCATATACTGCTATCTTGTTGCTGCGTCTTCACATGGTGGAAGGTGGTGAGGCAGCAATGTGGCCTCTCTTCTATAAAGACAGTAATCTTATTGAATAGGGCTCTACCTTCATGGCTAATTCCCTCCCAAAGGCCCACATCCCAATCCATCACATTGAGGGTCAGGATTTTGTGTGAATCTGAGGGAGTGTGGCGGAAGCACAAATGTTTAGTTCCTAACAATACCATGACTGCTCTCTTTCACACCACTGGTGCTGTGCAGAGCTGCAAAATGGCGGATGGTATGAAACTAACAGCTGTTCACTGGAGTTCCCAAGCCCAGTAGCTGTGAATGACTTGGATATCCAGACCAACTCATTCATTTAAAGATGAAAGGCTAAGGAAGGAGGAAGTAGAGTGACTTGCTCAAGCAAGTTGCTTGGCTGCTGTTCAAGTTAGACCTAAGATCTGGATATTCTATCGCAACAGTGCTCTTTCCCCCATCACATTGTCTCCTACAGACACTACTTCTTAGACTTCTTCTACTTCTTAGACACCAGAACCACTTCTCCAAAGATGGTAGGAACCAAGAAATTCCATAAGCATTTTTATGGTTGGTAACAATTTGCATGGGTAACAAGACTTTCAGAGACTATAGTCTAAAGCAATGTTGCCCAGTAGAACTTTCTGCAATGATGGATGGAATGTTCTACAGCTGCACTGTCTAATACCCTGGCTACTAGTCTCACATGGTCACTAGCACATTTGAATTTTGAATTATATTTAATTTTAATTAACTAAAACTTCAATTTCAATAACTGTATATTGCTGTGGCTGCCATATCGGACAGTGCAAGTCTTAAGCATTGTCTATACCTTTCATTGTTCTGTCTCTGGGTATGTGATTATCGTTTTCTGGTTCCCTGTCTTTGTATCTTGCAAGCTTCCTCTTCCCAGTCTTTAAGCCCTAACGATAGATAAAGAACTCTATGGTCACTGGTAGGTCTACTATAATTAGTCTGCAAAAATAAGCCCATTTTACCTATGTTGTATTTCTAAAAGTACTTTTCACATTCTATAATGATGATGATGATGATAATCATTTGTTAGTATATCCGATATATCTTTCACTCACCCTAAGTGCTCTACCCGTGTTACATCAATTTATCTCCCCAACAACCCAGTAAGTATGCTCTATTACTCTTAATAAGTGGCCAGAAGGCAAATCCATCCTCTTCCAAAATCCACGCTCCTTACTATCTTACACTGTGTCTCTAAGAACTGAGGATTTGGTGTGTAATCCCCTGTAGCCTGAGGAGGAGTGATTTTTATTCACTCATTCAAAAATATTTATGGACTGTCTTTTAAGTGCCTGGCACCATGCCAGGTAAAGTACATAGTGAGGAATTGAATTATCCCAGCTGACACCGAACTTGCCTCCCAGTAATGAAATGCTGGTTTTCTGAGAAAGGAATTTGGTAGTTCCTTTCTAAGTAGCTAAGAATTCGGTGCTTACATGCTGTAGACAACATTTATACTGGAGGCCATCTTTTTGATGTTTGAAATGTGTGGTAATACCCTCTTGTGGCTAGGATCCTTTTTTCCTGTAAATATATCATGTTTCAGTCACTCAAGAGTTAAACTCCTAGGATTTCACTATGAACTTCACATATAAGCCAATTTCACAACAGGTCGCCACAGAAAGCTTCTAAATTAGTACTGAAGCAGTTGACAACAGCTGTGTGATAATTTTGCTAAGCTATTTTATTTGTAAAATTTAAATTCGTGAACACAATGACTGTGTATATTGTTTAAGAATCTAAACATGTGGGGGCACCTGGATGGCGCAATTGGTTAAGAGACCAGTTTGATTTCGGCTCAGGTAGTGATCTCTGGGCTGTGAGATCAAGCCCCATATTGGGCTCAGTCAGCATGGAGCCTGCTTGGGATTCTGTTCCCAGCCCCCATTGCATGTGCTCTCTCTTAAAACAAACAAAAAAACTAAAAATATTATTGAATAATCAAGTAAGACAAAATGGGAGTGATGAGAGTCCAAAGTATGATGTCATATTACATCAGATCTAGCATATCATAAAATTTAAGACATATCATGACTTTACATACTAGAAAAAAATGCCGTTACAATGTATTACTGCTTTGGATTTTTATGTACTACTTTTAAAAAGAGCTCTTTAGGGGCGCCTGGGTGGCTCAATGGGTTAAGCCTCTGCCTTCGGCTCAGGTCATGATCTCAGGATCCTGGGATCGAGCCCTGCATCGGGCTCTCTGCTCAGCAGGGAGCCTGCTTCCTCCTCTCTCTCTGCCTGCCTCTCTGCCTACTTGTGATCTCTCTCTCTGTCAAATAAATAAAGTATTTAAAAAAAATAAAAAGAGCTCTTTTAGCCTATTTAAACATAATCAGAATTTTTTTAATATTACTGATGTACATACACGAAAAAGAAAAATGTAAGCCAAATAATTTGGTTAGGGAATTCCTAAAACTTACATATTGAGAATTTGACTCTTTAAAATTGTTTTCAATTCAGAGTTATCAATGTCTATGTTTTTCCACACAAGGACACCTTCTGCACCATCAGAATAAGTGGGATGCAGAATTTCTTAAAAGATTTTCTCCAGGGATTTTTTTTCTGAGCTGCTAAAACCCTTCAGCACATTTTGAAAATGGCACCTGCTCTTGGTCTATGTCGATTTGGGGGCACACCTTAGTGAAGTAATGTGACAAAATTTGATCTACTGCAGTCACCTTCCTTCCTTATGTCTCCTAAAGCACATGGTGTCGCTTTGCAGGGAAATCAAGAATTTGTGGTCACTCTGCCAATATCGAACACTGGCTTTACTATCATCAAATCTTTGCCCCGTTCTGTCTCTGTCCCTTTCTGCGTATACACAGTAACTTTTCGTTTCAAAGCCAAATCAAGGTGTGCTCTTAGTGCACAAAGAGTAATAATAACCAATGAAGTTGCATGAGACACACAGCCAAGAGGGACTTGGCGGGACCAGCAGAGTGGTAATGAGGTCATAGGCGCCGCTACGCCCCACACTGGGGAGTCTGAAAGGTACTAGTTTGGTGAGCTGCAACGTTGTTTCCGATATTGTAAAGTCTGAAACAAAAATGTGTCTTAGAACCAATCAGCTATGGATTCCAGGGCTGATGGTCAAGCTTATCTATATCTTGTTTGACACAGAAAGAAAACTGGGCAGCTATGAGTCCTGGGAGGCAGACACAGGGCTCTCCACCCCTGAAGTAAAAGGACGCTTCCACTTTCAGGGTAAAAGCTGAATTCAGTTATTTACTTGGAGCCCTGGCAAACAAAGTCATAATCTGGATTTCTGGCTTTTTTCCCCCTGTATTGAAACAGCTCTTATCCTTCTCACCAGATACTAGTGAGTTAGTAAAGCAATCAAAGATTATGCAATACTTACTATGTTTTGTTTAAAAAGGTGATTTCTAGTGTCTTACAGTTATGGGTATCTTTTATTCATTTATTTAATCATACATCCCAAATGTATTAATTGAGTTTCTTGTGGGTGCCAGGCACTGGCACAAAATGCCCCAAAAGCCTGCTCTTACGGATTTTCCAGTATCAGGAGCGGGGTGGGGGGAGGCAGATGGCAAGCAAACAAGTCAAGTACATACTATAGCATATATGCAGAGTCTGCAGTAAGGACTGCAGAGGGAAGCAAAGCTGAGAGGAACGTGTGGTAGCTACACATCCCTTTCAGCCCCTCGGTCCAGAAGGTGAGTCACACTGGTTTGTCCCTAGCAGCATTTCGGCCCCAGGGTGGCGACCCCGGGCACGCTCCTAGTTCGGACAGGTCGTCTGTCTTCTCCGTGACCCTGACACCATGAAGGGCAGGTTTGGACGCTGCCCCACTTCCTAGACCCTGTGCTGTAAAGACGTCAAGTCTCTCAACAGCAGCCCCATCAACTGACTACGTCCTTTTTTGTCTGTCTGTCTGTCTGCCAGAGCCCGCTAGCCCCAGAGCTACGGTGTGCCTCTGGTGTCTTTTCTGGCGGCCTCACCACAGCTTCCAGGTGGTTCTAGGCTCCGGGGATGAGCCCTGCAGCTCGGGCTGTGATGACAGGCTTCCCAAGTCCCACCAGGGCCTGAGGACGCATTTCTGTGTGTTGGTCGCCTCCTGCCGAGCTCTACTTCTTCCTCTCTCTGCTAAACAACTCCGTCTCCACACAATCATCGTTTTTCTTCTCAGATGTTTCTCTCTCTCTCTTTTTTTTTCCCCTTCAAAGATGAGTAAATCCCCTTCTCGGGTTGCTCCGGAAAAGCCCGACATTCCCAGCTGGGACTGACTCGAAGGCTGTGAGACCGAGCACTGGGGGAAGTCGTTCTGGGCGCGGCCTTTGCTGCCTCGCTCGTGCCTCCTGCAAGCGGGCATCGGCCCTTCAGGCCCGTGCTACGTGGAGAAGCCGCTTGGATGTGGACAATGGAGAGTGTCACTTCCCAGACGCTGTGCTGGTCTTCTGAGAAGATCCCAGTTCTGTGGGCGGATTTTTAAAATTGGGTCTCGAAGTATTTTTCAAATTAAGAGGAGAGACTTAGAGTTGAGTCTTGACCATTCTGGAACTTCCATTTCATCAAAGTAAGAGGTGGGGTTCTCCTTGCAAGCCCTGGGCGATGGACCTGGGGTTTCAGAAGCACGAGAAGGGAGGAGGTACAGGAAATCAGAGTTTGGCTCGGCGTGCTGTCTTCCCATCTTAGACTGACCTGGCATCACCAGAGACCGAAAATAACACTGGAAACCAGGGGGTGCTGGCCTCGCAGGGGAACACGCTACACTCCCAGCTACCCCGAGGCATCCGGGCTGGAACTGTGTGCTCAGGGGTCAGACCCCGCTCCTCTTGGAGGGAAGCACGCTGGGAGAGGCCCGCAGGCGGAGGAAATCTCAGCAGTGCAGCCATCAGCCACCTGCGTACGCTGGGCTGGGCCATGCAGCCCCCCGCCATGCTCCCCACTCGGGGCTGGGATGCATTCTTCAAGCCCACACAGCTGCAACAATGCTCTGCTTAGACACACGATGAAGGCCTTGCGGGAAGGGTGGCATGGGGTGCGGAACACGACGGGGAACGCTGAAAGAGGCAGAGGGGGCCTGTATCGCTCAGTGCATTCCAGAAGGGAAAGGGGAGGCTAATAAGCCAAGATTTAGGAGAACAGGGAGACAGTTCCTGATTGCACACTTCCGTGATCTGGAAGGCACGGCCTCTCTGTGTGGGGGCGACATGCTGGTACCGGAGGCTTTGGCATCACCAACATGGAAGGTTGTGGTGATGGGGGGGCTCCTGGTTCTTCCAGGAATCTTGGGTGTGCTCCCCAGGATCTGGCCAGAGAGGGACACTGGAAGGTCTAAGACAGAGGCATCTGGAAGGTCAAGATACACTGTTAATAATATTAATCTGTTGGAGAGAAAGAGGAGGCAAATACTGAATGATCCACTGCCCATTTCTTCCATCATACCTGTGGCATTAGAGGCCCAGGGACTGTGTGTTCCCCATGCACGACTTCCTCATTGCCGACGTAGACACCTGATGTCTGGCTATCTTACAGATGGGGAAAAAGATAATCCGGGAAGTTAAAAAACCCCAATGTAGCAACTGACCTGGAAGCCAGGCCCTCAGTCTCCTCAACCCCAGACCAGAGCTACATCATCTGGCCGCTCTGCTGCTCCAGCTGGTAGAAGAGATGGGGCAGAAGGAGCTCGGGGAGCATGTAAGCAGAGGTCAAAGAAACGGAAGCTGAGTGTGTGCAGGGGTCAGGCAGGACCGCCACAGTCGCGGACCAGACTCGCCTGGAATAGAGGGCAAGGAGGAGACGTATTTGAGAACCAGATCGCCCCTGGCATACTGGATTGAATAGTGTCCCCCCAGCTTCATGTCCATATAAAACCTGTGAATGTGACCTTCTTTGCCAAGAGGGTCTTTGCAGATGTCCTTAAAGACAGGGTGGGTCCTAAGTCCTGCATGACTGGTCTCCTTTGAAGAACAGAGACCTCAGACCCAGAGATGCAGACTCGGGGACAACGCCATGTGAAAACAGAAGCAGAGACTGGGGGGATGGTCTGCAAGGCAAATGGTACCAAGGACAGCTGGTGACCAGCAGAAGCCAGAGGAGGAGCCTTCCCTAGAGCCTCTGGGGGGGAGCGTGGTCGTGCTGACACCTTGATTTTGTACTTCTGGCCTCCGGAACTGGGAGACAATAGATTTTTTGGTTGTTTTAAGCCACCTGGCTTGTGGTACTTTGTTATGACAGCCCTGGAAAGCCAGTACACCTGGAATCAGGGCTCTCTGCAAGGTGGCAAGGGTAGAGCCCAGGGTGTGGGTGATCTTGACATGGGAACTGATTTCTCTGATTCCGGCTCAGAAACCCTTCAGTGTCTCCTTGACGTTCTAGAGCCTCAGTTCTAACAGCGGGACTGTGGAAGGCCAGCAAGTCTGTGGTGCTTTCTCCAGATGCCACAAAGAGGCCTCCCCAGTCAAAGCTCGGCTTATTCCTGTGGCCTACAGAGCTTTATGCCTCAATACGGAGCATTTCACGAAGGAAGGAAGCCTGAGAGGCACCTGCAAAACTCATCACGTGCCTCAGCATGTTCCTCCCAGAACCCTCCACCCCCTTCCCACAGGGCACACGTTACCTCACGCTTTCTCATCAGTGCTGATTTGCACGAAGCACCCCCGCCCACCTTCATTCTTGATTGCAGACTCACACAAATAAAAACTTCTGAACAGCAAAGCTGCCTTCTGCAATCAAATGCTTCTTTCCTCACTCAGATCATGGAGATCATCTCTTTTTTCCCCTGGGGTCTGCCTACACCCCTCTCCTATCCCAGCCTCCGGCACACACCTGCTAATGTCGTCTTCTCCCTCACAACTTATAGCGTAGCCACCCCCCCCTTATCCACAGGGGTACACTCCAAGACCCCCAGTGAATGCCTGAAACCGCAGACAGTACTCAATTCTACATACACTATGTTTTCACCTAGCCATACCTCCCTATGATAGAGTTTAATTTATAAACTGGGCAAAATAAGAAGTTATAAATAATAAAATAGAATAAAATAAATAATAAAATAGAATAATTATAATAATAATCCTAACAATAAAACAGAATAATTATAACAATATACTGCAATAAGACTTCTGTGAATGCGGTCTCTCTCTCCCATGGTATTTTTATTTTAAAGATTTTATTTATTTATTTGACAGAGAGAGAGAGAGATCACAAGCAGGCAGAGAGGCAAGCAGACAGAGAGAGAGAGGGGCAAGCAGGCTCCCTGCTGAGCTAAGAGCCCGATGCGGGGCTCGATCCCAGGACCCTGAGATCATGACCTGAGCTGAAGGAAGAGGCTTTAACCCACTGAGGCACCCAGGTGCCCCTATCTAACATAGTTTCGAAGGGTCAGAAATCTGGGAGTGGCTCAGCTGGGTGGTACCGACTAACCGAGTTGTCAGCCAGGCTTGACAAGGGCTAGAGAATCTGCTCCAAAGCTCACTCCTGTGGTTGCTGGCAGATCTCAGTTCCTCACCACGATGGCAACTCCAGTCTCCTGAATGTCATCATACATGGCAGCTGGCTTCCCCAGCACCCCTGATCTGAGAGTACACACGAGAGGGTGACCAAGACAGAAGCCACACTCCTGCATAAGCTATCTTGGCAATGACACACTGTAACTTCGCCCATGTGCCATTGGTCACACAGACCAACCCTGGGAAAGACCACACAAGAGTGTAAATGCCAGGAGGTGAGGATCTTTGGGGGCCATCTTGGCCTACCACATCCACATCAAAATATCTTCTATGTTTTCTGAGCGTGGAGTGCCACACAGATTACTTATGGGCCCCAGAGTCTGAGAACATGACCAATTCCACCATTTGGTCCCACCTGGAGGATCAAATTTCTCCATTTTCTTGTCAGCCATAGGTGATAATTACAATAGGGCTAGGAAATCTCTGGTACTTTGTTCATTTCTCTATGGTCAAACTGTCTGCATTCCAGTCTTGCCTCCTTCACTCAAGAGCAATGTGATCTTAGGCAAATTACTCAACTTCTCTGTGCCTTAGTTGTATGGCTTTAACAATATAATACATATAAAATGGAGAAAAAAATAAAAAAAAAAATAAAATGGAGAGCACAATCCTAAGTGCTTCGTGTTACAGTTATTGTGCTCATTGTTGAGATGTATCCTGCTTAAGGAATCAAAAAGGAAGGAGAAGGGATTATGGAGTGGAAAACAGTAAAATGTCAAAGATACTTTCCTGAATGTTCTACTGTGTTCTGTGTAGCCTTGGATTTTTTGAGGTCACTGTTACTCCAAGCAAATGTTCTTATCTTCTTCTGCTCCTTCCTCTCATGAACACAATAACATTGATTCATGTGTATTATCTAGGCCAACCAAGGTCTGCCCGACTGTAGCCTGACCTGTGTTTATAATTTGGTGCGGGTAATCTGTCCCAATACACACAAAACCTTAATTTGAGCCTTTTTGCTCAATGGAATTAACTTTAAAAAGAAATTAAAAACCAATGAAGTTAATAAAAAAATTTGAATTAAAATAAAACTTCTTTATTAAATTCATTATTTTTTAATATCCCTTTTCCTGAGTTTGGGACAGTCACATCTGCCAAAGTTCAACTAGGTCAGCCCAAACACTTTTTATTTGCAATGTATTCATTAGTAAAAATACCTACACTCCACTGTTTGGAAACCCTTGCAGAATGGATTGGATGCTGCTGGTTTAAGCTCTCTGACATTTACAGCCCTAGAGACCCTTGCTATTTGGATCAATGGCTCATAAGCCAGACAGCACTAAATACTTGGTTGGACATTTCTTCATCCATATTTGCGTATCTAGAATTAGAAAGCGAGACAATCACAAATAAAAAGAGTCACAGGACTCTAGGCTTAGCATTAGAAAATGAAATAAAGGTTAATTCTAAAAGGGCCAGAAAAAAAAAAAAAAAAGGTCAAGAACCATTCATTTACTCTTCCTCCTGTTGGTAGAGAACATTCACCAGGATGCAACTAGTGGTTCTCTTGAGAATGCTTGAGGAAGGCTATGCTTTACCAGTTTGGCGGGCTGCCATGTTATGCCTCGAGCTGAGCTTCCGTCAACATTTCAGGGCAGCCGCCACAATCACCCCTCAGCAAATTGTTAGGACAAAGAATCCAGAGCTTCCCTTGTGTCTGATGCTTCTAGATCAAGGTATTTGCTGCTGGCAAGAATCCTTGAGTCTCTTCACTTGCTAGTCTCCCAACATCTGACAACCTAGTGCAAAAAACTGTGACTCTTTCTCAGAAATGGAAGGCATGGGACAGGTGGCTCAGACTATTAATGGCCAGAGGATGCGGCGGTCAGGCCAGAGAAGCTCTGATAATAAACAGGATTCGTTTCCAACTGGTTGTCTGCATTACTTACCCTTTTCCTTTCCAGAGGCCCTGCTGCCTGACAGAGAAATTCATGATCGTGGAAAATTGCCAAACTCAGCAAATTTCCCCAAGCAAATAATGATTCCAATTAAGAGCGTTCAAGTTTGCAGTGGTAATAATAATAATAATGAAAATAGTAATATTTTGTGCACCTAAAGGGTTTCTCATCCCCTCCTCTACTATTTAATATGCGAGGTTTATACATTTGCATATGCTTACAGGAGAATGTGTGCAGCATATACTGAGTCCATAAAATGATCCAATGAAACACTGTCAGTTGTTTAATTTCCAAAATTTATTCACTTTGCCTCTGTTAAAAATTTAATCCCAGATATTACATTAGCCTCTACTAATCTTATCAATTTCACCCATTTACATTCTTAGTGTCACGGATGTTATCCATGAATACCACACAGATGGCTAAGAAGTGGTTGGCCTCTTCCCCTGAGCGTGTAATTTCTCACCCACAAAGCCAAAGCAGAAAGAACACGAGGGACAGGAGTAAACAAAACATTCGACACCGGGGATTGTGCCTGGTTTCTGTTATCTCTACCCACTTTCTCTGAGGTCAGAAGCACTTGAACCAGCAGGCACTCGTCTGGCTTTATTCAAATTTAAAAATGAAACACTAGGAATACTGAATTCTGCAGAACCGAAGGTTCCTGCAGCCACAGTGACTCACGAACCTGGCCAAAGCAATGCATTTGATTTGGGTTTTGGCCTTTAAATGTGCCCCATTAATCTCTTTCGGGGCCTCTCTTCTCCTGATAAGGTTCCACTTAGAGTATCAGAGTCAAAGCTGCAGAGCAGCCCAAGCTCTTTTGAAGAGGAAGGCTGATTCTGGGCAAAGTAGAGCTGTTGTTTTATTAAGGACGCATGAGAAAATACAACTCAGCTTCACAGAGAGACTGAGAACAGCCACTGGTGGTGGGTCAAAATTCGGTCATCATTGGCCCTTTGATGATCTTTGATCTCTTCTGGGCAGATCAAGGGGAGTAGAGGTAGGAGATTAGGACAGGGCCGATCAGCGGGAGGAGAGAAAAATTAGAAGGAGGAAATTCAGTTCAGCAAGCATTCATTGACCTAAGTGCTAGAGACCCATCTCCATAAATTTCCTGCCACAAGCGGACATGCAAACAGAATATTTGAATAGAATGTGCTGAGGAATAGTGTATACATTTGCTAGGGAAAGCAGCAGGGGGCCACTGAGGGCATCATGGGGGTTCTAAAGAAGGGTTTGGGAACAACTGAAGCCTTAGCTGAGAGTCAAGATGTATAGCTGGGAAAAGTGGTCTGGAAAAAGTGACAGCATCTGAGAGAAATGGAAATCACAGAGCCTGTGCTGGGCATTTCTAGCACTTCATTACTATGGGTAGTGTCGGAGAGTGGAGAGGCAGCCGGGGCCAGGTCATGTGCCATGCTGAAGAAGCTCATCACTGTTCTGTTGGTAGTGGGAAAGCCACTGCAGGTTTTGATCAGGGGGGCAGTGGGGTCTGAAATGTGTCCAGCTGGGTCGAGAGTCCAGCTTGTGGGTGATTGTAATAGTTCAAGAAAGAATGGCAAACTAGAACTAGAACTGTGGTGGTGGGTGGTGGTGGAGGGACAAGCTAATTTGGAGACAAAAATCAAGCAATCAGTTATTCGTAGGTTGGGGGGAAGGGGAAAGCGAGGAAGGAGAAGTTTCTGGAACAGTGGTTCTCAAAGTATAATCGCTGGACCAGCAGCATCAGCATCCCCTAGAACTCATTAGAAACACACATTTGGGGGCCTTCAGCCATCCCAGGTTGAATCAACAATTGCATCACAAACACCGAGGCTGGAGTCAGGCAACCTGAATATTAACAAACAGTGCAGGGGATTATGATACAGCTCAAGTTTGAAAACCACCCATCTAGAATAATCTCCAGGATTTTGCATCAGATTCCCGGGTCAGTGAAATTGCCATTTGTTGAGAGGGGGGATACTTTAAAAGGAATAGAGTGTTTTGCTTGATTTGGGGGTGAGGCGAGGGCAAGAGGTTGGAAAAAAGGAAAAGGAAGTGGTGTGATACAAGGCAAGGAAAAAACAGAGGGTTAGAGAGGAAAAAAGGAAAAGAAGGAAGGGGAATAGAGGGGAGTTAGATCCCTGCTTGAGGTTAGCCGTTGGCAGAAGGAAAATTTTGAAAGCGGATTTGTTGCTCCTGGGAGAGCAGGGGAAGGGAGAATGCAGCCTGCATGGTGAGTTAGCAATTTTTTTCTGAATCATTAAAAAATCTGTTTCCCCAAACTATCGATTGTAACATATTCAGCCTTCCATACGAAGGCACAGGAGCCCAATGGCAGGATTTGAGTGAGGTCTCCCTACCCTTATTTCGCTGAAGAGATGGAAGAATAAGCAGAAACATGGCACCCAGGTTCGCAAGTACCTGGGTCTGGGTCTCTCTGATGCCCTGAACGTGCTTCATACTCCCCGCAGGCAGCAGGGAGGATGGCACTTGTAGGTCATGGCAAGACTCCTCCAAGGGATCGGAGAGGCCCCTCCGACAGGACAAGCTACTTGCCCCTGAAGTTGTTTGTCGCTTTGCCAGGTTGGAGCTCAAAGTCCAGCCCGATGTGCCCCCTTAGTGAGTGCTTGGGTTGACCTGGGGAGGATGGTGGGCATGGTGGAGGTTGATGGGCAGAGAGAGGAAGGGTGGTTCTCCTGACCTGTGGAGTGCCCCAGACCGGGGTCAGAGATGCATAAAGCCACCAAAGAGAGAGAAGAGCCAGCACATGGGGGGAGTGGTAAAAGAAGAAAGTCCTGCCTGCGTCCAACCCTGCATAACATAAAGAGAGATGAAATAGCATCCTCATACCTTTGAAATAGAGTTACTTGCCCAGGACATTCATGTCTGAAAATAGAAGCTTTAATGCACCAAGGAGGCCACTAACTCAGTAATGACAGATGTATGGAAGCTTTTCCTTAATATGGTATCTGAAGATAAAAGCAGCTCGGGGTAGACACATATTTTAAGTGCTGTCCTCCTAATACAAATCCATCATCAGTTAGCTGTGCTCTTTGACCGGCTTTTTAGCAGGGAGAATGGTTTGTGCTGATGAATCCACATGTTCTGTGCCAACATTTCCAAGACCTTGGCTTTATCACACCACGTTCCAACCAACTGTTCCTTTCCCTGCTCTAATTTATTCTACATATCACTGCCAGATTGATTCTCAAAAGTAGGTCCCAGGTTACTCTTCTGCTCAAACACCCGCGAAGGCCCCTTCTTACCTATACAAGTGAACACGTGCTGTTCAACTCTGCCAAGTCACCTGAAATTCCCATCAGTGATGCCTAGTTTTCCTCCAAAAGCCATAGTCATCAGGGAAGTATTGGAACTATTGGGAAGGACAGCGTGTTGGCTCCTCAGTCCCGGATGAAAATTCAACAGTGGGTGCATTTAATGGATAAACAGAAAGAAGGCTCCTGGTGGGACATGGGATAGGTCTTATCAAATTAAGCTTTCTCCATGCATGTAGGCGTTTCATATGATTGAAGTTTCAGATGGTGCATATTCATGGGAGGGGGAGGAAGGAAAAAGGTGGGGTCTCAAGCATGGCGTGCTATTCAGGGTCAAGGAGCCTTGATGAACACGGTGAACCACCCGCTTCTCTAATGCATACGTGGATTCTTCACCCAGAAGGCAGATGGACCAAGAAACAGCAGGAAGGGCCTCATAAGACCCCAAGATGTCTTTCAATGAAGTCTACATAGCCCAGTTCCCCCTCCTAGAGAGATCAAGTTGGGAATGTCCTACTGTGGCAACATGTCTGTGAAGGCTGAGGGGACTCTGCCTCCACGTGTATCCTTAGCTGGCTGTTTGCTCTGGGCCCCCCATTGCCCTCCTGGACAGACTTCTAGGCTAACATTTAAACAGTAAAGGTGGTACTGCTAAGAAACTGTCAAGGCATTTTCTTGAAAATGGGCAAACCAATGAGTGCACATGCCTTGTCTCCAGGAGGAGATCAGCAGAAGCACCGGTCTCCGAGAAGACAGCAGAGGAGGTTCTGGTTTCCTGCCCCCGGGGGAGGGTGCTGGGGTCTTAGTGGAGTCCCTTAACCAGATGGTGCTTCAGGCACCTCCGGACTGGAGATAATGTGATAAGAATGATGATACAGGTGAAATGCTGAGAGCCGCACCTTGTACACAGTCAGGCCCCTATGTAAGTGCTTATTTGTTGGGACTGCTGTTACTAGGGGTGGTAGACAAGACTGGTAGACGAGATCTGGGTTCAGATCCCATATCGACCTTGCTGGCCATTAATCTTCTGATTCTTCATCTGTAATATGGGGATGGTAATACTTTCCTCATAAGATTGCAGTGGAGGTAAGTAAGTGCACTTTGGGTGAAACTGCCCAATATTGCATATATTAACTGTCAAATATTAGCCGTTATTCTACTTACCTAATTCCTCACTATGCCTTAGTCCTATGCCCACTGCCTCTCTCTGCTACCCCTACCCCACACTCACATAGTTTTTTTAAACTCTGGTATTTGCTGTTCTAGGAAGGATCAAGACTCCCTGAAGACTTCCTACCTACCTACAAACCCATCCCATTCTGTTTCATTTCTCAATCAGGGGGTTGTAGACTCAGGATTGCGCAACCCGGATGCTTGGTTTCCCCTCCCCCCCCACTCTGATTCAATTCAAATACAATAGGATCTGGTCACTTTTATTTTTGTTTGTGGGTTGTTTTTTTTTTAAGTTCCCAGTCTTATTCTAATGGGCAGTTAGGATTGAGGCCCACAGGTCCAGACCGATTTGAATCAAAAGAATGAAAGGAGGAGAGGAGATGACACACGAGACCACTCACCAAACCCATCAAAGCCTTTTTCAAAGGCAGTGATCATAGAACTTTGGTAAATACCCCAGATTGTTTTTAGACACACTCAGTGTTCATGGAATGCTTAAATCTTCTCCCAGTGCTCTTGGCTTCAGCAGAGGTTCTGGGCGGTGCTAGCTGTGGAGCCTTGCTCAGGTGCTCTGCTATGGAGAGCAGCAGACACTACTTTCGGGACATTCGGCATTGGATTTTCAGCTGCACTCTTTTAGTAATTGCTCGAGCTACAAAGGAAAGGGAGAATAACTCATTTCAGAAGTGTTCCAGCTGCTGGACTAGAGACACTTAGGATTTCTTTCTGTATCCAGAGGCAGCTTTCACAGTCATTACGAAAGATTCTTTGGCACAGGCTAAGGATTTTTGAACTTCATTCTGTAAATTTGGAAAGCCTATAAGAATTGGGACAAGAGAACAATATGGTGACAGTGGGATTTTATTTTATTTTTTATTTTTTGTAATAAATGATTCGATAAAGATTTTTTTTATTGAATGGAATGTATTTTTTGCCCCAGGGGTACAGGTCTGTGAATCGTCAGTCTTACACAATTCACAGCACTCACCATAGCACATACCCTCCCCAATGTCCATCACCCAGCCACCCTATCCCTTCCCACCCCACCCTGAAGCAACCCTCAGTTTGTTTCCTGAGATTAAGAGTCTCTTATGGTTTATCTCCCTCCCTGGTCCCATCTTGTTTCATTTTCCTCCTCCCTTCCCCAATGACACCCCCCCACCGCCTCTCAAATTCCTCATATCAGAGAAATCATATGGTAATTGTCTTTCTCTGATTGACTTATTTTGCTTAGCATAATACCCTCTAGTTCCATCCATGTTGTTGCAAATGGCAAGATTTTAGGGGTTTTTTTTTTTTTGATGGCTGCATATATATATACACACATATATATATGTACACATATATATATACACACACAATGGAATTATATATATATATATATATATATGTATATATATATATATATATATATACGCACACACACACCATCTTCTTTATCCATTCATCTGTTGATGGACATCTAGGTTCCTTCCATAGTTTGGCTATTGTGGACATTGCTGCTAAAACATTCAGGTGCAGGTACCCCTTCACATCACTACATTTGTATTTTTAGGGTAAATACCCAGTAGTGAGATGCTGGATTGAAGGGTAGCTCTATTTTTAACTTTTTGAGGAACCTCCATACTGTTTTCCAGAGTGGCTGTACCAGCTTGCATTCCCATCAACAGTGCAGGAGGGTTCCCCTTTCTCCACATCCTCGCCAACATCTGTCATTTCCTGACTTGCTAATTTTAGCCATTCTGACTGGTGTGAGGTGGTATCTCACCGTGGTTTTGATTTGTATTTTTCTGATGCCAAGTGATGTTGAGCACTATTTCATGTGTCTGTTGGCCATTTGGATGTCTTCTTTGCAGAAATGTCTGTTCATGTCTTCTACCCATTTCTTGATTGGATTATTTGTTCTTTGGGTGTTGAGTTTGATAAGTTCTTTATAGATTTTGGATATTAACCCTTTATCTGATATGTCATTTGCAAATATCTTCCCCCATTCTGTTGGTTGTCTTCTGGTTTTGTTGACTGTTTCTTTTGCTGTGCAAAAGCTTTTGATCTTGATAAAGTCCCAATAATTTCTTTTTGCCCTAGCTTCCCTTGCCTTTGGTGATGTTTCTAGGAAGAAGTTGGGGCAGCTGAGGTCAAAGAGATTGCTGCTGTGTTCTCCTCCAGGATTTTGATGGAGTCCTGTCTCACATTGAGGTCCTTCATCCATTTTGAGTCTATTTTTGTGTGTGGTGTAAGGAAATGGTCCAGTTTCATTCTTCTGCATGTGGGTGTTCAATTTTCCCAACATCATTTGTTGAAGAGACAGTCTTTTTTCCATTGGACATTCTTTCCTGCTTTGTTGAAGATTAGTTGACCATAGAGTTGAGGGTCCACTTCTGGGCTCTCTATTCTGTTCTATTGATCTATGTTCTGTTTTTGTGCCAGTACCATACAGTCTTGTTGATTACAGCTTTGTAATAGAGCTAGAAGTCTGGAATTGTGATGCCACTAACTTGGGTTTTCTTTTTCAACATTCCTATGGCTATCTGGGGTCTTTTCTGGTTCCATATAAATTTTAGGATTGTTTGTTCCATTTCTTTGAAAAAAATTGATGGTATTTTGATAGAGATTGCATTAAATGTGTAGATTGCTTTAGGTAGCATAGACATTTTCACAATATTTGTTCTTCCAATCCATGAGCATGGAACGTTTTTCCATTTCTTTGTGTCTTTTTCAATTTCTTCCATGAGTACTTTATAGTTTTCTGAGTACAGATTCTTTGCCTCTTTGGTTACGTTTATTCTTAGGTATCTTACAGTTTTGAGTGCAATTGTAAATGCAATGAACTCCTTAATTTCTCTTTCTTCTGTCTTGCTGTTGGTGTATAGAAATACAACTGATTTCTGTGCATTGATTTTATATCCCGACACTTTACTGAATTCCCGTATGAGTTCTAGCAGTTTTAGAGTGGAGTCTTTTGGGATTTCCACATAAAGTAGCATATCATCTGCAAAGAGTGAGAGTTTGACTTCTTCTTTGCTGACTTGGATGTCTTTTATTTCTTTTTGTTGTCTGATTGCTGAGGCTAGGACTTCTAGTACTATATTGAATAGCAGTGGTGACAGTAGGCAGCGCTGCTGTGTTCCTGACCTTAGGGGAAAAGCTCTCGGTTTTTTCCCATTGAGGATGATATTCACTGTGGGTTTTTCATAGATAGCTTTTATGATATTGAGATATGTACCCTCTATCCCTACACTGTGAAGAGTTTTGATCAAGAAAGGCTGTACTTTGTCAAGTGCTTTTTCAGCATCTATTGAGAGTATCATATGGGTTTTGTTCTTTCTTTGATTAATGTATTGTATCACATGGATTGATTTGCAGATGTTGAAGCAACCTTGCAGGCCAGGAATAAATCCCACTTGGTTGTGGTGAATAATCCTTTTAATGTACTGTTGGATCCTATTGGCTAGTTGGATCCTATTTGGTGAGAATTTTTTTTTTAAAGATTTTTTATTTATTTATTAGAGAGAGAGTGAGAATGAGAGGGGAGAAGGTCAGAGGGAGAAGCAGACTTCCCGCAGAGCCGGGAGTCCGATATGGGACTCGATCCCGGGACTCCGGGATCACGACCTGAGCTGAAGGCAGCCGCTCAACCAACTGAGCCACCCAGGCGCCCCTTTGGTGAGAATTTTTGCATCCATGTTCATCAAGGATATTGGTCTGTAATTCTTTCTGATGGGGTCTTTGTCTGGTTTTGGGATCAAGGTGATGCTGGCCTCATAAAATGAGTTTGGAAGTTTTTCTTCCATTTCTACTTTTTGGAACAGTTTCAGGGGAATAGGTATTAATTCTTCTTTAAATGTTGAGTAGAATTCCCCTGGGAGGCCATCTGGCCCTGGGGTCTTGTTTTTTGGGAGATTTTTAATTACTGCTTCAATCTCCTTACTGGTTATAGGTTTGTTCAGGTTTTCTATTTCTTCCTGGTTCAGTTTTGGTAATTTATATGTCTCTAGGAATGCATCCATTTCTTCCAGATTGTCAGATTTGCTGGTGTATAGATGCTCATAATATGTTTATATAATTGTATTTCTTTGGTGTTGGTTATGATCTCTCCTCTTGTTCTACTGTTCTTTTGGTTTCTATTTCATTGATTTTTGCTCTGATCTTTATTATTTCTCTTCTCCCGGTGGGTTTAGTCTTTCTTTGCTGTTCTTTCTCCAGCTCCTTAGGTGTAGGGTTAGGTTGTATACTTGAGACCTTTCTTGTTTCTTGAGAAAGTCTTGTATTTCTATATACTTTCCTCTCAGGACCACCTTTCTGTGTCCAAAAGATTTTGAACAGTTGTGTTTTCATTTTCCTTTGTTTCCATGTATTTTTTTTAATTCTTCTTTAATTTCCTGGTTGACCCATTCATTCGTTAGTAGGTTGTTCTTTAGCCTCCATTATTAGAGTTCTTTCCAACTTTTCTCTTGTGGTTGAGCTCTAGTTTCAAAGCACTGTGGTCTGAAAATATGCAGGGAATGATCCCAATCTTTTGATACTGGTTGAGACCTGATTTGTGACCCAGGATGTGATCTATTCTGGAGAATGTTCCATATGCACTAGAGAAGAATGTGTATTCTGTTGTTTGGGGATGGAATGTTCTGAATATATCTGTGACAGCCATCTGATCCAGTGTGTCATTTAAAGCTTTTATTTCCTAGTTGATCTTTTGCTTAGATGATCTTTCCATTTCAGTGAGGGGGAGTGTTAAAGTCCTCTACTATTATTGTATTATTCTTGATGTGTTTCTTTGATTTTGTTATTAATTGGTTTATATAATTGGCTGCTCCCTTGTTAGGGGCATAGATACTTAAAATTGTTAGATCTTCTTGTTGGACAGCCTCTTTAAGTATGATATAGTGTCCTTCCTCATCTCTTATTTAGTCTTTGGCTTAAAATCTAATTTGTCTGATATAAGGATTGCCACTTCAACTTTCTTTTGATGTCCATTAGCATGGTAAATTGTTTTCCACCCCCTCACTTTAGATCTGGTGGTGTCTTGGGATCTAAACTGAGTTTCCTGCAGACAGCATATCTCTACCATTATGTGTTACAGACTTCTTATCCCAAGCTACTTTCCAGATTTTCTTTTTGTCACTGAGAGTTGTAAGTTTTACTATCAGATGTTGGGGTGTTGACCTGTTTTTATTGATTTTTAGTGGGGTTCTCTGTGCCTCCTGGATTTTGATGCTTGTTCCCATCACCAAATTAGGGAAAATCTCTGCTACAATTTTCCCCAATATACCTTTTGCTCCGCTCTCTCTTTCATCTTCTTCTGGGATCCCAATTATTCTAATTTTGTTTCATCGTATGGTATCACTTATCTCTCAAACTCTCCCTTCGTGGTCAGTAGTTGTTTATCTCTCTTTTTCTCAGCTTCTTTATTCTCCATCATTTGGTCTTCTATATCACTAATTCTCTCTTCCGCCTCATTTATCCTAGTAGTAAGAGCCTCTATTTTTGATTGCACCTCATTAATACTTTTTTTGATTTCAACTTGGTTAGATTTTCGTTCTTTATTTCTCCAGAAAGGGATTTTATTTCTCCAGAAGAGGATTCTCTAGTACCTTCAATGCTTTTTTTGAGCCCAGGTAGCACCTTCATAATCATCATTCTGAACTCTAGTTTTGACATCTTACTAATCTCCGTATTGATTAGGTCCCTAGCTATTGGTACTGCCTCTTATTCTTTTTTTTTTTTTTTTTTTGAGGTGAGTTTTCCCACCTTGTTACTTATCCAGATAGGAATAGATGAATGAGAGAACAAAATACTAAAAGGGTAGCAATGACCCCAGAAAAATATACAGTCACCCAATTAGAAGAGAAAAATTATTATTAATTTTTGTGTGTATTATATATATACACACACACACACACACACACACACAGAACCACCCACTTGATTTTGGGTGTATTCTGATCTCTTAGAAGAAACTGCCTCCGAAAATTTTATAGAAAGAAAAACTTCTATATATACAAAAAATAAGGGTAAACATGATGAATGGATGGAATATGACTGTAAAGATGAAAATCAAAAAAGATTCTGAAAAAGGAATTGATAAGAGGTTGGTTGAAAAAAGAAAAAAAAGGACAGAATGTGATCAGGCTGGAGACTAAAACAAAGCCATGCGCTAGATTTAGGGTATATTTTGATCTCTTAGAAAAAATTGTATCCCCCCCAAATTTTTTTTTTTGTGTCCCAAAATTTTAAAGAAAGAAAAACCTACATATATACAAAAAATAAGGTTAAATACAATGAAGGGGTAGAATATGACTATAACAATGAAAATTTAAAAAGACTTTTAAAAAAGGTATTGATAAGATAAAATAGTTTTAAAAAGGTTAAAATAGGAAAGAGGAAAAATTAAAAAAAAATAGAATAAGAAAAAAATAAAATAAAAAAAATTTAACTTTGAAAGACTAAAGAATCATGGAAAAAAGCCATGAATTTTATGTGCTGTTTTTCCCTAGCTCTAGAGTTCCTCAGTTCTCACTGAACTTGGTCTTGGCTGCATGTTGTTACTGATCTTCTGGGGGAAGGGCCTGTTGCAGTGATTCTCAGGTGTGTTTGCCCGAGGTGGAATTGCACCGCCCTTGCCGGGGGCGGGGCTAAGTAGTCTGCTCGCCTTCGCTCTCGTAGCTTTTGTTCCCTGACCGCTTTCTGTACCACTTTGGAGGAGGGAATAAAATGGCGGCCTCCCAATATCCGGCCGCGTAGGAGCCGAGAGCTTGGGGCCTACTCCTCAGCGCGCCCTCGGAGAAAAGCCGTCAATCCTGCTCGTCTTCCTGGTCTCCGGCTGTGCTCCAAGCTCACCTGCTTATGAGCGAGTGTTTCTATCCCTGGCGCAAGGCCCCGTTTGGAATCTCCAAACCCAGCCGATTCCTGCAGCGTCCTCCCGAGCCGCTCCTCCCGGAGGAGGAAGGTGAGTCTCCCCCGAGCTGCTGCTTGTGGCGTCTCTGCTGGAAGACCAGTAGCCCAACCCATGTTGTGTAAGGTAAGCCCAAGCTGAGAGCCCACTTCTCGGCTCCGTCTCTGCCGCCGGCCTCCCCATTCCGACACCTGGGAGCTCTGCCGCACTCAGGCACACCTGGTCTTTTTGTGAGCCCTCGGGTCCTGTGACCACACTGTCCCTGCAAGGGCTCCACCCCCTGCTTAGCCTCTGGAGTGACGTCCCTCAGTGGAGCAGACTTCTAAAAGTTCTGGTTTTGTGCGCCGCTGCTCGACCGCTTGCTGGGAGCCGCCCCTCCCCCAGCAGTCTCTCTTCCTGTATATCGCCTCGGACTCACTTCTCCGCACGTCCTGCCTTCCGGAAAGTGGTTGCTTCTCTGTTCCTAGAATTGCTGCTCTTCTCTTCGATTGCCTGTTGAGTTTGTAGGTGTTCCGAATGGTTGACAACTATCTAGCAGAACTCCTGGGACCCAGTGTTATTTAGGCCTCTGACTCCTCCACCATCTTAAGCCTCCCTGACAGTGGAATTTTAATAGGATGGATGGTGGTATATAGAACGGATTGGATCAGGGATGGTAGTGTGTAGAATGAATGAGGGCAGACACTGTCACTAGAAGGTAATCGAAGTCATCTAGGTGAGGACTGGGGGAGAAGGAATACTGTACAACAGGATGCAAGGATGGATTCTGTGGGTTTAGTCTATCGGCAATCAGGCTGGGGCTTGAAGTGTGGGAGAAGAGTACTCCTTTCAACAGGATATGGCCCCTGTGGAACCTAAATTACAGAGCTCAAAAGCTATTGCTCATCGCTTATGCAGCCAGAAAGTTACTTAATCCAAGCATGTGCTAGTTGTAGGCACTGTTGGTATGGTGAGCAGTGAAAAGACAGAAGAACTTGCATAGAGCTGGCTCTCTAGTGGAGAGGTGGAGGGGTTGGTATCAGAAAATAAATACATTAGTGTTAAGTGCCAGAAAGAGGATTAGAATAAAGTGGAATGATGGAGTAACTTGATGGCCTGAGGACGTGGCATTTAAGCTGGGACCTTAAGGACAGGAAGGAGCCAGCCCTGTGAGAATTGCCGGAAAAGCATCTCAGGCAAAGACAACCGCAAGTACAAAGGTCGCCATGACCTTGAAAAACCTGAAAAACAAAAAGAGAGCTGGCACAAGTAGAGTGTGAGAGCTGGGGGACAAGTGCTCTCAGATGAGGTTGGAGGGAAAGTCAGAGGCCTGGTCAGTGAGGGGATCAGTTGGTCAGTCTACTGAGTTAGTTGATGTGCTAGTTCAAGTGTGGTGATACGGGGAATAATTGGAGGAGTTTTTAAAAGGGAGATAACATGATCTGATTTGTGTATTTAAAAATCATGTTGGCTGCTCTGTAGAGAATAAACTGTCGGCAGGGTGAAAATTCCAAGAATTAAATTGGCTTATATAAGGGCGGGAGCAGTAGAGATGGAGGGGATGGGTTGATTTGCAATATATTCTAATGATAGAGCTGACAGGACTGGATGATTTAGATGCAGTGGTGAAGGGTGGAGAGAAACCAAAGATACTTGGCAGATTTTTTGACATGAGCAAATACATGCTATTTATTGAGGTCAGCAGGTTTCAAGCAGTAGCACATGATGGGGTAGGTAATCTGAAGTTCTCTTTCTACCATGTTAGGTTTAAGATAATTATTAAACTTTCAAATGAAGTAGCCAAATAAATAAATATAAATATTTCACACAGGCCCCTAATTTTGAAAAAAATTTCAAGATAGCAATAAAGTTTAGGATAAAGTGGATATGCAATGTAGGTAATGCCATGAGATGGAGTGAAGTCACCTAGGAAGAGTATGTAGATAGAACAGAGAAGGGGGCCTGGGGCCCAGAGCTTGAACATATGGATATTTTGAATTGAACACAGGAGAAAAAGTTGGCATAGCTGTCTGTAGGGAAGTGACCAGTGGAGAAGAAAAGGAATACCAAGAGAGTGAGGTATCATGGAAGCCAAGGAAGAACATGTTTTCAAATGGAGAAGATGATCAACTGTGTGGAATGCTGAGGAGAGAAATATAGAAACAGAAGCAACATGGAAGTCATGGCAACTTAGGTCAAATGAAGTCTCAGGGGAGTAGTACGATTGGAAACCTGACAGGAGGGCTGAAGAAAGACTATGAGGACAGGCAATGGAGAAAGTGACCTTAAGAACCTCTTTCAAGAAGTGTTACTCTATAGATGAGAAGAGCAGTGAGAGTGGTTGATGAGGCTGTGGTGCTTGAGAGGAAATTGTGCTTTATCTCAAAGTTAAGTGATACCACAGCAGGTCTGTGTACAAAACAGTGTGATTCAGTGGAGAGGAAAGATTGATGAATGCAGGAGAGAGGTGAAAGTGTTGCAGGCCTGAAATCCTTAAAAGTGGGAGGAAATGGGTCCCGCAAGAGAAGTGGTGGAAGTGAAAAGAAGAGCAGGAAGGGAGGGTGAAGGGCAACGGTACTGATACCAGAAATGTGGTAGACTTGGGGAAAGGGCGATAGAATTGCTGTCCAATTGTTGGTTTTTTTTTTAATTTTTTTTACTAACATATAATTATTATTTGCCCCAGGGTACATGTCTGTGAATCATCAGGCGTACACATTTCACAGCACTCACCATAGCACATACCCTCCCCAATGTCTGTAACCCAGCCACCTTATCCCTACCCTCCTACACCCCAGCCACCCTCAGTTTGTTTCGTGCGTTTAGGAGTCTCTTATGGTTTGTCTCCTTCCTGATCCCGTCTTGTTTCATTTCCCTCCCCCACCCCCACATAACCCCCTGCCCTGCCTCTCAAATTCCCTGTATCAGAGAGATCATATGATAATTGTCTTTCTCTGATTGACTTATTTTGCTTAGCATAATACCCTCTAGTTCCATCCATGTCGTTGCAAATGGCAAGATTTTGTTTCTCTTGATGGCTGTCCAACTGGTTTTTTTTGTCCAAATAAAGTATGAGGGAAGGTCATTAATTAAGAATGAACAGGAAGACAGCTAAGGATATAGGGTCTTTAAGAAGAGAGGAGAACCATAATTATAGTAATTATTTCCATCAAACTTATATGTGGCAGGCAGCACACAGTTGCTTTACTCATTAGCTCGTTTAATTCTCCTAAAAGTCCTATATAGTGGCTTCATTATTATCCTCATTATATAGATGAGGAAACTGAGGCACACTGAGATTAACGCAGTAAGTGACAAAACAGTCGTTTGAACTGGTTCTACAAACCAAGTATAAAGCAGTAATTTCGGGGAGTAGAAGTAGCAATTCTATAGAAGAATATAAGATTACTCATTATCAGTGTTGAGTGCTCATTGAAATGTGTGCTCGTGAATTAAGGTGAAACAGCACAGTATGCTATTTGTTTGTTAGTTTGTTTTAAAGAGATCACCAGTTAGGGAGCAGGTACAGAGTAGGCAACAATTTACAACCAACAGTTGGTTTAACCAAGGCTCAGGCGCTGCCTGGCAAGTTGCCGGGAGAGGGAAGAGGCCAGAGGAGTTAATGGTGTCTGTGGGGGAAAGAGTGTGAAGGTGAGACTCAGGCATAGGTAGGATGGAGATGTGTGCGGGCCTTGGAGAGTGGGAGAAGTGGCAGGTTCAGTGGATTGGAAGCTGCTCTAGGTCAAAAGCTTGCTGCAATGGCAGAGGAAGAGAAGTTCAGCTGGGAGCATGGGACAGGTGCGCGGATGCTGGAAAAAGAAATCCTGAAGAAGATGCACGTATTGGTGACCACAAGGTCAAAGGCAGCAAATTCTGTTCTCCCTCTGTTTCCATTCTCTCCTGTAGTCCTCCTGTTGACTCTAGGCCCCTTCTGTAAATTAGCATTTCAGTCTCCCATCTCCACACCTTTGATCATGTCCTTTTCCTGGTCTGGGATATTTTTCTTTGTCTTCTCTCCTTTAAATAATACTCATTCATTCTCCAACAGAACCTTTCTTATTACTCCCTTCTTCCTCTACCCCGATGTCTTTAGCTAGAAGTTTCTTCTTCATCCTCTTAGCATGAAGAAGGCACTATTGAAGTGCCTTCTTGAAGTGCCAGTGAAGATGGCACTATTTAGACAATCAATATAATATTTAGTATATATTGGCTTTCAGTGAGGCATTTGCTCTCATGCCTTTGCTTCTCTACTAGGTTTTAAGTGCTCAAGGGCAAGGACCAGAACTCCACAATTTGGTATTCTCACCCACACTTGGCCTCATGCCTTCCTACGAGTAGAAGCAGTATGAATATAGAATCTAATCTCCGAAGTACAGGGACTGTGTATGTAGTATATGCTCAATAAATGTCTGTTCAGTTGCATTAATGACTCAACACATTAGGAGCATCATTTTCTATTTCTCACATTGGATTTGTGCTCCTGTGTATCTATGAGCCAGCGTTCTGCAAATCCATTCTCTCTTCTGTATGAGATTAATAGTTCAAACCTAGTCTAGTTCTTCATCATAGATCATAACAATGATAATACCATTAAAATCTATATACTTCTCACTCTGTGACAAGCGCTATTCTAAGTACTTGATTTAAACATTTTAAGCACATTTAATACCCATAATAATGCTAAGAAGTGCAGGTTATTCTCATTCTGTAGAAGAGAAAACCAACATTTAGAAAGGTTAAGCAATTGTCCAATGTTACCCAGGGGGGTTGGCAACAAAGCTCATTATCAGTAATATTCAGGACAGTTCACCCTCTTAACCGGTGTTTCTAACTTTCTGATGCTGACCCATAGGAAGAAATATTACGGTATGACCTATGACACCCCCCCCCCACATGCACACACGTGCACACACACTCACACACCTGAAATGAAAGTTTCACAAACTAATCCCGATCTTTCATTCCGCTGTGCAGAATGTTCTTTGGTATTTTCTGTTTGTTTTTGTTCTGTTTTATTTCATTAAAAAGGCTAGATAGAACTCCTTAAGCTTATTTCATAACTTACTACTGGGTTGAGACACAGGCTGAGGAACAGTGCCTTAAACGGATGTGTTTCGCTGATGTTCCTTGACTGGAATGGAAGAATGACTCAGTCCTCCAGTTCTCCCCGGCCACTGGCCCAAGGTTCATTTCTTTCCCAATGAAAGTATGGTAACTGGCATACACGAGAAATGACAAGCAGTGAAGCTGCTGTTTAATTACATAGCACTGAGCATAAGTTAAATGATACATTCTCTTCTGAGGTTTACAAGTAACCCAGCTACAGCATTGCTGGAGGTTTAGTTAAGACAATTCTAATTGAAAAAGAAATATAATTAAGTTCAGAGAAGTCAACGGTCTCTGAGCCAAATGGTTCTCCTATCTAAGGATCTTTTCTCATTTGTATCACGATGACTAATCAACTTCTGGGTAACCAGAGCCCTGAATTCAGTTTTCTCGGTCATTCCTTCTCTTAGTTACTGACTCACCAACTCATGTATTTGGAAAAGAGTCATTAAGTGAAAAACTAAGCAGTGTGCATAGTTTTCAGGATGGGCCCTGTTAATGCAAAGATGTCTGGTCCCAGCCTTCGTTTTAAAATTCGGTATCATGGTGCCAAAAAGGGGAAGTGTCGCGGTCACTGTGGGAGGACAATGGGGGATGGCCCTTACTTGTGCCTGGAGTGAAAGATATTAGGGAAGACCTCAACAGAGGAGATGGTGTAGGGACCCTGGACCCGAGTCTTGTCGAGTAATAAGTATGTGATGTGGAGCGAGGAACCGCGGAAGATGGGGGTGAGGTGGAGAGAAAGGGGAGAATGTCCCAAGGAGTAGAAGACACATGCGAAGGGAAGATCATGGTGCCTTTAATAAAATGCAACTCGGCGGAGTGGCCGGTGCTTGCCCGAAGTTGATAGGACACGGGGCAGGAAAGTGGACAGGGTTTGATTATGAAGAGGCCATGGTATACAAGGAGTTTCGACTCCATCTGGTAGGTGGCAGGGAGCTTAAACTAATGAATGTTCGGCTCTTGAAGGACACAAACCGCGCCGAGTTTGGAAGAGAGAGCAGGGATGCTGTGTGGGAGTGGTGGGGAAACCGGAAGCTTCTCACCCGCACCCCGTAGCTTCCGGGGCCACACCGGAAAAGGGGTGAAGGTGAGGGGCAGGCTTGAGAGCCACTGGCCAGTCAGGTGGACGGAAGAGGTTGACTGTTCGGTGAGGGCGGTGGTACCTGGATGTGCTTTGGGCAGCCAGCAGGTGGTTGTGCCATCCGCTAAGGTAAGGGCTGCAGGAGGAGCGGGTGTGGAGGAGGAAGCAGTGAGTGCGGCTTTAGAGAGGGCACCTTTGAAACCACCAAAAGACCTCCAGGTATAGCCTGTAACAGGCAAAAATATTATCCCGGTGCTTGCACATTGGTTTGCTCACAGCTATAGATTTGGAAACTATGGGTTTGGGTTGGTAATATAAGCATTACGTGTAAATGAGTGTGTGTGTGCAGTAAAAATCAGGGGGCTAAAGGCAGAGCCTCCCAATATTTAAGAGGTGGGCTGTAGAGAAGAAACATGGTTTTAAAAACAATTTCTTGAGAGCTCCCGGGGGATGGGAGGACAGTTTCAAGGGATGGCCATTACTTAACACCACCAAGGAAAGCGAGTTTGAACAAGTCATTTTCAACAGTCCCCTAACAAGAGGAAGCCGGGAAGGTGTTCACTGGCTTACTCAGAGCAAGTTCAGGGGCAAGGGGGTAGGGAGGTGGGGAGGAAGTCCGATGGCAAGAAAGGGCAGCTCGGCATTGCAACGGTAAGAAAGGCAGCAGGGACGACATAGCGCTCCAATGACAGACTCATCTACTAGCTAATATCGATTGAAGATCCACTCTGGGGCATTTGTCTAATCCTGGGGTGTATCAGTAAATGAGAAAAAGATGAAAATCCCTTTTCATAAAACTTACATTCTCAGATGACTTGAGTTTGGACCCTCATTCTGACCCTTCCTGCTCATGTGGCCTTGGTAGGTTATGTCATCTTAGTTTACCAGTCCATAGAATGGGTATGATGAGAGGACCTGTGGACTGGGTAGTGCCAAGAAGAATAACATGAGCCATCTGGTCCAGTGAATGGCATCTTGTTCTTTCTCTCTCTCTCCTAGTTATCCCTCAATAAATAGGGTATGGTTGCTTTTTCCAGAGCCTTATCTGTAATGGGAATTAAACGAGGTTGTAGCTGAAAGTGGGCAGAGAAATGGAGGAGGGCATTTCTCAGCACAAGAGGGCCTGGCTTGTTTATGTACCTGGGAAAAGAGTGAGCAGAGTCGTGAAGAAAGGTAATTCGTGGCCTGAGAGTCTGGAGGAGAGGCCAAGGCCATGTGTTGCCATCCACGTCTGATTTGGCACACCACCCAGAGGCTCAGTGAGGGGAAAGAAAATGACCCAGACTTTTGAGTGAATGACCTTGCCCGTGAACTCCGGCGGTCCTTTATTTCTCACGGTCTTACACTGTTTCTGGATTCCGAGCTGCCTTGCCTGCACCTGGAATCAGCCCCCAGTGCGCTGTTGGCACCCTCCGCAGGAAGCGGCCCCGTTACCACGGCGACCATTCACCCAAAGTTCCAACATGCTGTTTTTCACATCAACTTGGAATTTCAGCGCTTGGTACATTGTGAGGTTTCTTCCTTCTCCAGATTCAGGAGCAGTGGGGGTTGTAGGAACCCCCAAGCTGTGGAGTCAGATGGACCTCACAGCTGTCACCAAAGCTGTGTAGCCGTGGAAAACAGGGTTCCTTACCCTCGCCCAACTTTTGTTCCCTCCATGGTGAGCACGAGACCAATAATACCTACCGCACAGTGTTCCTGCCTGATTCAGCCTGAAAATGGAAAATTCCTGACCCACTCCTTGGCACTCAGAAAGTGCTCACAACATACTTTGTCTTCTCTTCTCAATTAACCCTGAAATGTACAATCACGTCCTAATGGTAGAAATGATAAACACAAAGACCGGAAGAAGATGATATGGTCTTCGCTTAACGATTTCTCATCTATAGGACAGAAATCGGAGTAGCTCCGCCCTGACCTCAGCGTAGCGAGGACTGTGTGACACAAGTAGGTGGTGTCACACCTTCATGCTTCGTTCAGTTATTGCTAGTATGAAGGCAAACAGGAAAATGCCCACGGCTGCTGAGAAACCTCAATGTTAGTTGCAGCAGTGAGGTGGGAAACCGAGGTGTGTTCTCTGTTGAAGGCTGGATAAGAAAGTTTAAAACTAAGGGACAGCGTGCCCCTTCAGTAGCAAGCAGGGCTGTCTGCAGACCAACCAGCATTTCTGAGAGGGCCGATTTAGAGACCCTACACACACTGACCCCGAGACACGAGCGATCCTCGGCTTGGTGCTTCCGGAACTTCCGAGGCGGCGATGTATGGTTCTGCAGCAAAATCATTGGTGTGAAGGAGAGTGGGAATAAAGCCACATCCAGACAAGTCAAAGATTAAAGAAACACGGGCAGGGCAGGCCACTTGGGAGACCTTCCCTTATACTGTAAAGAGGGAACACAGAGTTAGCACCCGGCAGATGTCGACATGACGTCCTGCAACATGTGTCCCAACAGCCTGGGGTTGCTGGGGGCGCTGTGCCTCCTCCGTCAGACCCAGCTGGTCCAGGCTCTCTGGAGTGTATGGGTGTGCTCACTGCCCCTTGCTGGGCTGCCGGGCTCTCTGCCACTCCCTTTGGGTTCTCTCTTCCTATCTGATTTCTCTTTGCCTCCCCTGCACCTGGGAATCAGTCACAGGGACAGGATGCTGAAATGCCATAGCCACAGAAAGCTAGGCAGCTGTCCAAATGCTATGTTAGCAATACAATTAACTGGTAAATTAGGATTTTTTTTCAGAGAAAATAGGCCTCCTATTCCATTATTTGGCTAGAGCTGGTATGCCTTTCACTGAGTGGGACCCAGGGAAAGGGACCTGGGGTTTGATCCCTCTAAGCCCTGGGCATTGCTAATATTGCTTCTGTCTGCCACGATGACAAGCCTGGTTTAGAAGTCAGTGGAGGTAAAAGGGAAAAAGAGAAATATTGCATACACTGTTCCTTCTTTCTGCCCCTCTCATCCCGCTGCTTCTGCAGCATACCACACATGCTTCATACACTGAACCTTTGCACTGGCCATTCCTACTGCAGAGAATGCTCTTCCCTGCATTCTTCAGGGAATGACCCTGCAATCTTCAGGGATGCTTTAGGGCTCGCTCCCTCTCTGCTCATGTGGAACCTTCTCAGGGAGGCCTCCCTGGCCCCCGGCCCCCAGACTCTCTCCCCCTTTCTCTGTTTCACTTTTCCTCACAGCATGAATCCCCATCCTGTGTCCTAGCTCTCTCACCTGTTTGTGGATCATCTCAAAGGGATTTTTGTCAGGTCTGATCACTGCTGTATGTTCAGTAACAAGCATTTACCTGGCATAGAGCGGATGCTCAAATATATGTTGAGAAAAGGAGTAGATGAAAAGGAAACTAAAAATATAACGAAAGACAGAGTTGCGTCTTCTTGCCCCAATCTCTCCATTTCCTTTAATAAGCATTGTTTCAGCTTGTCCTCTGCCCTGAGCCCCTGTCACAGCTCTGAGTGTAGCATTAGCCATGGTGGTCTCTCTCACTGGAACCTGCCGATCTAGTATGATCTTGAGACCAGGTAGAAAAAATGGGCATGCGAGTGACGTGGCATCATAGAAAGCAGAGGCCACATTTGTTGGGGTGTCTGGAAAAGGCTTCAAGGAGGAAGTGATGTCTGAGGGGGCATTTTATGGGGTGGAGGAGGTGGGATATTGTGATTTATAATAAGAAACATGTATTTGGTCTTTATTCCCATACCTGGCACAGAGCTTCAAAAGCTCTTGGAATTTCCTAAGGGTTAAGAGACAGAACTTGTGTTTTGTTATTCACAACAAGCCCCCTGCAACCACACCTAAGACCCAGGATAACCAGAGAGTGGTGGCCGGCTGCCGGAGGAACCAGCCCTGTGACTGGAAGGTCACACCTTTCAGACCCACCTTACCCCCACCTCCACTTCTGGGAAGAGGAGAGGGGCCAGAGATGGACTTAATCACTCACGGCCAATAGTTTAATCAGTTATGCCTATACAGTGAAGCCTCCATGGAAGCCGGAAGCAATGGTGTGTGATCTTCCGGGTTGGTGGACACATGGAGGTACCACTGGGGGAGTGGAACTCGTGGAGAAGGTGCAGGAGCTCCGTACCCCTTCGCACAGCTTGCCCTATGCGTCTCTTCCATCGGGCTGTTCTGAGTTTGCATAATAAACTGGTAATAAAGTAGGTAAAATGTTGAGTTCTGTGAGCCGTTCTAGCAAATTAATCAGACCCAAGGAAATGTCCTAGGACTGCTGGTTTAGAGCCGGCCAGTTAGGAGCACAGGCAGTAACCTGGACTTGTTACTGGCACGGCAGCGGCACTCTTGCGGGACTCAGCCCCTAGCCTGTGGGATCTGATGCTCTGTGCAGGTACATAGTGTCAGAACTCAGCTGAGTTGTGGAACACACAGCTGGTGTTGCAAAATCGTTTGGCAAGTGAAGACCCACACATCTGGTCACAGAAGTGTTCAGGGGCACCTGAGTGGCTCACTCGGTTAAGTGTCTGCCTTTGGCTCAGGTCATGATCCTGGGGTCCCGGGATGGAGCCCTGCATCGGGCTCCCCACTCAGCAGGGAGCCCGCTTCTCCCTCTCCTTCTGCCCCTGCTTGTGCTCTCTATCAAATAAGTAAATAAAATCTTTAAAAAAGAAAAAAGAAAAAGAAGTGTTCAGTGTTATAGTAGAGGAGAAATATAGGAGTGTTTTTCCTGAATGGGGGTGTGAATAGGACTCTGCCTGACAGCGTGACCAAGGGACAGTAGACAACAAACCAAGCGGGCTTCAGCTCCGACTGTGTAAGGGAACACTAGACAAGAAGGCTAGGCCAGACATAATGTCAGGGGAAGCACTCACATTTCATGCAGAGGCAGTAGGGAGCCCTAGATGACTCAGGGTAGGAAATGGCCAGGGTTGTGTGGTGTTGTGAGGTCAACCTAGCAGATTTGAAGGAGGGATTAGTGTGAGGAGGTCTGAAGGCAGAGGATCCTTCAGGACAGCACCGCCAGTGTCCTGGAGACGTCAGAGGGCCTGGCCAGACTGAGAGGGAGCCGGGGGGTGTGGCGTATAGATGTTTTTCACAAGCAGGTTTGGCAGGACTTGGCAGCTGATTCGTGTTGGGTGGGGACCCAGAGAGAGTCCAAGATGATGCAGGCTTGAGCCCGGATGCACAGGAGAATGGAAAGGCAATCGAAGGAGTGAGAAGTCTCTGGGTAAGGGGGGTGCATTTTTGTCAGGGAGCCTATTTGCAAGCTCCGGTCAGTTTTCTGGCCACAACTCCTCCCGGTCGGCCCGTTCTCTCTGGGATCTCGCAGGACACCTGGGTGTAGAGCTACACAAACTGGGCTCTGCAGTAAGGTGCGGGGCAGCAGAACATTTCAAGTCAAGACTTCATCACTGCTTCTGAATTGGGTCACCTCAGGCAAGTCCCTGAATCACTGAATGCCTCAGTTCCTCCTTTCTTTTGGACTTGGATAAGGCCGCTTTTCACCCGCCCACTCTGCAGCATCAACATCTCAAGACAAAAAAGTTTGTTGTGTGCGTTGAACCCCTGGCCTAAAAGGGACACGGGTAGAAACAGCTACAAAAGCTTGTTCAGTTAAAAGCCTTAGTAATGGTCTGCCGCGCTGTTCATAAGGTGAGGCAGGGAGGGGGGCCAGGTGAGATGGGGAGATCTCAGAATAAGGCTAGATTCCAGCCAGCGGAATCCCGCTCTCCCCAAGGACGGTGCCCCGGCTGCCCTTCTGGCTCCTTTGTGCACAGCTCGCGATTGCTGTTGGCCCTCCGTGGCTCCTCTCTGTTCCTGTGCTGACAGCTCAGCGCTGCCAGGCTCCGCCAGAGAAGGCTTGCATTTGTGAGAAGTCAGAAAGGGCAGGAAGTGGGTCTGTGAGATGCAGGCGGTAAAGCTCTGGGACACCGGGACGCTGCAGGAGCCCGAGCAAGGCTATGTTATCATTTTTCCTTTCTCAGCTTTCCAAACACCAAGCTACCTATGGCACCTAAATTGCAAAGGCTAACGTAACATCTGCGCCGGACCCGTTGGCTTTGGGTAACTGGGGAGAGAACCGGAACTATTATGGGTTGAATGCCACCCGCCGGGACCCAGGTCCACGTGAATGCGGGAGGCCTTCCATGGAGGCTCAGGGGACGGTGCCTATTACCTTCCCCCGTGAGGCAGATTAGAGCTCTTTGCTCTCTGCCATGGAGATGGCAAAAGACTACAAACATAAACGGTAGCCTGAAAACCAGGGCTCTAACCTAATAGGCAGAGTGGCTGAGGAAGTTCCCATAGATTGAAGGGAGCGTGGATTCAGACTGCAGGGGGAGAAGCAAGTGTGAGAGGTGCCCGTGGTCTTTCCAGAAGCATCCACATGGTCGAAGTGCATCCAGGCCCAGGATATGGCTCTCTGTTTTTATGAGCCAACAGTCCCAGGGCAAGAAGTTGGCCGGGAGAGCTGGGTTGGCCTCCTGGAAGGCTCGTAGGGGAGACAGCCTGCACTAACTTGGAAAGCATTCCCTTAAGGCCACGGTTCCTGATTGATCCTGCCACTCTGGAGAAAACTAGGAAGGGAGAGAAAGGTTTGAATTAAAAATAGAAACCTGACCCATGTCTCACATTCACCTTCTTGGGGAAAAGGAGAGGAAGATTTGGCTTTCGTGTTTTTGTTTTGTTTTGTTACTGGGAAGGGCAACTTAATCATAGGGAAGGATGTATGTCTGTGTCTATATTTGGTTTCCTGTTACCCTCCCTTCCACCAGTCCTCACAAAATTGTGTAGTGGAGCATTCAGTACCCTTTCTAAACTCTCTTGAGAAGGTCTCTCCCCAAGTGAGTTGTTGCCTTTGCCTTTCTCCTCTCCTCCACTGTTTTTGCAATCAGTGCTTTGAACCCTGCCTCTCTGAGGCTCACCATAGAACGTAAAATCATCGTGGCTCTGAGCCCACAGGAGGGACAGATGGTAGGACACAAGAGTGATGGTGCTGGGACACACAAGGACCTTCATGTTCAGATGATTAGGCGCCGGGTGCTTGACTCCCTTGACACTATGGCATGAGAGCATCTCAATGGCCAAGGCTGGGTTTGGGGAGGGTGAGAGGAATTCCTCCAGCGGCTCTGTGACAGCCTAGAATTTCCCGCATTCATCAGTCTTTCCGGTTGGATAGGCACTATAGTGCAGAATGATGGGGGAGAGAGGGGATCCCCACCCTACAGAATCTCCAGGATGGGGCAGAAAGATTAGAGAGCCTGAAGTCCCGGAGGTTACAGCAAGGCAGTGAGTGCCTCTGCAAGAACCTGGCACGTCTTCCCGCCTGTGAGGAAGACATCTGTACTTATTGACTGAATGGGATGGCGAGGGAGCCACACGGCAACCAGGGGCTCCGGTGCTGGCTCAGTGGGTGAGGAATCAGATTGCAGACCAGCAGAAACGGGGCTGAAATGCAGCCCTCACTTTGGAAGTTCCTCCAGTGTACCTGTGCAGTGAGATAGCAGCACCCTGATGCCATGGTGGTAAGAGGAGCCAAAGCACGTTCCGTGGGCTCATACGAGTCAGTTCTCAGTGGTAAATGTTTGGAAAGGACCTGCCAAGTTGTTTCCTTCACGTGAAGGTTTTGTTATAGTGACTAAATCAGAATCGTAAGGAAGGCTGTGCATCTGTCTCTGTATTTTGTTCCATTTTACCTTCCCTTCTGTCAAAATAGTCTCGTCGCCTTATGTTATGTTTTCCTTAACATAAATTTCTGCAGTGATCCGTGCCAATCATCACAAAGGTAGCACAATGCCGTGGAGAGAGTGTGGGGCTTGGACAACCTGGGATCCAGGCTTTACTCACTTAGTGACCTTGGACAAGTCACGTCCCCCCAGTGCTCTCACGTATAACCCGACAACACTACTATGGGCCTCCCTACCTGTAGGGGGCGGTGTGAGACTCAAAAAGACCGCTGCATGGAAGCACTTTCTCTTCCCCCGTCACTTACCTCTTTCTGTCCTCCTCTCTACCCCTCTCTACCGCCCAGTTCCAGAGTTCTCTACACTCTTACGTTTGAGTCTATTTCTCAGTTCAGTTCAGGTACAGTTTTCATACTCTGTTGTGGAGGGATACTTCAAAATGAGTCCGTCCGGAAGAGAACCCCTTCTCTGAAATTAATGCATTCATTGCGGACTCAAAGGCTTTTCCTCATGGGGCCAAATGCAGGGCGCAGGAGTAGCATCCTGCCTGGAAGTCAATCCCCTCGTTGGGACGATGGATGACTTTTCAAGACTCCACCCAATTAAGTGCTAACACGGGAGTTCCTTGAGGGCAGGACCTTTTTTTTCTGTTTTGCGAGCTCCTGTATCTTTAACTCCTAAAACAATGTGCACCACAGAGTAGACACTCAGTAAATATTTGGATGAATGAATGAAGATAAGTAGAAGTAGCAGGAGCTCTGCTCCTCCCCTAGCATCTTCACATAGGACTTTGCCCAGGAATCTTCGCCACAGCCCCCCCTCCTCCCCGCCAATTTTTGTAATCAGTGTTAACTTGGAGCAGACCAGCTTTACCAAAATTGGCCAGTAAGTTTACCCTTAAAAAAAAAAGAGCCTCAGACGAAATAATTAAGACTTCCTCATCTCTCCCCCTGTACCACCATGATCACCAGAACAAATACAACACATAAAAAGGTATAAACATCTACTTTCATAAATTATATTACTGCTAAATAAGTTACATAGAAAATTCACTATAAATTATATATATGTAACTAATCTTATGTAAATATAATAATCTGTATGAGGTTGTCGGGAAATATGTCTAATTGTATGCAATTTGCAAATTAATTAACTTGAATGCTCCTACCGTTGTGATATAGCAATGGAAACAAAGAAGTCCAGCATGAACCATCAGAACAAATAAGTCTAGCTCAGGGGGTCTTTTCTTAACTAAAATCATCAGTTGAGATGGATCTCCATATTCCTACCACACCCATGAGGTCTGTTTCCTGAAACATGACATCTGTTTTTGTGTAACCAGATATGCTTATCCAGGCTTCACGGGGGAGCCTGTGTAAAGCTTTTTTCCATCCCCACTTTGTGATCTGTCAGCTGGGCTTTAAGGAGAGGGATTAGCGCTGAAAGCAAGTTTTTCGGGTAACCCAATGTGGTCATTAGGGTTCAGTAAGGAAACGGAAACCACAGCAATAAACCAAATAGGGAAAATTTAACTGGAAGCATTGTTTGTGGAGGAATCGTTTACTGGAAAGGTGAGAGACGATTCTGCAGAAAAGGTCTTCCACCCTTGTCACGAGGGAGGAATGCACAAGGAAGGGACTTCCCAGATGAGCGCTGTGCAAGGTCGAGAGGCAGCTGCTGTAGTGAGAACATGGCTGCTACAGGAGCCCAAGCAGGCTGACTGGGAAGAAACTGGCTAGAGGGGTTCTAGAATCCTGGGAACTGACCACCAGTGTGGGACAGATTAAGGGGCCAGCTGCTGGAGGAGAGGCTGACCCACCAGCCTCCTGGTGCCCCTCCAGCGCCCCCTATTGGCAGAGCCTAGCATAGAGTGGCTGGCACAGGAGAAATGAAGCTTGCAGAGATCAATTCTAGTATCGCAAAGCAGGGCAAGCAAGGGTGCATGGGGAGCTTGGTGGGGGGGCTGACTTAGTAACTGACACATCCCCAAAGGACATATGGGGCAAAAACCATTTCTGGGTTTTCTGTATTCTGGCCACGAGTCCTTTTTGCATTCACTGGGCCTCAGAAGTTTTGTTCCAGCCTCTTCCTCATCTGGTGGCCCTGATTTTATTTCATGGCATTAAATGAAATCACTTGTTCCTGACCTTGCCTCCATATTAGCATCATCCAATGAGCTTTTACCAAATACTGAGAATTTAACAAGTGTATCTTGACAGTCTCTTTAGGTGACTCTAATATGCAGCCAGAGTTGAAAACCTCCCGACTGGGCATGGCAAGAAGGTGGGCCGCCACAACAATAACATGCCTTAGGGGCAGTGAGGGCCTTTAAAGGCTCTCCAGTGGGAAGGTTCTGGGGTAAGAGGTATCTAGTCACCTGTGCAACTCCAGGTGAGTTAAATAACCTCACTAAAACCCAGTTCCCTTCTCTGTAAAATGAGAGATGGGGAGGGAAATGCAATTTGTCCTCAGCATTATCACAAAGATCAAATGAAATGATATATGGGAAATATTTAGCACAGGGCTGGTAATTATTAAGTATTCAACAGACAATATTTGTAGTCGCAGAGGTGATGGCTGTTTTCACTTGCAAAGATCATTTGCCTATGACTTTCTCTGTTGGCTACCAACTGTGACACTTTGGACAAAGCAGAGTGTTACAGGGTCCGAAGGGACAAGATTTGCCAAGATCGATGCCTAAGAAAGTATGAGTAACTAATTGTTGGGTATCAGAAACAGGCAAGTGAATACCAAGCCATTACTAAACACAATAAGATGATGTTCCCTTCCTCCTGAGTACTCTGTAGTTTCCAGAATCGCTTTTCATTTATTGTTTGCTCCTTTCAGTAGCTCTGTGAGGCTGTTTGACTTTATGGTTAGAGTGGGGCGTCTGGGATCAGCTTTGCTGGTGTTGAGCTGTTGATCTTTTACTTAATAGTGTTGATGGAAATTTCTAGGCCCAAAGGGGAGCCACTCCTGAGTGGGATGCCGCATCCACAAACTAAAACTCAGATGAAACTTTGCGTCCCCGTAAACACTCTGCTGGACCAGGAACGCAGCATACCAGTCAGGCGGCAGCAGACACCGAGCCAGCCCTGGGCTCTGTACTTACCCTTATTCTTTATTCTTGTCCCGTACAGGCCTCCTGTCTTCTGCCCCATTCTGCAGGTCTCTGGACCTTGGGCCCAGAGACTACCCACTTCATGAAGTGTTAAGTGAAATTTGTATCACTTCCATTGTCTTCTTTAACCATTTTAAATAACAGCTGTGTGGTTTTGGGCAAGTTGGTGAATTTCTCAATAATATTTATAAAATCCTTACATGAGCTTATGAATGAATAGGCCTGGAAGATAATACATGCACATCAAATGGTAGTTTGTTTTAGGTGTAACTTGAAGGAAAAATCTCCCCTCTCCTCTGATGTCTGAAGAGTTTCTTGGATAGGAGAAAACTTGTAATGCTTTGTGCTTTGGGATTAAGAAAAGATCTACCCAAATATTAAGTTTAATCTAAAAAAAAAAAGCAAAGGAGAGAGTGAGAGAGAAAAACTTGACATTCCGAGATTTCGTGAGTGTGTGTTCTTAAAAGATATATGGTCTTAAATGGTCTCCCTATATAGTGGACCATTTTATTAGTCATTGGTGGGGCCTTGGTACATAGACGGAGAGTAGGAGGAGAAATAAAACATTGTCACTGCTTTGCTCTGAAACAAGACATGCTTTTCCGTGATGGAAATACAACTTTGTTGAGTATGCTGCAGCAATTAGGAGAAGGACTTGTAATTGAATGTGTGGCAAGGAGAGGTGGTGGGGAAGGGGGAGAATGCGGCAGACTGAACTAGCTTTTAAGGTACGACAAGTAATGAGAAAGGACAGGAGTTGTGCTAAACTCAAGAGCTAATACTATCTAGAGACATTCAAGTTTCACTATGCAAAAAACTGTGTCCATAAAAAACATCATTTCCTGCCAGAATCAGCTTGCAGGATTCCAAGTTGTGATCTTTAATTTATATTCAATTATCTGCGGGATGATACTGTTGGTGCCTAGAGGTCAACCTAAAAAATCTTGCCACCTACTCTGGTGGGTGTTACCTTCAAGAAGCTTGCATTTGGAGGACTGAAACCCACTTTTGGTTGTCCTGATGAAGCCCCCTATCATGTCAGACTGGTCGAATTATTCAGATTATGAGCATGTTCTCAGGGGGATTACAATGCCCTAGGAATTGCCTGGCAGATGGGAGGGGGTTAATCCCTAGGCAAAGAACATCATTTAGGATAATTTTACCTGATAGGAATGGAGAATCAGAACTCAAGTTATGAAAGGCTGAAAAAAGAGGTGTGTCCTTAGAAGGTCATAGATCATTATAATTGTGGAGTAAATCCAGGAATGAGGGTATATCCATAATCTCTTATGATAGGTGTAAATTTTTGTTTTTCCTCCTATAATCATGGGAATAGTCCTATTTAATGTCCATTTCAAATTTAAAATTTACATGTAGAATTTCCTTTAGATGGACTATAGTATATTTAGCCATGTATTGTGATGGTATGCAAAATTAAAGAAATGGATTGTGACAGTAAATTGAACATTTCCTATATTCATTCTGCAAGTCAGGAAAGAGGTCCAGGAGTTCCAGAGGGTGAACATCTGTGGAGTGATGTTCTTTAATGAGGTTGAAAATGACCACAGACAACAGCTGCAGTGTTGAGTTGAATAAGAAGTAAATATGAAACCTTTCTCAGAAATACACTGGCAATGGTAGTGGTTCTTATTCTGGCTGCATATTAAAATCACCCGAGGGATAGTTTTAAAATGCCCAGTGCCCAAGCTGTACCCCAGAACAATTGAATAGAATCTTGGGAGGATGAGATCCAGGCATCAACATCTGAGAAGCATCCAGATTACTCCAATATGCAACCAAAACTGAGAATGAGTATTGGAGGCAACCTTTGTCAGGGGCAAGGTGGGCAGATTGACATCTGGGTTTAGAGTTAAAAAAACCTTAAGTCTATCAAAGTTGAAAAATTTGTTAAAAGACCACAGATGACCATGGTGGCATATGATTTTTGACAGGCTCCAACACTCTGTATCAGAACTACCTTTCTAGTGGTCTTTCCCATTCTCTTGGCCTTCTAGAATTCTGCAAGAAGTTGCTTCCTGAGAATAACTTATATTTTTGAAATGATTATTTGGGGCTTATAAAAGGATGAGAATACAAATATTGAAACCAAATGGTCAGGGTAAATATCTGAGTGACAAATGCAGAGAACTGGCAATCCTGAAGCAACCTGGGAAGCTCATCTTTCAGGGACAGTTAGTTGGCTGTGAGGGACGTGACTGGGTGTCCCCTCAGCCTATCATTAGACTCTTGCTGATACAGTTCCACTGTCAAGGGTCAGGGTGGCCTAGGGCTGGGAAGAATGCACGTGCTCTGAGCTAACGAATTTGAGAGCCCAGGTGTTGGGTGAGGCAGGTAGCATAAAGAACAGACAACTTGCTACAGTCTCGAGTATTCCTATAGGGTGACCTGGTCAGTTGAATCTGTTTTCTGTTTTGTTTTGTTGAGATAATGTGGTTATGATCAAAGCTTGAACTATATCTTTACTGGGGGTTCCTACTAGAATTCAGATACCTAAGCTTCCTTTATGTAAAAGCAGAGCCAACATTCGAGTAGAAGTCTTGTTTTCCCCAACATTTTAAAAGAACAAATTTCAGGTTTTTAAATTGAACCTACTGTGCAACTTCCAGATTCTTATCAAAGCAATTCTACGGCCCAAGAACAATGTGGGCTTTAGAGAAATATTTTCATGACTGAAGAGAATTACTGTATCTGAGGTCTCTGGCTTTATGTTAATGTTTGTCTACTTTCAGGTATGTTCAGAAAGAAAGGGAACTTTTTTGTTTGTTTGTTTCAGTAGAGAGGAAAATACAGGAGTAACCCTCACAGAGAATCCCTGTGAGAAAATAACTCCAAAAAGACAATGCATCTTCTTGGAAGATGCCCTGAACCAGGGATTAGAAGTGCTGGCTTCCAGCTAGGACTTTGCCACATATATAGTTCATTGAGGCTCCTTAGCCATAAGATGGGGTTCTCTATATAGTCCTTCCTAGTACTAGGATTACAGGAGGAGCCATGCCTCTTAATAAAGTGATGTTGGAATGTGCTTTATGGGTTCCATTTGAAATGCTACATATATCCATGTTATTTTCTTTTATTATCAGAAATATCATTTAACTTGAATAATTTAGAAGTCAAGGTATAGTAAGAGAAATAATCCAGTACCCATATGTAAGTCAGTAACAGATTTGGGCCTAGAGAAGAAAAGTAGGCAATTCAGGTGAATGTATTAGCCAAAAGAACAGATTGGAAAGCCAGACCAAGTCTTTGTTTTTTGTCTTGGCTGTGGGAAGACCTGAGTCACCTTGTGACTAGACCCATATTGCTTTGTCCATCTGGAAGATGTATGTGACTAGCTAATTCTTTTAAATGCACTGCACATTGGTTAAAATGAGGTCCAATTTGCTTTCTTGATACTTCTAAGCAATGAAAGAAGAATGCATTAAACGATAAGACAATTAACAATTTATAGGAAGTACAGAGGATGGAGGAACATGTTAATCATTACCCACAGGGATGCCACTGGCAAAAACCAACTGTGGGAACCTCTATAGGCTAAGACTCCATTTGTTTAACAAATACATTTCAAGATAAAAAGAGAGTTGAAGGGTGAACCTATAGATTTAAAATAAATTTGAGGAATAGCAACCAATTGTTTGGACCTTATTTAGATTATGATGAAAATAAAAACAGCTATAAACCAGTATTAAATTTGAGACAATTAGAAATTTGAACAGTAATTACTTGCTATCAAGGAATTGTTGCTAAAATTTGATGTCATAATGATATTGAGGTTAGTCTAGAGTCCTTAATTTTTAGGGATACATAATGAAATATTTACAGATTAAATTATATAATTATGGAACTTGCTTCAAAATAATTTAGATGGGAAAGGGATAGGATATGATTGAAACAAGACTGACATAACTTCGTAATTGTTGAAGCTGGGCAGTGTACACGGAGTTCATTATACCATTCTGTCTAGTTTTGAATGTGTTTAAAATTTTCCATGCTGAAAAGACAAAAGTAGATGACAGTTATTATGGAGTAAAGAATCTTACAGAAACAAAAAAAATGGCTTTAAGATCATAATCATTTAATCTCCCCCAACCCCTTACCACGAGACCACATTATCAGCTAGCAGAAACAGATTCCTAACTCAACCAGAGTCATGAGTCCAGACTACCACTGACAACCAGAAACTGACTGGGAAAGAGATTTTTCCCAAGCAACTTATTGTTATAACACATTTATCTAAGCCACAGTAAAGAAGGCACAAAGACCCCTCCCCCCAAAAAAACTCTGATTCTGGATTTTTTTACCCTGATAATTTGTGGTAGGTTTCTTTATTTTTTGAATATAAAGTGACAGAAATAATTTGCCATTAGAAAAGAGAAAGAATCTTTGACTATTTACAGCTTTTATACATCACAAAGTTTTTCTTGTTTTTATGTTGTGTCTTTTTTTAAATTCATTTTAATTTTTGTTCCTGCATCATTTGAACAAGTCCAAACTGGAAATCTATACAGCTCACAAAAAAGCCCTCCACCCAAAAGACCCCCCACCCCCACCCAACCCCAATGAGAAACAAGATAAATCAAAAGAATGAAATCAACTTATTTCTTTTTTTTTTTTAAGGTAAGTCATTTGCTTATATATATACTTGTAATTATTTTTTTTTCAAGTTCAAACACCAAAATCCAAGAGAGAAAGGAAAAAATAAAAAGACCCAGTCATCCGCCCCCTCCCCCCACTCCAGAATCTCAATTGATCCCTGCACGTCCAAAATAAGAAATATATATTTACAGAAAACAAAACAAAACAAACAAACAAAAAAGAACTTGGAGGTGGATGGGCTGGGGATCTGAGAGTCAAGAGGAAGGAGAGCCGGCCCCAGGGTGGGTGGGGGGGATCTGGGCCTCACAGAGTCAAGGCTAGCCTGAGTCTTCTGTGTTTTCCCTGGGGAGCCTACTACGCTGGGAAGATGATGAAGTTTCCCCTCTGCCGTGTGACCTTGGGAGGGGGGGCGGCTCTGAGTTTGCAACCCAACCCTACAGTGGATTCGTATTTTGTGGTTTCCATCATCATCACCCCCTCACACTCAAATGCATTTGTGCACGCACACACTCACGGGCACACACACACGCGCCAGTCATTGTGGCTAAGAGTAATTATGACACTGATGGAGCATTGGCTCCTGTCAAGTGGAAGAAAAGAGATATGCCCTTAGGGACAAGAGCTCATTGCCCTATCCTGTCCCTTCTCTGATCTCCACCGTAACATACTGCCTGGCTCCCTGAAATGTTTCCACAAGCATCAGGGCTATTCTGAAGCATTACGCTGGGATGGTCATTGGGTAACAAAGCTCCTGTGAAGATTTGCCCCTCACTTCCTGCAAATTCCCTTAACAAACAGGCGTGCCCAATTAACCATGCGTGGCAGGCAACCTGAACTAGGGGAAATCTGAGGCAGAGGTAATGGAAGCCATGCTGTTTTCTGCTTACCTTTGAACGGCTGCAGGCCCAGAGGTCAGAAAGCAAAGAGAAGGGGTGGCAAAAGGATCCCTGGCTAGCTTGACCTACTTCCTTCTTCCCTCCTAAATGGGGTCTATTAGTCTTCAGTGCAAAAGCACAGGATAACCCCTTGAGTTGGTTGCAATAGCCTTCCAAGACAAGAACCAAGACATGGCATACGACAGGCCAGGAAGAACACAATTTTTAATCTTTTGGGGGAAATGCCAGGTAGGAAAATGACTAAGTAAACTAAGGGGTCCCCTTCCTGATGGACAGAGAAGCTGAACTAGTAGCAGCCATGACTGTAATCAGATTCCTGCCCCATTCCAAAGTCTGTGGAGGCTTGCAGAACTAGTGCACTCAGAATGGTTGAACAGCTTCCACAGGTTTTCAAATTGTGAGAGGTTTTTTTTTCCCCCCAAAGGGCACAGGAAATGAAACAGAATCAGCACACCATCTGTGTCAGAAGTATGTGGAATATTCCTAGGGATAGACTCTAGGTTGTTCTTGCTCAATCTCCAAAACCCAACACAGTGGATTTTTATTCCGGAAAAAATTTTATGTCATGAAATTTCTGATTTCTTCAGGCCCTCCCTATAAGCCTTGTCCCTTTCAGGCAGCCCCACTCAAATTCTTTTCTTAATTCTCTCTTGCTCTTCCAGACCTTTCTCCCGGATCTTTTAAAGACTTTTGATCATCTCCTATGCTACTGTCCCTTGTTCCTCTCTAACAAAAGAAAATACTAAATAAAAATGATCAGCCAGAGAACACTTTCATTTAGCAAAACTGAGAAGAAAAGCTGCTTTCCAATCCTTCTACTTTGATTTTTTTTAAAGATAAATGAAGAGAAAGATGAAGAATTATGACTCCCTTAAGGAAACTCTTAGTTGGGAGCCTTGAAAATAGAAAGGACATGATTTACTGTGAAAATGTGCTCTTTCCAAGACAAATAGTCAAAATGTGGCCTCAACCCACGATCACATTTGCTGACATCTATAAAAATATGCTGTGGCCTATCAAAGAGGGCAATGGAGATTTTAGTAGAAGTTTAAAAAAAAAAAGCCCAAATATCAGGATTTGAACAAGAGGCACCAGAATTCAATACTGCTGGCAAGACGCTACCTCCAGCACTTAAAAATCATACCATCTCAATCTGACAAAGAGACGATCAGGACTGATCCAAAATGCCTTTAAGTCTTGCTTAGGATAGTCACCATGAGAAGGTCAGAATATCTCTCATCACTTAGACCCTCATTCCCAGATGACCAAGCATCTCCCATCTGAGCTCATTTCCCATCCTTGACTAGCTCTCCAAATCCTTCCATGAGTCAGTGGTTCATCATTGGCCACAACCCTGACAACAGCTTTCCCCTTGTTCTCACAGAAATTTGGCTTTTCCTTGAAGACCTTATAGCCCTCTCAGGGGGGCAGGCATTTCTTCTCCCACATTCCTCATGCCACTGGACCTAGAGGTGGAGGGGGCACCTTCCTTATTTCTCATTGCCATGTCTGGACCACCCATCCCTCTCTCTTCCTTAAAAATAAAGAGAAAACAAAACAACCAACCAGCTTTGAGGTACACCACACTACACTAGCTGCTTCCCTCACTTGAAGCAGCTGTTTAAATATTCTTGGATTACCCTCATTCCAGTCACTGTCTTCAATGCCATTCCAGTCATAATTTGTGTTGCCTTCCACAGTCACATATTCCCAAATCCTGGCCCCCCAGTTCCTTGGCCTCCGCTCCTTCGGTAACCTTCTCCTCCACCTAACCTCAGCTCACAGCCAGACCCAGACTGTGTCACTACCAATAACCATGTCCTCACTATAGTGGAAGCCTCGAGAATTCAGTCTGACTCAGCTCCTAATTTCCAGATTGGTCTTTCTGGAACATGATTCAATCATTTGGTGACTCCAGCCTGCACCTCAGTCCCTGCCCCTGACCACATGTTGTTATTCCCGATTCCCTAAAACTCCTCACTTTTCTCCTCACCTAGCTTAGATTCCATGGCCAATCACAATCACTACTTCACAGTTGCCCTTAACCGTGTCTCTTGCTCCCATCGTGCATTCACCTGGTTGAACCCCAGCCCTGCTTAAATCCAACTCTCCACTCTATCTAAGCTGGATGTAGCTGAAGAAAATATCTTAAGGTCCTTTTTAACTCATGATTTTAAGAACCTTAAGTGAATCCTTTGTGCCACTTAGCAAGTCTCCGACTTTTTCTTTATTGCCATTCTTCTGCTAGATGGCTCTATAAGTCATTCATGCCTTCCCCTCTTCCAAAATCTCCAATACTTGCTCCTGATACTCACTCTTAGCTGATAAACTTCCTTTGTATTTCACTAAAAAGTTACCAATCAGAAAAGACATACTCCCATCATCATATTTATCAACCTGCTTGCATCTGGGCCCAAATTCAGTCTCTCCCTCCTATTACTGTAACAATCTGGTTAGGCTCCTAAAGCCATTCCCTCCATTTGTGCCCTGGAACCCATCCCCTCTCACAACATCAAAAGACATCACTCCAGCAATGATCTTCTTCCCTTAAGCATCAATTTTCCTCTTCTACTGGGTCATTCTGGTCAGCATAAAAACAGGCTGTTATTTCTCACATCTTAAAAAAAAAAGTCTTTCCTTGGACCTCACACGCTTTAACACCTACTGCTATTTCTGTGTTCCCTTTACTCCTAAAAGAGTTGTCAGTTCATCTTGTCACTACTTCCTTTCCTCCCACTCTTTCATGAACCCACTGCCCTCATGCCTGTGTTCCCACCAGTCCACTGATAGAGCTCTTCCTCAGCTTATCAATGGAGTGACCTCCATGTTCCCAGATGATCTTATTCTACTCATCGATTTTCCCCTGGCTGGTCCTTCCAGTGCTGCTTCCTCCTCATCTCTGGTGGCTCTGGCCCAGACACTCTCTTCTGTCTACTCATTCTCTGGATTCAGTTTCATGGCTTAAAATACCACTTAAATGCCCATGAATTCCAAATTTATATCTTCAGGCTCTACTTCTTCCCTAAACTCAAGACCCATATATCCAATAGCCTGACCAGCATTTCCGCTGTAGTGTCTGACAGCCATCTGAAACTTACTATAAGGCTCTCTTCCCTAATCTGCTTTAGATATAGGATTTCCATTTCACTGATGGTGACTCTAAACTTTCAGTAGCTGAGACCAAAACTTCTAGGGTCAGTCTCAATTCTTTTTCTTACTTAATATCTAATACATCAGCAAACCCTTCAAAACATTTCCAGAACCCAACCATTTTTTACTACCTCTGCTAACACTCAAGCCACTGGATTAATGCAATAGCTTCTTAACTTGCTTTGCTGTTTATCCTATTGCCTACATTCTCATTGTATGTTCTCAACATAGCAGTCATAATGCTTCTTTTAAAATGGAAGTCAGGTCATATCACTCTCTACTCAGAACCTTTTAGTGACGTCTTATCTTGCTCCTGGTAAAAGCCCTTAACATTGGCCTACAAGGCCTGTGGGCCAATGCCACCTCTGTGACCCCGTCTCTCACATTCTCCTTACTCAGTGGCTTCCTGGGTCTTCCTCGAGAATGTCAAGCATGTGGTTTGACCTTAGGGTCTCTGCGATTGCTTTTTCTTTGCCTGAAAACTCCCTTCATATAGAAAGCCCCAAGGCTCACTCCCATTTGGGCCATAGCTCAAATGTTACCTAATCATAGAAACTTTTCCTGTCCACCCTACAAAACATAATAGCCCACACGCATCATATCATTCCCTAACCCCCTCAATCTGCCTTGTTTTTCTCCTTGACACTTTGAAGTATCTGAAATTTATTTATTATCTATTTCCTCTCATAAATATGTAAGCTTCACGAGGGCATAGATTTCATGTTGTTCAATTTTGTATCCTGGGCATGGGCTTCTCATTCAATAAATAGCAGTGTGTGAATAAACCATCTTTCTAAAACACTCCTACACTGCAGGCCAAATCTCCCAAAAAGAAGAGTTTCAGTTAAAAAAAAAAAATCTGAATATTTACTTTAAACTTTAATCAAATTCCTAAATGACAAGGGTAGAGTTTACATTCTGATTTGAGAATTGTCCTTGGATTTTTTCCTTTTTTTTTTAATAACCAAGAAAAGAAATGACCTTGAGTCTCAATGGCTCTCTGCCCCTCTCCTTCAGTTGCCTAATTCCTAAGTCCAGTGTGGGTACAGTAGAACTTATTGAGATTCTGAGTATTTGGAAAGATTATCTAACATTTTAGCATTTCTTGTTTGCACAAAGCGTATGATCTACTGCCCTTTAGTAATATTTTATAGCTTAAAAGATCATGTCTGAGTCAGTAAATTCCATGTTAATATGTGTAAGACTCAGGACTAAATCAATCTATAAAATGCCAATTTGTAATCTAATCTACCAATTTCCCTCCTGAAGTAAATAGTAATCAGATTAGAAATCTGGTGTTTTCACTGGGGAAGAGAAGAAATAATTTTATTTAAAAGATTTTCTCCCTCAGAGGTGACCTAACATTGTGATCCAAAATCATTCCAAAATTGAAGAAAAGGTTCAACTAACTCTATTCCCCTGATATATTTTGTTCTTCACAGTGCCCTTTGGCTTCCCAATTTAAGTAAATGTAATGATAATGGGTCTAAGGCTTTTCTACTCAGAATATTCTTGACTGGAGAATGGAAATCACTTGAGAGAAGCTGCCCTAAAGGTCTGTAGATGAATTTTTGAAGAGTTAAGGTGCAATGCTTATCAATGTCTTCCTGGAAAGAAGCCTATGCCTCTTTCTAAACTTATTCTGTCGCCATTTTTCTGAACAATCAATAGCAGCAAAGCTTCTCCTTCTGCCAGAGCTCATAGGGAACAGCAAACACATCATTTATGGACTAGACCAGAGCACCTGGATGTTGGTGTCATCATCTTTTCACCCCCAAATCATTCTCTCCCTTCATTGCTTTTAAAATTTTCTTAGCTCAGTGAGAGGCATTTTTCAGAATACAGCTTTTTGTCTACTTGTCACTGAATCTGTTCCTATTTCACCTTCTCTCTTTCATTCCAAAGGAGACACAGTATTTTTTTTTTTCAAAGGAGACACAGTATTAATGCTTAAAAAATAATGTGCAACAACTCACTGGGCAAGATACTTAGAAACTCTGTGGTCTTAGGGTAGTGCTACATCACCAGTACTTTCAGACCGAAACCCGAGCATCCCCCATCACCCAGGGCTTGTGCTTTGAAACAATAAAAAAGAGAGAAGTAACAACCACAAAATGCCTCCGTGCACACAACAGGCACCTCAGTCAAAGCCCCGGTGCGCATTCTCACAGAGATTGCTTAATATTCCAGAGCATACCCTTCTCCACTAGTAAAACTGCAGACTATCACTGGAGGGCACACACTTTCCCAGCACTTGACCTTGAATAGAAGCATCTGGTAATAAGGCTTTTCTTATTTGCTTATCATTGTCTTTTTTTTTTTTCTTTTTACCTTCTCCATCTCAAGTTAACAAATAATGAGAAAAGCACGAGAAATTACCAAGAGTTTCTTTAACAGTCTAATAATTTAGATAGTAATGCAGCTTAAAGAACACATCCCTCCTTCATAGGAATGGAGGAGAGGAGGGAAACTAAAATCATGACAAGGAATCAGGAGAGCTGCCAAGAAGACTGAAAGGAGAGGAAGAATGCTAAAGGTTCATGCTAAAACCTGGAAGGTTCAATGCTAAAACCTACTTTGCAATTGCTAAAAACATAGGTATTTTGGTCTATTTCCTATTACAGCTATTACTCTCTTTGTTCAGTGCCAACCACTAAAATTTGTTTTAGAATCATGGCTGCCAGGAAAGGAAAGAGGCGATAAAGTGGCTCTAGGGAAGAGGTGGCTCTGGGGAAGAGAACGGAACCCCCAAAATGGTCAGGATTAAATGAAATATGCTGATTGTTTGTTTTTTATGAACTTCCCTAGCAAATTTTGCCAGTGGTGTGTGTAATTGTGATGACCAAGTAGATTTCCCTCTGATATGACAAAGAAAATGAAAAAGAAACAAAGGATAGCAGACAACAATGCTAACTGCCCCAGAAGATAGCAGTTTTGTTCTTGGTCTCATTTATCTCTCCGTCCGCCAGGCCTTACCCCAACAAGGTTATGCAGATTATTCTTTCATCTCAGACACAGAAAGCAAGAGGCCAAGGAGAGGTGTGAGCTGTCCAGGTGCCAGTGACCAAAATGGACATTGTTTGGGAAGAAATCAAAGCCACCATATCAGAGGAATTACATCCTGCCCCTCGTCTCGGGGAGAAAAAATTTAAGAAAGAGACTTTCGTGTGGAGGTTGCTGCTCCACAGGGATTCCTGGGCTCTGAAATTGACTTTACTTTGGTCTGCCTTTCCACAGAACACCAAGCATCCAGGACCACTAAAATCTACCCCAAATGGGAAAGTACCCTCCTTTTATGTACACTGTCATCTTAGCAGCTTCAGTCTTGTGCAGACATGGATTTTCCTTGTCAAACTTGTCCTTTGTAACGCTTACCTGAGCTATCCTTTCATGCTCATGCTTGAGGTGGTCTTCCTCCTTTCTATTTAATCTTAATACTAAGCACAAGACTCTCAGTTGAATAATTCTCTGTTATTTTATATGCTTTTAGGGTCCCCATGAATCCTCTTCTCTCTCCCCCTTCCACAAAAGGATATAGCCGTAGTATAACAGGGAATGGTCAGCTCAGGACATGAGGAGGCTCCAAATGTTCATGGCTGCTGGCCCCGTTACTTACCAGTGACAGATGTGATCCACATGTCCCTAAGGGCACGCACGTGAAGGGCAAAATCACCATGGGGTCTCGTAGTTTACTATGATACCATCACAATTTCATGTGGCTCATTGGGAAGCAGAAGGTAAAGAAAGGACATTTATAATTGGCTTCATTCTAAACTTTGAGCTTAAGGGGAGTTCTAGTACCCTCTTCTGCATCACCCCCCTGTATTAAAACTTACCTCCTCTCTCTGCCCATATTCTTTCCTGAAACCGGGTTCATGAGCCAGCATCTGGGAATGACTACCCCATGCAATTGATGATATCGAGGACCCCCCACTCACTCATTCAAGGACGTTTCCATCTTCCTATTTCCTGTCCTGTCTTCCCTCTAGGGACAGGATGATCGGATGAAATGAAAATAATTTTTTTTTTCTACATTAAGCGAAGACATTTAGAGCTCTTTTACTGCTCTTGGTATAAGCAGAATGCCCTCTCTACATGAACTAAAATCTGTTCTGTGGCAGGGTTAAACAAAGACTATCCTCTTTGGAAAGACTGATGATTACTTCCTGAGCTTGATGCCATTCATCAGTCAACAGGCAGATTTCAGGAGAAAGTGGTTGCAGGATTCCCCAGGCCCCGGATGCTTAAAAATAATTCACCATTATAATCTTGGGGCAAAATCAAAGTTTCATAAGAATTCTGAGGAGACCTTTACTAGTTTTTACAATGCTCAAGCCTCCCCTCCTCAAGTTTGAGTCAGGCAATAATGGTTGTGGACCTAGGGGCTATAAAGCCTTCCTTCTGGATTCATTGTATATGTGGACTTCCTAATTCTTCTACCTTTGTTTCCAAAACAAATGCATGCCCTAATATTGGAATCAGGTTTGCTGTGTTTGAACATGATGACATTATATGGGTACCCAGAAGGAGAGTCAGGGGGGCTCCCCCCTGAGGTTCCCTGCTCACTGTGGGCTAACCAAAGCTTCTGATACCTTCAGAGAATTTTGATTTCCTTGCATATTCCTGAAAATTCCCTTCCCCATATTAACACTCTGCAAGAAAGCCTCTGCCTCAGTTTTCCTTAAGTTCTTTATTTATGTGGGTTACATGCTACATAAAAATTTTTTAATTAAAAGATTATTCACAGTCTTACCCCACAAAATTCAGAAATGTCTACGTCCCTTGGCCTTCAACTCTTCTTCATTACAGAAACTTTTCTACCTCTGTCTGATTTTCAAAGTTCCTGCCTTTTTCTTACCTCTTCTGACTTGTCTCTGTAGACTCATGAGGACTGCGCGTGCACACGTGCGTGAGTGTGTGTTTATGGGTCTACAAAGAAGAAACAAAATGCCATGGGACAGGTTTGGATAAATCAGCTGCCTGGCTTTAGTGATTTTTCTCCACTAGGGAAAAATGATGTGTTAGATGCTTAACATGGGGTGAGGATAGACAATTCAGGTAGCATTACTGAGTGAGCTAGGATAAGGGTTGGAAATTCAGACAAGCTTTGGTCCTGCCAAGAATTTCCTAAATAATCTTAGTTTTGGCTAATCATCAAATTTTGCTGTGCTTCAACTTTTTCATCTGTAAAATTAAAAGGTGATCATATTTCTATGCCAGAGGAGGCCATCTGGAGAAATGGTTATGGGAGATTATCCCATATTCACATACCGATGACTTTGTTTTACACAGGCTAACTGTGGTGGCAGCCTAAAGGGACTGCTGGTGACCCTAGAAACTCTGTCTTTCAAGGAGGGGTAGCTGGCTGGAAACTGCCATAGCTCAGGGCCTTTCTACATAAGAATTAAGTGAAGAATGCTCGAGGAACAATTCCTCAATTTTCTCTATGCTCCATTTCTTGTGCCTGCTACCAAGAAATAACCAGGGTCATTGCCCTGATCTGTGGAAGTGCCCATGAATCTCAGGAGCAGTCTAGTAAGGAAGTTGTCTCTGTTCTGGGACCCAAGGTCCCCAATCTGCACAGCAGGTTCTGTCCTCAGTCATTAAAATACAGGGGCTGATGCTGTAGGCTTAGTGGACTCTGGCTCGGATAGATTAAATACTATGCACATGTTCAAGCTCTGTGCGCCCTCCGCTTCTCATCCGCATGCAGTGTGTAGTGTGTGTGATTCAGGACATAGACTACCTCCAGATCCCCAGACCCAGAAAGAGCAATAAGAGAATGCAAGAGATGGTAAGTGGATGAGGGGAAACAAAGCTATAAGTGCTGGAGTTGTCTTCCAATTACATTTGCATCAAAGAGAGGGTAGTTTTACTATTTTGTGTTTTTATCACCAAGAAATCTACCTGGAGGCTACTTTGGGCTCTTTGCTTCCTACTGACATGAAGTCTTGATATTTTCCCTGCTCCTGACCCTGGAGGAGGAAAAATTTTTGACTCTTTCAAGACATGTAAGGCCATCCCTGTCCCCAGTGAGGATAGACTTCTGCAGTCCTGCTCATGGTGTTGTCAGGAAGAGATGTGGGCACATATGAATAAGTACGTATCTAGGCAGTAGAACCATCTGTCCTTGTTGCGGGCGGAGGCCTGGCTTCTGCTGGTCCATCCTCCTAGCATCAACGGGACATCAGAGTTCCACACAAATTCCACAGGGCACGATAGGGACAGGCAACAGGACAACTAGGTCATTCCACCACAAATAAAATGCTCCTTTCACGTAAAGCCTAGACAGTCTGTCAAATCATGAGCTGTCAGGGATCATCTACAGGCGAGGTAGAACAAAAGAGAAAACACTAGCTTGATAAAGTAGAAAATGTCCATCCAGTTCTAAATGAGCACTTTCATCTACCAGGAGTGTTATCCCTGTTCCTCAATAAGTTGACTGAAATTGGCAATTTTGAATCCGTTAGGAGAGAGTGTATATTGGGGAGGTGTATGAGCATAAAAGAGCTCATGGCAAAGAGATCAAATTAGGTCCAGTTTGCGGTCTGGGTGACTATGTGGAAGCAACGCTGAAGTTATGGAGAGCACAACTCAGGCAGGGGCAGCATTATGGCCCAGGCTGTGTTTTCAGATGGTTCTTATTGCAGCCAAAGGGAATATTAAATAGCCCTTAATTTCAAAAGAAAATGATCAATTATAATTAAAATGTGACAGCGACATTGGGAGTTAACTACACAGAGGATTCTTTTGACTATGACTGAGGTTTCAGGTAGACATGCTTTGGTGTTTTGTTTTTTTTTAATGTCTCTATTTAAATGTACCTATTGGAAATAGGTAATATCCTTAGCCAAGGAGAAAAGGCAGGTCAGCACATTTCACATTCCTGTGACCACATCCCCGGAAGCTGAACTCCTGTCAGATCTCGGAGACTGAGTCTCCTAATGCAAGCAGGACAGATGGAATATGGCCTGCTGGCTTACAGTCTGTGGGGCAGGGTGGTGTGACAGGGTCCCTTCCTCTCTGCCCAGGAGCCATAGTCTGAGGGACACTGGCTCAGGGCCGACGCGTGGCCTGACCCCCTGTGGCCGGGCAGGACCTCACACATGTGTTTGGATCCAGGTTCCTCACTCATCGCGGGTTGGGCACAGTTATGATTGAAGGCAGGTGTGATGTGCTTCTTGCTTTCCTAGCAGTGCTCTGGACAGCTGTTCCCTTCCCTGGTATTGTTGGCATTGGAGCAAACAACCTCCCATCTACACCTGAGCATGAGGGTGGTCCTCAGAAAGTGTTTTTTAATTTTTTAAAAATTATTTCCTTTTCTGCTACATCTCAGATTACAAGTGAAAATAGAAAACAGTTAGGTGTACTTCTATCCTCGACCCAATTATTCCCTGGAGATAAGCTAAGTTTGAGGGAGCTTTCACTCCAAGGAACTAAAGGAATAGTCACCTGGAAGGTCATCAGCTTTGGGTCTTGCCCTCTTTCTGAAGCTGTCATCAAAACCAGTAAGCAAGGGGGATCCAAGAGACTCAGGTGCAGGCTCCTGGCTTTGTGACATGAAGGCAAAGTCCATTGTAGACTTCCTAACCTTTTCCTTCCTCTTACCCTGCCTTAATATTTCAGGTATTTATAGAAAAAAAAAACATTCATGAATACCTCATGAAAAAAATTATCTTCTGGATATAGTATGACTTTCTAGATTTATTTTCCTTCCATTGGTCCAACAATGAATTATGAATGTCCTTCATAAGGATGGTGCCTTCCTACCCTCCTACCAGCTATTATCAGACTCTTTGTTTCATTGGCGTGTGTGTGTGTATTTCATCTCCCATCTGAAATAAACACACACACACACACAATGAGCTGGATTTTGCTCTAAAATATTAACTACCCCATTCCCAGGAGCAGAGCTATCTATACCTGATAGGACTTTGAAGAAGACAATTTCTCCCTCTAGACTTACATTTTAATTTTTGTTAGGGTGCTTCCCCAGTCGTCACATTCTGCCCCATCTTGCCGATCACATTTCCTCTACCTCCCTCCTGTCTCAAAGAAGAAGGGACTTGGTTCACTTTTTTGAAGAAGAGATTGTCACGGCCTGTAACTTATTTGGGCTCAGTTCTCTATAGTATGCTTTAAATTAGCACACCGAGGCAGAAGATGCCTCCCCAAGGAGAATAATTCATGATCAATGACATAATGAGATTTATAGATGAAGCTGGCCAGGAGAAGGGAACATGATCGGTTACCAGAGCGGCTTAAGTAAAAGGACAGTACCAGCGCCAAGTTTCATCAGGGGGACAAACAGGGACTGACACTGACTAGAAGGAACAGGACAGACTGCTTAGTGGAATAGCGTGGAGGCACCAGGAGCAGCGCCGGGCTCCAGGAATAAAGGGACAGGAGAGCCGTGAAGTCAGAGGTGATGTTGTCTCGTCTAATGTAATGGATCCCTTCACATTTAGAGACAAAGGAGTGCTTCAGAGACTAGAATTCTGAGTCAGCTCATTCAAATCCTAACCTACTTTCATTTGCAATATACAGATCAGAAATGAAGTTGCTCAATTATTTCAATTCTCGACTTCCCTTGGGGGGAAGGAGTCCCATAGACAAAGCCTCAGATATGGTGAGAATCCGCAGAGCCCAGAAGAGAGGAGATAGCATCAAGCCAAGGTTGTGAGCAGCACAAAGAGTTTCCCGAGTCTGGCCGAGCATAGATACAGTAGCAGAAAGTACCAAGTGTGCAGCATAATATATCAGTCCTACTGGACCACCATTCGGGGTTCATTTGAATATGCGATTAGTGAACCTGTATCGTGACAAGGTCCTTCTGGTACTGCAAGTTGTCGCCATCCCCCATCCAAAAGAAAGGGGGATAAAAGGCTACAGATTGCATCAAAGCCAGCTCAATGCCAGCATAGGTCAGGCTGTTAGAGACTCAGTCCAGGAGTGAAGGGTCTGGAGACAAGCTCCACTCAAAGCATCTGAAAACCCTTGATCCCTAACATTGGATCAATATCCTCCATGAGCTCTCCCTCTGACACTGTTTTGGTTCATGTACATGTAGTATTCCAAGTACTACTAACCATAAAACAGTCGCAGAATAACTTCACAGAACAAAGCTTGAAGAATCCAAATTCCCACTAGAAATTATAATTAACATGAAAATGTCTACATTCAGGATATTGCTGTGATTATGGGTAGGTGCAGGAATACAGAGATAAATGTGGAGGGACCCATCCTTAGGTTATACTGCAGATTCAGGTACCCTCTGGGTAGAAATAAAGTGACTTCAATTATAATTTATAATATCAAATATGTACGAGTGCCTTCCATACACAAGATGCGCTGGTAGGTGTTACAAGAGATAAAAAAAGATGAATACGTGTATGACCCCTGACCACAGGAGTTTATAATCTAGTAGGTGAGATGAGATGTTTAAAGAACCATAAAGTAAGAGGGTTTGTGATAGCTATCACTAGAGAATCTCATTAAAGTGCCACGGACATTCACAAAAGGCACATTTATAATTTTTTTGGATGAAGGAAGGTGGACATCGTGGTCCATTTGTTCTGTTCTTGAAGACAGATAGATGGGTATTATGTAAGAATGGAGATGGGGGAGATGGAGAGAGAAATTTGGGCAAAGGGAGCAGTTGAAGGAAAGACACATGGGAAAACAAGTTGGTAAGGAAAGGCAAACACAAACGTGTGACTCAGCTTGTTCTGCTGCATGGGCTCTCACAGGCAAATAATAAGTCATTCTTGCTGCTGGACTGTGGCAAGTATAGCCCACTGGATTTTCTTTCGTTCTTTCTTTTTTAGTTGGAGAATGACATTTAATTTATATTTAGGACGTGAATACTGACAGGAGTAGAAAAATCTTGGAACAATGCTAAAAGATATTGAAATCAGACTAGAGGGAAGGGCCTGAATGAAATGGGGAGACTGGGAAACCTTAGGAGCAAGAATTTACAGGCTTTCCAGATGATTAGATGCACAGGATGAGGGAGACGGAGCTAGCAAAAAGTCACCGGAAAGCTTTAGGTTGGTGACAGAAGGAATGGTGGTACCCTTAACCAGAAGGGAGTATTTGGTGATTATGTTGGATTGTAGGGACTGTCTGAGATATTTGACTCAAAATGAGATTGTCCAGGAGGTAATTGGAAATATGTGCATTAAGCTGAAGTGAAAATGAGAGTCTGGGTGTAAAGATTTGGAATTTATCCCCAGAGAGTTGTGAAGCGGTGGAAGACAAAAATATTGCTACAGAAGCATGGAGCTAAGGGGCACAAGAGGGTCAAGCTCAGAACACTGTGGCAAGTCAACGCTGAGGGGGTAGGAGGAAGAGCAGAACCAGCAAGAGAACACAGAGAGAGAACCAGAGGGCTAGCATTAGAACCAGAACGTGCTGCTTCCCGATGGTAAATTTAGGTTAGCACTCATGAGGCTGAGGAGAAAGGGTTATTGGATTTTGTAACAAGAAGTTCATGGGAAAGCTGCCACAGAGTAGTTTCACTAGAGTGGCCGAGGGGCAGCTCACATTTAAAGGTTAAGCCACCAGCATTAGGTGATGAAGTGAAGATAGGCTACGCTTTGGGGAAGTCTGGAAAGTGAAAAGATAAAGAGAGGACAGGAATTCAAGAGTCTAATTGGATTGAGAGATTTGCTCTTAGAGACTGTTGTAGGACTTGTTCTTAGGGGAGATGTGTTGTTAGACGTGGCGGTAGGCAGATGTGTGGAGGAGAGGAAGGACGTACAAAGGAAGGACTGCTGGCTGGAGCGGACCTCAGGACGGGTCAGAGGGTAGGCAGCAGAGCACAGGGGTGGGGGACACTGAGCTGGGAGGGAGGATGCAAAAGATGAATGAAGGAGAGCAGGAATTTAGAGGTGGAGAGGAGAGGTTATGTGAGAACCCAAACGATCTGAGCAATGCAGGAGGAAAGACTGCCTATTGAAAGAGAAGAGATGAAAGTGAAAGGAAATGGAAAGCAAGTTTAACAGCCACATGTTGGAAAACATGAAGTGGAGGTAACATCGGAGAAATAAAAAAGATGTCCAAGCTGGACAGCGTTCAGGTGAGACTAAATGGATTGAGTCTGTGCTCTTAGCATTGGTAGAAGACCCTCTGTTCTTGGAGGTGGGATGGATGATGGCAGGATGGGATGCAGAGTTAGAAAAGCAATTGGTGTGGGGGAGGGGCTGAGGGGGCTTAGTGGGTTAAGCATCTGACTCTTGGTTTTGGCTCAGGTCATGATCTCCAGATCACGAGATCAAGCCCTGTGTCGGGCTCCACGCTCAGCGTGGAGTGTGCTTGTCTGCTTGTCCCTCTCCTTCTGCTCCTACCCTAGCTCCTGTGCACGTGCGCTTGCTCTCTCAAATCAATAAAAATCTAAAAAAAAAAAAAAAAAAAGCAGTTAGGTGTGGTGAGAAGGCAAGAGGAAGAAGGGAGTGCTGCTGATGTGGGTGAAGAGAGAAGGTGAGCAAAGAGGCGAGTGACTGCAGTCAGAGCAGTTGGTGGATGGACCAGATCAGCAGAGAGAGCATAAAGGAAGGGAGATAAGATACACAGAGCGCAAGGTTGTGGTCAGAGAGGGAACTTCAGAGCTTCAGACCCGGGAGGTGGAATGATTCCAAAAAAAAAAAGAGATCCAGGCCTGGCTGTGATGGGGAGAGCTGAATATCTCCAGATTTTTTTTTAAAACAACACAGTGGATAATACCTTTACTCATCCCCTGAAACCAGAAAAAATTAAAACTTGCATGTATAGGTGTATTAATTTATGCATATCTATTAGTACAAACATAATACATACATTTAAATATTTGAGACTTTTGCATTCATATATTGTATGTGAGTATAATATACTCCATTTGAAAATCTTTTATATTCTTCACAGTACCAGCCCAGGGGCATAGTATGTGCTCAATAGGTACTGGCTTAATTGAACCAACGTACTTAATTAGAGCTTTTATTTTTGTCTCCTGGATAGTACTGGAATCTGCTTCACCCCCTACATCATAATGCTATTAAAATAATTAAAAACAAAGAGAGTTCGGGTTTGAAGTGTGGAAACCAAATCTTGAAAATAACAGTTTTAAATTGGGCTTAGTGTTGTGCTTTTACCCGTAATCCTGGTGCTGAATTCTATTTGTTTCCTTTGCCAAAACACAGATTCTGCACACCAGAATCCCAAGGCTGTGGGGAGTTCTCATACAGTCTGCTTGCTGCCTTCCGTTCTCATCAGGAGTCCTCACCCTTGTAATCACACCAGCAATTATGTTTTAAAACACAAAACAGTGCCAGCAACTCCCTGTGATGAGCTCTGAAATGGATGCAAATGGCCATTCTGGCAGAGAAATAGGGATGATTTCTAACTTTTCCCACTTAATCCCAGTACTGCTGTCCTAACCCATCACTCTTTCGATAAAATTACTTTCCCTTCCTTCAATATCATAAATTAGAGTCTCCAAACTTCACTAATGTCTCTGAAGCATGGAAATAGCATTGACTTCCCTTTCAGGTTTTTTCTGGGGAAGAGTTCTTTGTATCGAGAATAGATAGGCCTAGATACTTTAAGTGATGGGATCCATAGGGCTCCTGTGTGGCTGAGTCAACGGGGCTGGAATGGGACGGAGGTGGGATGTGATCAGATGTCCCATGATTTTATGTAATGTGGGAACCCCCAAACTAGAATGGAATCCTACATCTGGATTGGCATTAGAAGTTTTCAGACTGATGAATCTGCATCTTAGTCATGCCCCAAATATCTGGTGGATATAAGACTTGCCCACTCGTTAAGTAGCATCTGGTAGTATGGGAGCTCCTTAACAGTCAGCGTGTGTTGAGATCACTGGGCGCCCCTACAGAGGTGGGTTCATACAGAACACAGAACATCGGCTCAATTGGAAGATTAAGTGAACTGGGACAGAGGACAGAGAGGTACAGTACCTTTTTATTATCATACCATCGATTCAGTTTGATCTTTCTAGCTGCCTACTCAGTCACCTATGAGGGAGGAGAAGCTCCAGTCTTCTGTTTTCTATAGTAAAGGTCTTAATTCCTAACCTGTCCTACAAGGTATCGGATTTAGAAATTCATAAACTACATACTCATGTGAGTGCTTATCAAAAATAATTCCTATCACGCTATCCCTGCATAGCGTGAACCTTAAATAAAAGCAGGTAGAAGATGAGATGGTTTAAATGTCCTCATACTCTGGGGCCTGCATTTTTACTCCCTTCTCTGTTACGTTCAGTGTTCTTTGCTCTCTCCCTCTTCTGTATCATGACTATCTTCTCCTGTATTATTCTTCCCAGGAAAAGAAATGAGAATCTTAATGTAAACTAGGTGTTTAAAATGTACAAATCCCTAATATGGCTTAATATGTCACCCTTCCTGGGATTATTTCCATCTAGATGACAGATGAGCAGCTCAGTGCTAGAGGAAAAAATGCGTGTAGGAAGCCAATAGTTGAAGTGAGGCAGGAAATGAAAAGGAAAGGTCCTCTTAGGACCTCTGAAGTCACACCATGGGTCATATACCATTTGTAAGGCCAGACCCATTCCAGTGTAACTGTCCACCTTTAGCTGCTTGTCATCCATAATCAGTTCCTTAGGCAGAAAGAAGAGTCTCTGACACTCAGGTGAAGAACGCAAATGCTCTACCAAAGTGTCTGGCAGTCTACCGAGCACACATTTCTTATATGGCTTTGGGCTCAGAGAGCACAGAAGTTATGGCCACAAGAGCTGGAAATGCCCAACGCATTCATCGACAGCACTGCCACTGCACCATGTACGCACACACGTGAACACTTCCTAACACACCAGACAGACACAAGCAACGACAGGGCTTTCTTACAAAGATGGGGATTAAAAGAACAAAGTGAGTTCTGGAATAGCATTTTTCCAAAGGCTATTGACCAAACAATCTGGTTATTCTGTCCCTAAATCTCGGACTAACTAAAAGACAAACAAAAAGCAAAAACAAAGCAACCCTAGTTCTTAAGTGAGATGTGCAGGTGACCAGCACGCTGCAGTTTTGGTAGTAGTTTCTTCACCTCCCATGTGGAGAATTCCACCTTGGGCAACTCCCCATGGCCACAGAAGACTGGGCAGGTGCTATTCACTTAATTGTATAGAAGACTCCTATTTTATCACATTACACATGCGTTTTGGCACTACTGACACCATCAACACTTAATGGAATCATTTGGGATTTTTTCCCCCCCAATCACAACACGGCTGTGGCCAGTACGGGGGAATCGACATCAAGAATGTTTCCCACGTTCTGGCTGAGGATACACAGTGACATACTTTGAAATTACGAGATCCACTGTACATGCATCACTCTGAAGGGTGTGCACATTCTTGACTCAGGCAAATTCAAGGGGAACATCATCTGAGGTTAGCGGAAACGCTGAGATTTAAGCATTGCCACTGAAAGGATACAGGATCACACCCACCAACCCACTTCCCGGTGGAAGGGAATGATAGAGGACACCAAAGATAGAAAGCATGGATTCTAAAGAAACTTGGAACTAATGCTTTCAAGGGTGTCTGTGGAGTCTCACAGTTTTGGATAGATCGGGTCTTTGTCCAGACCCATCTATGGAATAGAAGGGGCTTACTGCTGAATTCATCCTCATGCATTTTACTGGCTTGTTATTTTGGAATGAAGTAACATCTACAAGTTGACAATGCTTGGCCGTCCTTTCTTGGAGTTTTCTTGAGCAGGCCACGGATACCTTATTTGGTCCCAATTCAAAAATCCAACTGAAGAGAAATGACCAAAGGGGCCAAAGAAAAGGTCTAGAAAAATGAAATTTTCCAGCTGACCAATTTTGACGATGGGAGGATAGGACAAAATAGGATGTACTATCTTGCGTAAATGGATTTGGACATCTCATCCCAGGGTAGATAGAGAGAGGCTGCCACCCTTCGCAAATAACCCAGTGAACGAAATTCTGTTTGTCTGGTTAGTCCAAGGTCAGGTTACGAGTCCCTGGCTCAAGGCAAATAGCACCTTCCTGAGCGCAGAAATGGGGACAGGGCACGATAAAGTCACTATTGGCACGGTCTCTCACATACTCACCCTTCTACCTCTAAAACCAACTTCTGCAACCTTTCTAAGAGAATCATCTGGCCACCGAGTTTTGAGCAGACCTGCTAATCTTTTCTAGAAAAGCATGCATATTTGTAGGACATATACCCAGTGCTACCTCCCTGTAGCCAGATATCACATGCTTCGAAGAGTAGACTTAGTGGGAATTTCCTGGGTGTGCTTGCAGTGCTGATACCTAAGGACTGAGGGAGGGAATCAGGAGGGGGCCAGTACTCAGGTCCTAGGAAGAAAAGAGTGGGTTTGGGATGGTTGTCAAACATCACAAGGAGGCATTTGGGAGATTTCTCAGGACAGAGCTTCCTGAAACCTCTCAGCCACATCAAGACTGAAGGTTAATTTGTCCTCAGTTCTGATTTAAGCCCTTTTGGGAATCTTTCCTACCCTAGGTGCTGACAGGGAAAACATGGCGCCCCCAGCTTGACTTTGCATGGAATGCTGGTAATCTGGGGTCTACCTAGAAGACAGGAGCGGGACCTGGGTTTCGCTTAGAGCTAAACCAGACCCAGTGCCAAGCCCCGGCAGACAGGCGCGAACACTTCTCACGGACCAAGAAGATTGGTGAGGTGGGGAGGCATGGACAACAAATTATTTTCCCCTGGCTTTTTCACCACAGTGGCCTCCATTCACATACACTTGTCCCCAGACACCCTGAAGCAAAAGCCATACAAAACAATTCCCCCAATGGAAAATGAAAACCCATAACAAAACACTTTTCCCCCCTCTTCATTCCCATCCCCACCCCACTCCCTCCAGCCCACCACCCTGAATACTCACAAGAGAACACTTTATCTATACAAAATTAATTAGAAAACAAAATATTTACATATGAAATAAACACCATCTTGATTTCTGTCACCAGTGGAGACCGACAGAGCCCCCTTTGTTCTAGATTGCTGTTCGCTAGGTTTAGTTGGTTTGGTTTTTTATTTGAAAGGGGTGAGGTAAGAGGAAGAGTGAGGGGAGGAGCCCCTGACCCCGGACAGAGTCAGGGTGAAGCAATGTTTATATGGCCCTTCTCCTTCTTCCTCCTGGAGACGCCTCACGCCCTCTGTCCTCTCTCTCAAAGTCTTTCCTTGAATCTAAGGTAAAGCACTCCGCGCTCCTCTCTCCAAATCTGTGAGAGGTTCAGCCCCTTGCCCCCAGGTTCGTTTTAGAAAGAAAACATAGCTTTACAAGGCCTTCAGTTGGCTTTAAAATGAAAGATAGTGAGGTAAAAACCAAGGAGGAGGACGGGGGACAGCAGTCAAGGGCGGGGAATGAGGAAGGGGAGTGAGTCAGGGCAAACAGGAAGGCAAAGAGCAGCCCTGGAGGGGGTGACTTGAAGAGACATGGCAGCTTCCTTCCAGAGGAGGTTGAGCACCTTTCTGGTTTATGTGTCCTGTGTGCAACATGGAGATCCTGCAGTCAAGCTCCCAAACAGACCCGGGGCTCTTGGGCTGCCACCCTGGGTAAGGGGAGGAAGCAGGACAGCGGAGCTGGCCCGCAAAACACCCCCTCCCCACGTTTCGGGACCAGCAGTGACAAATATTCGTTTCCCTTCGCAAGCGTCCAACTTAGTGAAGGGGGCATCGCATCTGCCAGTACCCTCATCCCTGGAGTTTTCTATATAGAGATATATATATAAATACACATATTTATATATATATTTTTATTCTTGAGTGGTACCCCTGGGAGGGAAAGAAGGTGTAGCAGGAAGGTGGAAAGGCTTCTACTCAGAGTGTCCACACTGGGCTCAATGTCACATTCTCAGGGAGCCAGACCCAGTGGGGGAGTCCCCCCCCCACTTCCAAATCTCTCCCCTTCCCTCCACGTGTCCTGAGCTGTACTTACGGAGCAAGCTCCTTCCCCTCAGCCGTCTGTTCCCTATCAGTGGGGCCAATTCTGTGGCACAAGCTCTCCTAGCTCCAGGTTAAGTAAGAAGGGATCAAAGCATTGAAAACATCCCCCTCTCTCACTTACCCTACCACACACAACTCCCCTATGCTTCCAGCCCGACTCAGCTCCTCCCCAAACCTTGGCCGGCTGAGGGGGTAAAAAGCCCAGTAAAGCTTTAGAGGATCGTTTGCTCTCGAGTGTGGGCCAAAGAATCACGGCTGCTTCTATTTCCCTTTAGCCTTCCTGGAAGGTTCTTGGTCAAAGCGGGTTGAACCACAGAGGAGTTGCTCTTGTACCTTGCTCTTGTAGGAGGGTCCATCCCCTTTTTGTCTAGACCGCATCATCTTCTCGGTTGAGAACGTCCATTCTCCTCCTTCAGGAAGGGTGAAGGGGAGAGAGAGCTGACTCCCGGGGGACGTACGACCATCTCTGTTTGTATATAAGCCAAACCGAGCACACTGTTTAGGGACGTTGAAAGGAACGGCGTCATGAGTCAAGGTCGCCTTGTCTACAAACACAGGCCCCTGACTGCGTACCGTGTAGACGACAGGCACGGACACGTGTACACCGACCCTCGTGCATAGGCGGTCCGTCCTCTCTTGCCTCGAACTCAGCACGGAGCAGGGCTCTGACTCGCTCTCTGTCATCCACCCGTGACCTTTCTGTCCCCGTTCACCACCAACGGGTCTCATGGAAGTGAAACGAATGTGGTTTTTTTTTTTTTTTTTTTTTTGGCTTATATATAAACACACATGGCCTCCTTCCCTCTTCTGCGTGGCACGTGAGCCCCAAATGGATGCCACCGAAGTGGCAAGAATTTAGCAAAAGCCTCTTTGCACTTGCAGGCAGTAGGCTAAATGGTCCCATTGGGACGCTCTCGCCTTCTCGCCTACACCTAAAGATCCGTTTGGGAAGAGCTATCCTGTGCTCACGCTGCCTCCTTTTGTCCCCCCCCGCGGGTGGCAAGCAGTCCTTCCGTGCTGGGAGGAAGCCCGCGCAGCCACTTCTCTCCACTCTGGCCTCCTGGTGCTGTGCTGAGAAGCCCACCGTACTCCTTCCCACGGCCCGGAACGTCCGACAGGTGGGAAGGGAGGAGAGAACCGGAAAGGGAGCAGGGAGCAGAGACGGTGCTGGTCACCGGGGTTGCCCTCAGAAGGAATCAGAACTCCAGGATTCCGTAAATAAAGGAAAACAGCAAGAAAGGAGCAAATGGGAACCAAGTCCGCCCCCGTCACCCTCCCCCTCCTCGAGCGCCACACGCCCGCAGCCCCGCCCTCCCGGACCCACCTTGAGCCCTCTCTCCTCCCTCACTCAGACATCAGACTCAATACTAGAAAGTTTCTCATAAACATGCCCATTGCTGGAGCCGTTGAAAGCCCTGGGGTTTTTGTTGTTAGGCACACAGGGGTTGGACTGGTTCCCTATACAGATGTCTTTCTGGAAACGGCCTGGCACAGCCCCATGAAGGGCCGAGACCACCGGCTTGTTGGTGACAAGGGCGCGGAAGTCCGGCCTGGCTTTCGGCGCCCCCGCCACCGCGGGCTGCCTGAAGAAGTAGGATTTGCTGCCGTGGAGCAAGCACTGGTCGTCCCCGAAAGTGGGGATGAAAGGGTTCTGCGTGACCCGGTCGGGGTAGAGCGACTTGCTGAGCATGTAGCCGCCGCCGCCGGGGTTGTTGTGGTGGTGGTGTCCGGCAGTGGGCACTGAGGACTTGTTGTTGGCGAAGGTGCTCTCGCCGGCTGGCATCTCAAACATGTGGGCGTAGGGGCTGCCGTCCAGGAACCGGCCCTTGTCTTTGAGGCTCACGCTGCGCGGGGCCAAGGCGGCTTCTTCCTTCTGCAGGTCCACGAACGTGTCGTAGGAGTGCTGCCGGCGCAGTTTGTTCCGGGTCTTCTTCTGGGCCTTGGAGTTGGTCGGGCTCTGCGGGTACTTGGCGCTGGGGGCATTGGACGGCACCGCCACGGGGGCAGCCGGCTGGTCCAGCTCCTGCAGGGAGTTGTCCTCGCTGATGTCGTACAGGTTGCCTGCTTTCTTGCAAGCCTCGCACCGGATGCACGCCTGCCGGCCCGAGTTCTGCCCGCTCACCGTCGTCGGGTAGTTGTGCAGCTTGGAGGGGCAGCTGCGGCAGAAGTTGCCCCCGGAGCGGTCCTCCCAGTCCACGTTGGTCAGGTTCTTCTCCCAGGGGGCCGGGACCCCGCCGACCACGCCGTGCTTGTCGCCCGCCCCGTGCTTGAGGTGAGACCTGTTGGTGCAGGGCCCGCCGCCGCCGCCGCCGCCGACCGAGTCGCGCTTGAAGTCGTCGCTCTGCTCCTTGTAGATGTCCGTCAGGTCCACGTGCTCCCAGTGCGGGGAGTTCTCCTTCGTGCGGAACTGGTCCAGGTAGAAGTCCCGGAGCCCTTCCTTGTCCCTGAAGTAGCGCTTGTGGTCAGGGGAGCGGGGCGGCCGGCGGCGGTAGGCCAGCTCGATCTCGTCGAACTCCCGGCGGGACTTGGCCGAGGCCGGCCGCTTCTTCAGGCTGTCCTTGTATTGCTGCTTACGCCTCTTGGCAGCGTTGCCCTCGATGTTTCCGTAGGTGACCGTGTGGGTGGAGATGTCGGACACGTCGGAGCGGATCAGGTCATCGTGGCCGCTGTAGCGGTCGCTCTTGAACGAGAACTTGCCGTACAGGTCGCTCAGCTGGCTGTGTTTGGAGGAGGGGAGGCCAATGTCCAGGGGCTTCTTGCTGATGGACCGGGGCTGGGTGGTGAAGGGCGGGTTGTCACAGTCGTAGAGCCCGTCGATGGAGCTGGCACTGCCGATGCTGTGGGGCCGGTGGTGGTGGTGGTAGTGGTCTTGGTACACGTTGCTGTCCTTCAGCTGCAGGTTCCCGAAAGTTCTCTCCACCTCGCTGATGTAGTCGCTGAAGAGGTTCTCCTCGCACGGTGGGTTGTTGTAGGACTTGCAGTCGGAGTGCGTGAAGCTGCGGCGGTGCTCGGAGATGTCGTAGACGGACGACTCACGTCGGATGAAGTCCAGGGCGCTCTGGGGGGAGCCGTTCACGCCAGACAGGTTGGCCATGTTCTTGGCCGTGCGGAGCAGGCGCAGGATGTTGGAGTGCGTGTTGTTCATGGTCGCGGTGGGGGAGTTCATCACCGACTGGCGCTCCTCGATCGCCACCCCGTGGATGCAGCTGTAGATACCCTGGAGCGGGAAGACGAGGAAGACGGGTCAGGTCTCCAGCGAGGCTGCAAGTGACCACGGGCAACACTTGTCCCCGCTCCCCTCCCCCCTGCCAACCGTCTCGCTGGGGAAGAGAAGTCAGGGAACGCGTGAAACAGTCTTGGTGCACATAGGCTGACGGGGCTGGAAGCTCGCCTGAGTTGTCCCCAGAATTGGGCGAGTTTCCTATCATGAGCTGAGCTCCATGGCCTGGCTCTCCGAGAGGGGACATGGCCGCTCCAAGTGACTGGAGCAAATAGCCTGGAATCATAAGACATGACATTCCACGCTTCCACTGCACTATTCACTTGCACTGATTTTCCTTCCTAGGCCTAAGTTTCTGCCTCTCAGAAATGAGGTCGTGATGTCAACGGATGGCAAAAATTACCGTCAGCTGCCTGGAAATCGACAGCCACGCGCCCCGGGTGTTGGGGCTGGCCGGCCCTGGCCGGCCGCGCTCGGCTGCCCGTATAGCACAGGGGAGCTCGGAGCTCACAAGAGCCGCTCTTTTCCAGCTCTGACAAATTTTGAGTGGCTATTAGGGTTTGGGTCACCAAAGAGCTGCTGAGCAGTTCTCTTCTTGAGCCAAGCATGAACCAAATTCACAGACAGAGTCAGAGAGCCCTGGGGTCAAAGAAGCATTTTTCTCCCGCTGTGCCCTACACCGTGGGAGGGCAGAACTGGGACAGATACCACGTACTGAATAGGAATAAATAATTCCCTTGTTCTCCTTAGCTCCTGGTTTCCTTCTTACATGTTCTCTCTCACTTAATCTTATCATACATAATTAATATTGTGACAAATTAGTATTGATTGAGTACTCCCTGGTGCACCCCTGTGTACCCGGCCTTGAAGAACACCGTCCAGGAGAGGTAATGGGTCGGGGTCAAGTCCCATGTCAGGCTAACCTGCTAACGTATTGCTCCCTGCCTTGACAAGTGGGCACATTTGGAACTTTTCTCCCTGACAAGGGAAGCATGTGAAGGGGAGGTCATTTGAATTGGGTCTTTGAAAGAAAGGAAATTTTGATCTAGAAGGGAAGTTGCCCCCGTAGATGGGGAGGAGAGCAGGGAAGATCAGAATGGAAAACTGCAGCTAAGTGGGAAAGAAGAGAGGTTAGGTGAGGTGAGCCTCACCATCCCAGAGGGCAGTCGCGAGACCCGAGATCTTCACGGTGAGGTTACTTTCCTGGCTTTCTAACCCATTTTGATTATGGCCAAGGGAAAGCGCTGAGAGTTTTTCCTCTACAGAGACCTTAATTGTGCTGTAGGCCTATGAATGGGATTTCTATTACAGGCCACCAGTTCCCACTGCTTCTGCCAGCACCCTATCTGGGACCTTAGGAAGGACCACACAGTCGAGCAGTGTGGCTCAGGGACCACACGTTCCTTCCTCCCGCTTCCTTACTGAATGGCTTGAATCAGCTCACAGCCAGAGAGGAAACTGTTCTCTATCAATCACTAAAATACTATAGGAAAATGATGAAAAGATAGATAGAACTTAATGAGAAATCCATTTTCTTACATAAGTCCATTAGAGCTGAAGTTAGTTTTAGCTGAAATTTAGACCTCTATTCTAAAAGGACATCTGAGGTCACTTCTCATGAATGAATCCCATAACCTTACTGACAAAATTAAAAGAGGCCTGATTTTTTTTTTCTCTCTCTCTTCCTTGTGACCCTCTGTTCATATTTAAAACTTAGTTCCGAATCCTCACTTTGGACTAGAAACTTAGAAAAGATCTAAATAAAGAAAAACTTAAGAGTTATACTCTTGTTCCAGTTAAGGGAGTTTCTGGAATGTAAATTTCTCATGGGTCAGTACTTACTTCTGAAGGTTCTGTAAAGTTCTTTAACCCCCCATCACTCACATGTGGTTAAAACATCATGGAACAGTGGCATTACTAATAATATATCTTTACATGTCAGAATAAGAGAGATACATTACATTTTACTATTTGAATAGTGATATGATTTTTTTTTTTAAAAAGATTTCATGATTCATATAGCCCCTACAGAATTAACTAATGGTGATGGAAGGCGTTTGGTAGAAGGCCGAATTTTTCATTTTGATTGATCTGTCAGTTCTTATTGGGAACCAAATGCCCAAACCCCACACACAAAGCTATTTCTTGAAGGAAAAAAGAGTATCACCTGTGGTTTTTTGGTTTTTTTTGAGCCCCCTGCAATTATATCACCCGACCCCTTGGGGAAACGTACATGCTGTAGTTTCCGGCCTTAGCTGCGCAGGGCTGAAGTTAGCGCCCCCCGCCTCCCCGCCCCGGGGTCTCCCTGCTCTGCGCAGTGCTAGACTGAGCCGTCCTTCACTAGCTCCCGGCACCTCCATCGAACCACTTACTCTGCTGATGGAGAAGACCATGCCGGGCTTGCCAGAACACACCCCCATAAAGCAGTGCCGGAACTGCCAGTAGAAAAGGTGTTCGCAGATGAAGGTGATGAGGCTGAGAGCCATGGCTGCCCCCAACATGTAGAAGACGCCCGCCATGTTGTCAATGTCCAGCTGGCTGCTCATGACCTCATTCTTTTCGTTGTGGCAAATGCCAGTGAGCCACAGAGCTTCCAGCTCCTCCATCTCCCCTGGAGACATGGCGAAGGAGAACAAGTAAAGAGAGAAGACAGCAGAGCAGAGAAAGGGGACAAGAAGGGGGGTTGGGGAAGAGACAGAAAAACACGAGACAGAAAGAGACAAGGAGACAGAAAGAAAATGAACAGAGGAAGTTCCCAGGAATTTTATGACTATCACTACACATTAACTCATCCATGAGTTCGACAAGGACTCAGTGACGACAGCTTAGTGTGGGCACTGCAGTGGTACGACGATACGAGGCATTACCCCTGCTCTCCATCATCTAGCCACTGCCAACTGGTACACAGTTAGGATGGCCAGCAATATGGAGGCAACAGGGGTTCAAATTCATGAGACTGATTTTTGTGGACGGGGGTGGCCAGTGGGTTTTCACGAGGAATGTAGGACTTGCAGGTGGACGTAGCGAATGGGCGCATTTTAATTTCTCTGGCACGAGAAGGCGCTCCAGGCAGCAGAGGTGGCAGGATCAACGGGAAGAAGCTGGGAAAGCACAAGGTTTGTTTGGGAACAGACCTGTAGAACAGCTCAACCAGAGTGAAAGAGGCAAAGCCGAACAAAAAAGGTTGAAGCAAGATTGCTGAGGGCTTGAGTATTAGACTAAGCCCTTCATGTTTTATTTTGCAGATAGTAAGAAATAACATTAAATCAGACACGAGATTCAGAAAATTGCCTTTGAAAATATGCAAATCGGATTGGGCTGGGCATGAGGGACTGAGAGAGAGAAGCAGAGAGACTGACTGACTCCCCACGGACCCTCCCATTTACTGACCTCCGGTTGCGGAGGGAAGCAGAAACGTTGAGAGTGAAGGGGAGCAAGCTTGACTCAAACGAAACCCTCGAGTTCACACCTGCCTCCTGGTAACACCACTTAGAGAAGCTCTGATTAATTTGATTCATGCCAGGGACAATCACCTTTATCCACTTCACTGGATATGAGGAATTAGCAAAGCAGAAACCTTAGACAAAAGGAAAATGAAGGAATCCACGTATCCTAGAATGCATCTAATTCTAGGCATACAAAATTCTGAAAATCTCATGAAGGAAACTCCCTGTTTTAATAATTCCAATTCGGCTAAAACTTTGAACTTTGCGTAGACTGATTGCAGCTTTGGCCACTTGTCCCAGTCATGTCTACTCTGTTGTTGCCTTTGGGTGAGAGCTACATGAGAATAACAGAAGCCCTCGTACCAACATGGCCTGTTAGCACTCTAGCTAGAAACCCCTCATCTTTCCAGTGTTATTAACCAAATCACTTTTCACTCACTGCTTTGATCAAACTATGATTTTCCTAACTAGTGGAACAACCAACTTCACCCAGATCTGAAAATCCAGCTGTGTTCTTCTGCCTCTCATCTCATCCCTAACAGCGAAGGTTCTGGAGACATAGAGAACCGACTGGCTGATTCAGGCTGTTCCTGCATAACCGATTAGCTTCTGGGAGGCTAACAGGGAGAGCAGGTACCCCAGCCAACAAAGTGAAGAGGGTCAAAGAAGACATGAGTATAAGGAAAGTGGAGATAAGATTTTTTTTTTTTTTTTTTCAAAGCAGGTTGGCTGCTCGGTCTCCTACCAGAGTGACATTGGGGAGTGCCTTATGAGTGGCGTCCTCAGAGGACCCTGCCCCTGATGCCTACCTCTTCTAGCTCAAAGAGCAAGATGGGAGAGGGGGACAAATGGATAGGTGGCCACAAGTATACTTCTCTGCCCTTTCTCTGGATCCAGAAAAACCAGGACCTTTCCGAAGGTCTACCCATGGCTCCGGCCACGTGTTTCTACCAGCTTCTCTTTATCCCTGAAAGTTTGATCATACCTTGCAATCCTGAGACAGACCTTGACCAACTACTCTAATCCTCTCTCCCAAATTTCACCCAGTTATAGGTTGAATTGTGTCCCTGCCCCCAACACCTTCCCTCTTCGTGCCAAATTCCTCTGTTGGAAGTCCTCATCCCCAGTCCCTTGAAATGTGACTTTATTTGGAAATGAGGTAATTGCAGAGGGAATAAGTTAAGAAGAGGTCATCCTGGAGTAGGATGGGCCCCTAATCCAATACAATTGGCATCCTTAAAAACGGCAGCAATCAGGCATACACACGTAGAGACACGCAGCGGGCACGTAGGGAAAATGCCATACGAACATGAAAGCAGAGACGGAGGTGATGTATCCGCAAGTGAAGGAATGCTCGCGGTGGCCAGCAAACCACCATGAGCTGGGGGAGAGGCATGGAACAGATTCTCTCTTGAGGTCCTCAGAAGGAACCAATGCTGACACTTTGATTTTAGACTTCTGGCCTCCAGAATGGTGATCCAAATTTCTATCATTTAAGTCACTCAGCTGTAGTACACTTTGTTTGGCAGTCCTAGGACACTCATACCCTCCCCCACCCCCCGCCAAGTTACTTTTCTGGAAAGGCAGGGGTTACAGGAGTGGAGAAGAAGGATGGGTGTTTTGGATGGGCCATCAGAAGAGCCGCCATCTTGGACTCACCATCTCCGAATAGCTGCAGGATAGCAAGGTCCACCTGGCGCTTCCACCCAGAATCTTTCTGGATGGCAATGCCATAACCAGTGGAAGCAAAGACCTTTCCACTGCCAATGGTCACCAGCTTGCAGCCTTCATCTCTGCCGGCCATGTAGTTCAGCACGGCAGCATCGTAGATGAAGGCATCCAGTTTCCTGTGCAAAAAAGAAGCAAACAAACAATCCAGTGGAGGAATTTTAGTACAAAACTACCTATGGGGCCATTAACATGAAGCAGTAGGGTTCTAGCAAATGATGGGGAGAACTGGTTCAAAGTAAGTAAGGCTCGAGTTGGAACTCAGCCAGAATCTAAAGCCTAAATCCCAGGCTGTTCTTTATGTGATTTCAGGTTGAAAGGAGGAGTTCTTTCCCTCCCACTGGGAATGATGAGAATGTAAGTCAGGCCTGAAGCCAACTCATAAGCTGTGTCTGAAAGGAGAAGGAGTAAAAAGGAATCAATAAAAATAATAACCAAAATAATGAAAAGTAACCATCACAATGATAACAACAAATAGCATGGGTTAGATTTATATAACATTTTTCATTTCTCAGTTCATTACAGTCCAGAGTGGGGATAAGTGTAGGTGTATGTGTTTCAATAGCTGTACAATGCTATTTTTGTGGTCAGAAAGGTTTCAATATTCTGTTTTGCAGCACAAGGAAAGAAATGAGTATTCCGGGTGGTAGCAGCACAGGCTTGTTAAGAGCAAATGTGCGCAACTACAGGAAAACCCAACATATAGAAGAATCCAGATCTCTCAAGTCCTGAAACATCTAGGAATCTCATTTTATATATTGTACTTTCTAATATGCAGGGAAGGGAATAAGACTAGGGGTAAGGGCAGGAAGGCCTGGACCAGTATTTCAAACCAACATTTAAACACATCAAAAGTAGAGAAAGATATTCAGATACAGCCATATAGGTAGGTAATATAGAGAGGTCTGCAAGAAAGGAAAGTATACATCCTCCCTTTCACTTTTATAAGGTAAGTTAGCTTTCTCCCTCCTTGAGAAAAAATAAGCCCTTTCTGGTATGGTAAGATAAAGAAGATTTTCCAAAAAGTTGAGTACCCGATAGAAAAGTAGTAACACCAAAAAAACCCAAAACTCTGATATGATGGACAACCGTGGATGTACCAGGGGCCAGACGACCTATCAGAGTGGTCCCACACCCAAGCTCAAATCCCGTCTCCCCATATTTGCTGTGACTTTATGGTGATAAGATAGAGTCTAACAGTATTTAAGTAAACGAGCATCTGGGTAGCTTTTCCAGAACTGGAGCCACTGGGAGGTCCAAGTGCTGCTAGTTATCATACAACACGGGAAATCAGTTACAAGACCCCTTCACCCCAAAGTCCCAACATCTGTAACGCTCAGTTATCTGCCTTATTCCGCAGCTGTGGCTTCGAGAGGCCAAATGAATAAAGGGACCAATGTGGCTGGGATTATGCAAGCCCATGTATTTGTAGTTCGTGAGCTCCTTTTAACAAACAGATACTTTCTAGAGAATAAATCTGGATCAAAGAACACCAACGAAAGCGGGAATTGGAGATCAGTCAACACATTCTCACTGTTTGTTGTCTGAAAACCTTCACCCTTTTCTTCTTTCATTTCTCCCTTGTCCACAAGACACCAGAATCATCCATTTCCACCTTCTGGTCCACAGGTCTTTGTTTCATGCCTAATACATGAAACTTAGTCTTGACTCTTCCCTTCTACTTTTATGGCTATTTCATTCCTGTTTCATGGTTGCATTAATGCAAGTAGAATATAATTTATAAAACAAAAATACATAGAGGTATCTGATAGCATAGGAATCTTTGTGCACTGTCCTGAATTATATTCTCAAATTAACTTGGAAATCCATGGAAAGCAAATGCAGTCTTCTTTGCTTTAACTTTGGCACCCAAGCACAATATATCTGATTCAGTGTACATTTAATAAATGTGAGAAACACATCAAAGACTCTGAGCTTGGAAGCAGTTCTTACCCTGTTTTCAGGGAGAGCAATGCATCATCTACACCCCTCTGGTTGAACTTTCCCATGTAGGCATGCATTTCTGCGTAGTTATTGCGAATATTCCTCTCTGTGCTGCCATTGGGCACAGTCCCAAAGCGAAAAGGGGGTGAGAAGTCATTAGGTCTCTGGAACTGGAGAGAGAGAAAGAGAGTGAGAGTGAGAGGGAGAGGGAGAGAGAGAGAGAAAGAAAGAAAATGCTTCAGAAAATGTGAAGAGATATTAAGTTAGCATTTGTGGATTTATATGGAAGGGACCCAACTATAGTTCCCCAAATACATTGGCCCTCACTGAGGAACAGCAGATGCTAACTGAAAGAGGACTTCAACTCGATTTAATACATTTCATTGACAGCTTTCTAGTAGCCCAATCCTGGATTTAATATATAACCTCTGTGTGTTCCATTTACGCATACTGCTCAATACCAGTGATGATGGGGGTATGGAGCTTAACTGCAGTGGCTTAGTCACCTTTATACCTGAAAACTGTGTAAAACACATTTCCAGGCCTCTTAATTTAAGGGCCTGAATACATTGTCATTGCACCACTTGAGGCTACAGGACTTCAGTGGGATGAGCTACAATGTACTCCTGAAAATAATTTGTTGGGTATCAAATATGTTTTGCTAAGAAATTTTCTCTTGACCTCCCCTGATGTGTTAAAAGCCCATATTTATTCTACATGAGTTATAGAATAAATTATAAAATCAAATACAGTTTTAATTATGTCCCTTCTCTTGCTTAAGAACTGGGAGTGGATCTCCAGCACCTAGCATGACAAAGTGAAATCTCTTAGATTTTTCACCCCTATGACATCAGCTTTATTTCTGGTATTGCCCTGCAATGAGTAAGTCTGTACATTGCTTCCTGAACAAATAATTTATTCATTTGTATCTTCATGGCCTCATATAGTCTGTCCCCTCAGCATGAACTCCCTTTTCTCTTGAGGCCAATTCATGTCCTTCATCTCAAAATGTAACTATAAAAGCAATTTCTTTAGGACACTTTCTGAGTTCTTTCCTCCATCAAGTCTACCCAAAGGACTTGATGTTCTTAGTTTCTATCACACTACAGATGCAATTATGCACCAAATGAGCTGGCTAGGTTCTGAGAGCTAGTCTCTCATACAGTCATTATGAGTTTGAGCTCTAGATTGAGAAAGATATAGGTTGAAGATCAGCTCCGTCACTTACTGTGCGATCTTGGGCAAATACCATGAACTCTCTGTGCATCATTTCCTTATTTGCAAGAGGGAGACAATAATGTCTATCTTTCAAGACTGTTATGTGGATTAAAGGATATAATGTCTAAGAAGTGCCGGCATAGCACCTTGCATGCAGTAAGTCTGCAATAAAGTTTCTTCATGTTATTTTTAACTCATGTCTATATTGTGCATTCCCCAGTAAGCTTCATACTCTCCAACTTTCCCATTCTGTTAGTACAGCAGCAATCAGATAGAATATGCCCAGAGTAGCTCCGGTGCACCTTGGCGTAGGAAAGACAATGAAGACATTTAAAGTCCTCTTGGTTTCAATACCATACCACTAACTTTGGAGATGTGTTTGAAACTCTAACCTGCCAACTCAGGAGAACGCTGATCCTCTGGACTTGTGTGGGCTTAGAGACATTCTCCTTTCTCTTTTCCTTGATCTGAAAAGCTCAGGAGCTTCTCAGAATATGGGGATTTCATAAACCATGAAATGTCACAGCACCAGGAACCATAAATGCCATCTTCAGTGCTCAGAGTTGGCCTTGGTTAAAAGCAGAGTCGTGTGGTAGTGCTAGGCAATCTGTGACGCATCAAAAGACCACTACTTCCTGACTCTAAAGGCTCCCAGTCTGACTTACCATGGTGCTTTTGCCATTAAGAGTTTTTGCTTAATTGGTTTTGAAAGGGCTGTGATTTTTAAGTGAATAAAAGAGTCACAAAGAATTTTAGAGTTGGATAAGTCACTCAAGGTTAACTAGTCCAAACATCTCATTTCACAGATGAAGACTGAGGCAAAGAGGACAAGTAATTTGCTCAATGTCACGCAGTGGTAGTAATGGCTAACATTCTCTGGAATCAATTGGCTTAAATTAATAGTATTCCTCCCTGTGGCTAGCAGATAGCAAGTTTAAGTAAACAGGCATATGTTTTCTTGGAAGGGACAGAATGCTATGCATACCGCTGTCAATTGTAACACTTCACTTGTTTGAAAAAAGGTATACCCCAAATCAAAAGCAGAGTACGTACTCTGGTAGGCAGCAATACAAATACATGGACTCCCTTTAATCAGTGATTCCCCATTTTGCTAGGACAGTGACGACTGGTGCTCACAATGACCAAGATATTCTAAGGCCCAAAGTATTTTCTGAAACATCAGTGAAAGTTGAAATCATGTCCAGTTCTATTCCAGTATAAATTATTATATTTCTAGTTTTTTTTAATTGGCAATCCACGTAAGGTATGCGCAACAATTTTGATTAACCAAATGGAATCTGATGCCCTGAGTGCCTCACTTCCTGATGAAGCTGGATTATGGAAAGTTTCCAGACTCCTCTGTTTCATAACTTTAAATTTTAAATTACCTTCAGATTTCCAGATGCTGTTTTATAACTAAGTCCTTGAATAAATAAGAACCAAAGAAATGATCGAGGACCGAAAATAGCCAAGATGGCTTCGCCAAAAAAGGCAAAAAGTTGAAGGACTTATAAGACCTGACTTTTAGACGCATCATAAAGTGATAGTGATTGTGCCTGTGCGACATTAGCATAGAGAGAATAAGGAGACCATCAGAAGACAGTAGAGTGCCCATCCATAGACCAACACACAGACGGTGCAAAGGCAGATAAAGTGGAGATGGGAGTGTCTTCATCAAATGGTGCTGGAATGATTAGATATCCATATGCAATAAAAAAAAAAAAGAACTTCATTCTATAACCGACGAGATACAGAGAAATTAACACAAAGTGAATCACCTAAATATGAATTGTAATATTTCTATGAGAAAATACAGGAAAAAATCTTTGTTACATAAAGATTTCTATATATGACACCAAAAGCACAATCCACCAAAAAAAGGAAAAAAAAATTTAGACTTCATCAAAACTAGGAACTCTTTGAAAGACACAGTTAAGATCATGAAGAGACAAGCCACCAATGGAGAAAAAATATTTGAAAATCAATTAAAGCTATTAAAAATCTAAAGGAAGGGTGAATGGGGGGAAATCGGAGGGGGCAATGAACCAGGAGAGACTGTGGACTCTGAGAAATAAACTGAGGGTTTTGGAGGGGAGGGGGTGGGGGGTTGGGCAAGCCTGGTGGTGGGTATTGAGGAGGGCATGTATTGGATGGAACACTGGGTGTGGTGCATAAACAGTTAATCTTGTAACACTGAAAAAATAAAATAAACGTATTTGGGGAAAAAAAAATCTAAAGGAAATAAATGAAAACAGGGCAGGGCTCTGATTGAAAGCATCTTCCAGAAGAAAAGAATTAGAGGAACCAGCCAGCACTGAAAGAATGGGAAAGCACCGTCCTTGGAAAGGTCTAGTCTTGGAGGCAGATAATTTGCATTTGGCTTCTAGCTCTTTCTCTGACCAGCTGTGTGCACATGGGCAAGTTACTTAAATTCACAGAGCCCCATTTTTCTGGAAGCATTATTTTTGATCAACAATAAGATAATAGGAAACCACTCAACCCAATATCTGGCACATGGTACATTCTAAAAATTATTAACTGCTTCTGTGAGGACGAAACTTTAATATCTAAAATTGTCTTATGTTAGCCAGTACTTCCTAAAACTCTTGTTCTGTAATTTGTTCCTTAAACTAGGCCAGCTCTGGGGACCAGGAATGTGAATGCACTGCCCCAGAATTAGCCAAAGAGGGAACAGGAGTGAGCTTGGCTTTTTCTTTGAAATTTCTTATCCCAGCTTGTGAGGTTTAAATAAAAATCAGATTTTTAAAAAAATTTTTTACACTGTCATGGGGGAGACAAACCATAAGAGACTCTTAACCTCAGGAAACAAACTGAGGGTTGCTGGGGGTTGGGGAGGGAGGGATAGGGTGGCTAGGGGATGGACTTTGGGGAGGGCATGTGCTACGGGGAGTGCCATGAATTGTGTAAGACTGATGATTCACAGACCTGTACCGCTGAAGCAAATAATACATTCTATGTTAATTAAAAAAAAAAGTCATGGGAACTTGAACTTGACTAAAATTCATGGCCACCAAGAACTGCGTGTTCAGCGAGGCCTGTAAGGAAAAAGGAGACAATAATCTTTCAAATACCTCGTCACTTCCACTAAATGCCCTGTAATAAAACGTACCCCAAGCTGTGAGGCATTACAGAGGACTTGTTAAACCTGAATGGTAATCAATGCTCTCCGGGGCTTGGAGAGGGAGTAACCTTGGGGAGGGAGTACTGTCAAGAACCAGGCGTCTTAAAATCCACACAACAGGGAGGACCCCCGAGAAACATTTTTTTTTTTTAAATTAAAAAACCCAAATACACTCAGGAGAGCAGTACTGGACCAAAAAGCTTCGTCTGATTTTACAGTGGGAACCTCTAACACGGTGTTCCTCACGGGCCACCTTTGGCCATTACAAGGCTTCCTTGAACATGGAACCTTTTTCCAGAGTTACCCGGATTGGAATGATAACAATTGATTTAGACAGGGCAATAAAAGTGCAGAAAGAAAGGAACCTTAAGGATCAGCCCCACTTTACAGGTGAGGGAACGGAAGCCCCGAAGAGACCAAGTAAGTTGTTCAAGGCCACGCGGGGAAGCCGGAGGACAAAGCTGAGGCTTGACCTCTGGGAGCCGAGCCCTCCCACTGCCAGCTCCGGCGCTCACTCTAAGGGGGGCCCCACGGGAGGGTATGCGTCCCTTTCCGGCACAACAAGTGCTGACTCACGCTCACCCCGTGGAATCAACACATGGCTTCCAGCAACTACTGTAGGCACGCACTTGCACAAGGGCAAAACCAGGCTGAAGGTACTGAGAGCGTGTACTTGATCTTCCTGGCCAGTGGCAGGGAAACAGACTTCAGCCCCCTTAGCTATTCAGACCATCGTCTCGGCCTCCATCTCAACCTCCAAGTGAGTTAGTCTTGGCAGCCATGCCAGGAGAAAGGTGCTAGAAGGCCAGGAGCATAGGCCTCTGTCCCACCCAAAGACGAAGGGACTGGAGGGTCCTGCGGCCACCATGGCTGCCGCCTTCCCAACAGAGAGCCTCTCATAGAGCCTGTTGCAGAGAGAAGGGGAAAGGGAAGCGGGGATCTCCTCCATTTCCTTTTATTTATTAAATAAATATACAAACTTATTTTCATGCGTATAAGGCATTATTAATTCACTCACAGCACTTGTTCGTATCCAACACCTATGTATTTGCTGGCAATAACTCACATTATCTCCTTTAACTGTAATAATTAAAATGCATCAATTCGTCTGGTAAATATTTGCCGAGCATCTGTTAGTGGAGAGGACTGTATTAAGAACTAAGGATATGAAGATGAAAAAAAAAATCCAGCTCTCTTTTTGAAAGATTTAACTATTAAAAGAGAGATGTAAACATTCATTTTTTTTTCATTCATTCCCTTATTCCCCCCTTTATTCTTTCCTTCATGCAGATATTCAGCAAGGATTTGCCGGCATCCACCATGTGCACCTGCTCTTCCGGGTGCTGGCGACACAGTATGAAGAAGAAGATCCTGCTTTTAGAGAGCGCACATCGTAAAGGAGGGAGGCAAACAACAAGCGCCCCCCCTCTTTAAATGTAGCAGACTCCTAGTCAACCACCAATTCTTGGTTACTCCTCCCACTGAGGGGTGAGGTCTATGTTCCCTGCCCTCCATTCTGGCCTGGCCTCGGTGACTTGCATGGCCTGCAGAACATGCAGAAGTAACATGCTGGGGCTTCTGAGGCTAAGTCATAAGAAGCTTTGCAGTTTCCACCTGGGCCTCCTGGAACCTCGCTTCCGGGGAAGCAGTCCACTGCACACAAAGTCCAAGAACCCTGAGGCCAGCGTGCTGGAGCCATCACAGTCCCATGTGCAGTCCTAGCCTAGCCCCGGCTTCCAACCACTGCAGTCTGGGTACCAGGTAGGAGACGAAAGCCGTCGTGGACCCTGCAGCCCAGCCCAGCTACCCCATGACTACCGCGGTCACCTCACTTGATGCCACACGAGCCGTTAGAATCACCCAGTCGAGCCCTGCCCAAATATATGACCCCCACTCCCCTCCACCGCCAGTTAGATGCCACGGAGCGGTCTTTGCTCCGAGACACTGGGGCAGTTTGCGGGGCGGCAGCAGGTAACTGGAACACAGACGATGTCATGGAGCGCAAGCGAAGGGCGCGGAAGGAGCCGAAACAGCTGTCAGGCAGGAACGAGACTGACGGGCAGAAGAACAAGTTCTGCCCAGGCCCTTCCGAGCAGGTGGCATCGAGCGAAGACCCGCGTGAGGCGAAGGAAGCAGGCACGTGAGGACCGGGGAGGGGGGAGGGTGCCAGGGAACAGCAGACACAAAGGCCTGACCAGGGGACGAGCTCAGCGTGGGGAGGGGGGCGACGAAGCACGTGACACGTGCTGGGGCGCATGCGTGCCTACCCAGCAGGGCACGGTCCTCGACAGAATCTGGATGCTACAGCACGGGGGTCAAGGCTAGAACGGAGAGCCTTCCCGTTGGACAAGAGGGGCAAAGCGGTTTCTAGATAGCGACAAGTGTGCCAAGACACGGGCCAGTGTGAGGGTCTGGGCACGACTGGAGATCATGCGTGGCTTGTCGTTGTCAGAACCCCACACGGCCGAAGACGGAGACAGGGCCTGGATCAGAAAGGGACTTGAATTCTGTGCAAAGAAGTTTAGAGTCCATGCTCTAAGGGGTAAGAAAGAGCAGAGCCTCTGGAGCCAAACTGCCTGCATTGAAATCCCCGCTCCGCTGCTGGAGCGCTGTGTGACCTGGAGAACCTTGCTTAACTTCTCTGTGCCCCAGTTTCCACATTTGTCCAGTGGGGCTAAGAACAGCACGTACCTCATCAGGCTTCTTAGTAGTCAAGCAGTTAATCTGGGCACAATGTTGCACAGTGCCGGGCACATTATAAATACACCATATTAGCTATTACTGCTATCGTTATTGTTGTTGGTGTCCATCGTTATCAGAAGCAACTGAAGGACTCTGGCGGTGTGTCCAGAGTGGGTTTTTGTGTTAGAAAGAGCCCAGAGGTGTCAGCATGAAGGAAAGGTTGGAGGATGAAGATAGAGAGGAGTGGAGCAGGACTTGAGCCCCCACGACGGTCTGCACACCAGGGGGAGCAAGGAGGAACAGAAGCGTCACCAGACAGTGGCCCTTCCACCCAAGAATATAAAAAATGGCAGGTGCACAACGAGATAAAACACAAGACCGCAAAGGCATGGACCAGTGCTGCCAGAATTCCAAAAGAGAAAGGCTGCAACGAGCCTGGAGGGCTTCGTGGAGGAGGCTGGATTTAAGCCAGCAGGGAGGATGGGCTGGATTTGGAAGAATGGGGATGGGAAGCTAACATCTCTTTACACTGCAAGAACCCCTCCGCGTTCAGACCCCTCCTCCAACAGTGCCTAGTTTCCGTGGTGCCTGAGGAAACATTCTCAGAGAAGTCTTTGAGGCCGTGACGCCAGGAGAAAGAGAAGGTTTTGCAAATGAAAACAAAACCCTCCTAAATGTTGACTGGGTGCGGGCTTCTGGGCCGAGCACCCGAAAGCCCAGCGAGCTTAATTAGAACTAGATGTGGCGAATGACGGCCGTTCTACTAACATGGAGAAGGTGGCGAGAAAATGGCTTCTGGGGTAGTCAGCTGCCCTGAAAAATGGTTCCCGTCCTTCAGGGGGTCTGGTCAGCACGCGCAGATTAGGGCGAACCGGAGCTTGACTTTGCGGGGACGGACACCGCAGGTCCTGTTTGCAGGGGCCATCCACGTGGGACATGGAATCTGGGGGCTTTTGTCTTCAACGCCTGACAGTCCTGCACATAAATATTCATCCCATTCTGCCTGCTTTTACATTTGAATCACAAAAAGGATCAATGCCCAAATGCCACTCAGCCTTCCGAGGCACCCGCGGGAAAAGGCGGGAAGACTTCTGATACAAGGGTGGCGTCTGGCCTGTGCTACTAATTATGAGGCTGCGGCAGAACCTCAGAATCCTGAAGGGACCACTTTTTTTACCTACCCAGCACCCCCCATTATCATTCTCATTAATACCTACCCTGTTTCACCACTTCCCTTAGTACTTCTGACTTTGACTATTTTTGTGAAATTTGTTATTCTATTCATACCTTCATTTTAAAACGGCGGTAAAAGTATTAACATAAAATCTAGTGTGAAATTTGGTCTCCTTTTTTTTTTTTGTTAAAGATTTTATTTATTTTACAGAGGGACAGAGAGAGCGTGAGCAGGGGGAGGGGCAGAGGGAGAGGGAGAGAATCTCAAGCAAACTCCGACACGGGGCTCCATCTTACGACCCATGAGATCGTGACCTGAGCCGAGATCCTAGCCAGAACGACCTGACTGAGGCCCCCAGGCGCCCCTTTTCATTGTAAATATCTGTAAGTGTACGAGACTGTGGTGTGAAGCACATTCACACTGTTGGGCAACCATCACGCCCACTGCCCCCATCTCCAGGGAAGCTTGTCTCCCCCAACTAGAGCCACGTACCTGTGAAACACTAAATCCTCCTTAGTCCTACGAATTTTAGCCACACACAGAATCTGGCAACCACAAGCACAATCAGGACACAGAACGATTCCATCGCCCACCCCCCCCTGCAAATTCCCTCCTGTGGCTCCTTTACGCTCCCCTCCCCCGTTCCAACCTCTGGCGACCACTGATCTGTTGTCTATTTCCATAAATTTCGTCTTTTCCAGGATGTCATATAAATGTACTCATACAGGACGTACCCTTCTGAGATGGGTTTTTGTCCTTCTAATAATGCCTTTGAGATGCATCCATGCGGTCTCGTGTATCTGTAGGTCATTCCGTTTTATTGCTGAGTGGAATTGCATTGTATGGATGTGTCAGCTTGTTTAGCCACTTACCCATGTAAGGACATTTAGGTTACTCTCTGTTTGGGGTAATTACAAAAAGAGCAGCTGTAACATTCATGTGCAGGTTTCTGTGCGAACATAAATTTTCATTTCTCCAAGGTAAACACCCAGGAGTGGGAGTGCCGGGTCACATCTCCATCCCCTGCTCAAAGTGCAACCTTTTTTGCATCTTTTGTCTCTTCTGTTATTTTTTTTAATTAAAATTTTTAAAAAATTATCTATTTATTGGAGAAGAGGAGTGGGGAAGGGCAGAGGAAGAGGGAGAATCTTAAGCTCCAAAGACTGATGTTCAAATCTGAGCTCCATCACTTATTAACTGAATTAATAAACAACTTAATAAACAAGCCAATTAATTTTGAAACTGAATTTCAACTATATTCTAAGAGGCGAAATAAGGTATAACATCCATTACAAATCCTCTGGTTCAAAACTCGGGGCCCAGGACCCTCCCTGTGGAACAAGCTCACTGAGGATCTAGTGATGGGATTAGAACATTCTAGATTCTTCACCTTTATGAACGTTATAATCTGGGATGGAGGTGGGAGGAAAAAACAATTCTACATTTCATCATAAATTATTCATTAGAGAGAACAGTGTTCAAATTCACTGAGAGCAGGTGACTGAATTGTAGTTAACAATAACATTAGAGAACATGGTTAGAAGACACAGATATATAATAGAAGAGTCGAAGGTAATTCATTTCTCTTCCTGGGCCGCTGGAGAACCCGAGACCATTCTGCTACTGCCAGCAAAGGGAGTTAACATATAGTAAGCACTGAATACCTGAGTCATTTCTGTTCTTTTTCCTCTTATCATTAATATTAGCCGTGTTAGTATTAGAACTGCTTGTCCATAGCGGCAAACACACAGAAGTTGGCAGATGAAGAAATCCGCACTTGGATGGGAGAAGCCTGATAAGTACGTCTTCCTAACTCTGGATGCTGTGCTGCTGGGGAAGAAGCGCCTGACCTCTCTGGGCTCAGTGTGGTGGGAGCTGAGGTGGGAGGAGGGGCGGGGGAAGGGAGGGAACGGGGTGCTTCCATGGTCCCTGCCCTCCTGAGGTGCCCCCAGAAGGGCATCCAGAACAAAAATACACCAGCTCTTCAGATTCCTGGAATCTGGCTATTAGTTTTCCTCCTAGCACCTCCTTGGCATTTTACGAAATTTGGATATATGAACCTTAATGAGCGTTTCCTAAAATATGTCATAAAACCAGATAACGGCGTTTGAGTTTACGTGAGTTATCTGAGGTCTGGCCCTAAGTTAGGAGATCTGAGCAGATGAGTTTGCTTCAATATTAGCTTTGCCACGTCATGCCCGCGCTCTGAAGTCCTACGTGTTTGGCAAACTCCAGTGTCTGACCATAAAATATCATCAACACACATTTAATGGCTATAACCCATGCGTATGTCACTGGGCTCTGAAATGAATATCTGAAATGAAATGAGGCCCCAGATACAATCGCTTCGTTCCCGTGCATTTGGAAATTAAAAGTAGTGTAATGAGAGAAGGAGAAGCAGTTAACCCTCCCATGACAACGAACCACACAACTGACAATTCACTCACCTTTCCATCAACCCTACAAGGGATATTATCCCCATTTAACAGCCAAGGAAACTGATGTCCAGAGAGGTAAGTAATTTGAAGAAGGCTACACAGCTAGAAATGAGTGGAACAAGGATCCAAGCCCAGGGTCCCCACAGAACCATGAAACATCCCAGAGTTCCAGGCACAGAAAACAGATGCTCAGCAAACGCGTGTAGGGTAGAAGAGTCCAACGACGAGGGGAGTGTGCCAGGTTCCAAACGTCAGGGCTCTGGGGGTTTGGAGGGGGCAGAGATCATCGTGAGGGGACGGCTTAGGAGGCTAATGACAAGAGGGAGAGATGGAGCTCTTCCGGACTGGCCAAGACTTCTACGGCAGAGGTGTGGGGAGGGCGCCCGGGGCGAGAGGCGGGCAGGAGCCAAGGTGCGGAGGGACCCGAGCACCGCGACTTCGCTCAAGTTGGAAGGGGTGTTCGTACGTGGGAACGTGGAACGCGGAGCTGGCGCACAGCCGGAAGCTGCGCCGCAGAGCACCGTGGAGGGCCGGGCTGTAGCAGGATGCTAGGCATACACCACGGTGCGTAGGGAACATTATGTAGCCACAGCAACACGGCTTCAGGAGCAGAGAGGCTGGGGCAGGGACATTCACTCGAAAACGACTAAGGATCTGGATGATTTTCAGGGGCAAGATAACGAATGGGAGGAATACATGACAAAGCCACCAGAGGTCAGCCCTGCCAGGATCCACATCTGTCCGTCTGTCCGTCTGTCCCTACACTCAGGAGGGCGAAGGAGGGAAAGTGGGAGGGTCAACATCACCTCCCCCCTCATCTGTCACCTCGCCCCTCCCCTCGTCCCTCAGCCGCCACACTGGCCTCCTAGCGCTTCCAGGAACGTAGCAGGCAAGCTCCTGCCTTTGCATGCTCTTCTCTCCCCTTGGGGAGCCCCAGATTTCCATCGCTCCCTCACTAACTGCAGCTCAGACTTGATGGTCTTCTCACTGAGCCCTTCTCTGGCCACTTGATCTAGAATTTCAACCCCTCTTTCAGCACTCACTGTCTCCCTTCTCTGCTCTGCGTTAGCAGGTAACATCTGATATTGTCAATAACTGCTCTTTACACTTATTTTCGTCTCCCTCCTTTCAAAATGCAAGCGATGTGAGGGAGAAGATTTTGCCTATGGTGATTGCTGTTGTATCGCTAGTGCCTAGAACCATACCTGGTATTTAGAAGACTCTTGATGTGAGTGAACGCGTGACTAAAGAAAGCAATGATCTGTGGATCCACTTGTTACATATGAAAAAAATCATTCAACAAATTCTCCTTCCCAGTGAACGCATCCCCATGCAACTTGAAGTTGAGCATCGGGATTTCTGAGAGCCGGCACTGTCCTCGCCTATCTGGCGACTAAGAGTTAATTCGTCCTCGTGCTAGCTGAGGACATCTTTCCTGGCACCTTCTCCGTCTTCCCTTCAAAAAAAATATGTCAGATCTGAGATCCCACAAGAGCTTGTCAAATTTAGGACTTGACAATGCATATGAGTATTTCTTTGGCACCAAAAATGTGACAGAATTGGAGATGATTATGGTAACACGCAGACGAAGTGGAACAGAGGTGCGAGGACTATGGCATTTGATTTTTGTCCCTAAGGCAGCCTGTGTGTGACAGGTGGCCTTGGCTGTGCTCCCTCAACCTACCCGTAGGTGACATTCACAAAGGGGTGTTACGGCCATCCACTCCACCTCTCAGACCGACCTGGGAGAGTGCACGGAACGCTGCAGATATTTTATAAGAGCTGTGGGAGCTAGCAAAGAGAGGTGGCCTTTAAAGATTTTAAGAAAAGGGTACAGATGGATTCACCATGGAAACTGGGATTCGGGAGCCTCACGAGCAGCCCTAGCAGTTCCTACAAAGTTTGGGGGAGAATACTGAAGGTTACCATCAGGATTGCCACACGCAAGCTACCCCGATGAATTTCGGGGCGCTCCCGTTGTTAGCACGATAACCTGAGGTTCCTAACATGAAGCCGGAGTGGGGGCAGGACTGCCAGTGGACTGTGCCAGGCGGGGCCCGGGGCTAGTGAGGATCCGGGGAGGTGCACGTCACGGGGACAGGCACACCTCTGCCTTCCTGGCAGATCAATCAGATCTGTCCATTCCACACCGAAAAATGGAAATGCCAGCGGGAGCGCACACGGTCACATTGTGACCCATTTACAGCACAGCGGAACTTCCTGCCTTGGTCGATAAAGCCAGGCCTGTGCTGGGGCGCTCCGGCTTATAGAATGTCAGGGCTGGGGGGAGCTTCAGTGACCCCGCAGTGCCTACTGCACGCCTTACTGGGCTTCACAGCGGCCCCTCTCAGGAGGGTTCTGACAAGTCCTTTGGTACAGAAACTTCTTTAACCCTGACACAGAATTTTCCCAAACCTATTTTGCCAGGGGTTTTTTTTGTTTGTTAAGAAGACCCACTATATTTCCCAGAACACTTAGTAAGCTGTGAAACACGGTTTGGGAAATGCCCACTGAGTGGTTTCCTCACTGTGCACACTTATCCTTAGCTAACCTGATCTCGTTTGAAGAGAGAGATGGTAGTTATCTCACAAGAGTAAAGTTCATACCATGAATGAGGCAGGCCTAAGTCTGGTGGCACTAAAAGGAGACGGTGGCATTGTTGACAAAATTATGATCTGCTGGTGGCATTTGTGGAAAAGAAGGCCTTGAAAATTTCTAAATAACAGTAAACTCTGTTAGGAAATTCTAAAGTGTCTTACAGGCCAAAAAGGGAATGAGGTTAGTAAAATGCCTCAACAGAGTTGGAATATTTACAGCTTTTTTTAACTACCCAAGACCGAATAGCCATTCCCAGCTCCTGTCCCTTCTGCCCGCCGTCACCACCTTACCACAAAGGAACTGAGAGCCTGCCGGGCCCCTGTCCAGAACCAAGGCATGCCCCAGCCCATAAGGGAGTTCAGCGTGCCTCAGTCATCCTCAGTGGGCCTCCAATTACAACGGTAACCCAGTTATTCTAAGGCGATGATTACAAAAGTAAAAGAACAATAGCCATATGGGTAGCGGAATGAAATTTACTTTTGCCAACTGACTGAGGATTAAGCCAAAAAGTCCTTTTACTTCCAACCCTTTTGGTGAAAATCATTCTGAACTACGTTAATTCACATGCCTCTTTGGGGTTACCCTCCACGCAGACATATTAGGTGAGCTCATATTCACCGGCTCTGTGTCATCGTGCCGGGGTGTAGAGACCATGCAGGGATTTAGACACAGATCACCGATGGTTTAAGAGGTTATGTTTAACATGTATTGATTCCAGGAAAATCTTGGACACCATTTTTACTTTTAATAATTCCTATTTATATAAGCATGCTTTGTTATCATTTATCTCTTCCCCTATGAAAGTGGAGAGCGGCCCCGTGGCAGTATTTCAGGGTTGGCCACTTCTTGTTAAAGGAGTCATGGGAGAGCAGAAACGATCAGCGGACAGCTGGTTGATTAGGAAGGCGAGGTCTCACTGTTCAGAGAACCGTGGAGGCCAGGCATGTACACGGACGGGCCATGGTAGTCCTCTCACGCAGGCGGAAGGAAGGGAGCAGTCGGGAGGGACTTCAGAGAAGTCAACTATCTAGCCAAATAAGTCCTGAAATCACTTTGCAATTTAAGATCTGACAAATCATAATAGTGGTACGGCGGGA
>CM052807.1:41601087-41655791 GCA_028533885.1 Nasua narica | reverse complement strand
TTTTGGCCTGGAGATAACGCCCCTGATACTCTGAATCGAAGCCCCCCGGACAAGACTGGATAAAACACCAGAGGAGATTCAGGGCGAGGGTGGTCTCTGCATGGCTCTCCGTGAGCCGTGCTGGAGAGGAAAACCCAGTCTCGAACCGTGAACAACACGGTCGGACTTCCCAGCCTCCAGTGCTCTCGGGCCCCCGCTGGCTCCGGCACAAGCCCCGGTATGCAGAAAGCTTCCAAAACCAGAATAGGCCTCACACAGTCCACCGGGCCGCTCGTCCACTCTTGCCGTCATTATGACAAGGGGAGGAGGGGAGCACTGGAAGGGCAAAAGGCCGAAAGCCCAAAGCCCAGAGCCCGCACTGGCCACGGTGTTTACCGTGGATACAATTGTGACATCTCTCAAACCTAATTCGTTTTAGGCCTGATGCCTTTGGCCACATATAAATTTTCACAGCTGCATTAATTTGTCTCCGAGGGCTTGAACTTAGTTGCCCAGCATGAAACACTAATTCTTAACAAATCCTTTACCCACAAGCTAAGATTTAGTGAGCATATAAAGTTTAGCCCCCTTATACTGACACACTTACTTATAGTTTTTGTTTTTAACGAGAGAAAAAAAGATGTCGAGGACCTCTCCTGTTCTCCTTTGATGTAAATCAATTTCAGAATGAGGGCGCTGCCTTCGTAGCCAGCTAAAGGGTGTAGCTGCCTTCTCTTAGGACCAGAGACTCGCTGGAAGTGGAGTCCATCATCGCTGGGGGTCCCCAGAGCATCTAGCTCTTCCCAGCCTGGGACAGACAGCCTGGCAGAGAGAGGCCTGGGACAGAAGCCACGCAGATAAATGCTTATGATCTGACCAGCTTCCCCCACTCCCCAAGCCTAAAACTTAAGAAGGATAGTGTGTCACACTGTACATTCTGATTTCTCTTAACTGAAATCATTTGTTGCCTATTGCTGGCTTTTATTTGGGCCCCAGTTCAATTCAATGGAGGTGGGGAAATTATGAATTCATGCTCATGGTAGTGTGTTTCGTTGCCTTTTTAAAAATGTTATGGCTCAGGAAGCCTTCCATTCCTCTTATATATTACTTAGGGACACCTTTCTAAGGAGAGTTCCACAGAGCCAAAGATTAGTTTGGATTCTTTTCTTTTTTTTCTTTTCTTCCTTCCTTCATTCCTTCCTTTCCTCCCGCCTGTCTTTATATCTATTTCTTTCCTTCTTCCTTCCTTCTTGCCTTCATTTCGTTTTCTCTTGTTTTGATTCATTCCATAGAAAGATGGTTCTGCTAACATCGACAGAATGAGATGAAGCTTTCTTCTTTTTCTGTTTAAGAAAGACAACCTTCCTCAGATCCACATTGTAAAGCTTATGTTCTATGCACACGGGAAACTCGTGTTCCTAACGTAGCGTTGTGTCAAGTTCCTAGCTAGCCCATTATCTTGTTGTTTGTATGTATTTCTGGAGGCAGGGTATACAGTTGACCTTTGAACAATACAGGTTTGAACTGCCCAGGTCCACATTTAAATCCTCATTTAAGGATTTTTTTTTTTGGATACAGTATAGAACTATAAATGTATTTTGTCTTCCTTATGATTTTTTTTTTTTTAAGAGAGAGAGCTTGAGTGGAGAGGGTAGGGGCCCAGGGAGAGGAAGAGAAATTCTGAGGAAGAGAAATTCTCAAGCACACTCCTCGCTGAGCGTGGAGTCTGAAGCGGGGCTCGATCCAGGACCCTGAGGTCATGACCTAAGCCGAAGTCAAGGGCCAGAGGCTCAGCCCATTGAACCACCCAGGCACCCTCACCTTCCTTATGATTTTCTTAATAACATTTTTTCTCTAGCTTTATTGTAAGAATGCAGTAAATAGTACATATAAATATACAAAATATGTGTTAATGTGTTACTACTTATGTAATTAGTAAGGCTTCCAGTCAATAGTAGGTTATTAGCAGTTCAGTTTCTGGGGAATCAAGACTTACACTCAGATTTTTTACTGTGCAGAGGATGGGCACCCCTACGCCCACACTATTCAAAGGTCGACTGAATACATATGGATGCAAGTGTATATATGTGTACATATATACACACATATGAACACACATGTACATATATGAGTGTGCATTCCTGTGTCACAAATAATCTAACAAGGAAGATAAGTTCATCCACATGATGAAAGGACGTCTGTTTACTTTTATCGGGAAAGCCGTCCCCTGTGCCTTAGGAGCAAATAAAGTCTCTTCCAGTTCTGTGATTTGAACAATGCAACACAATCTGGAATATGAGAGGGTTGCATTAATAACATTGTCCCTAGAAAAGAGTTGTGGAAATGATACAGCACGCAAAAACCTGTCCTCAATCCCCTTTGACAATGATGTTACTACAAAGAGGTCTAGTAGAAGGTTGCGTGGGAAGTGCGCACATGTGTACCACGCTTCATGCTGCCAGGAACTAAAGCGAATCAGCCTCAAAGGACACTTGGGTTTTTGACTGTTTCCCTCAAATTCAGCAGCGTGCAGAAGACTTCCGTGGTGCGTAAAACGTGTCTGCAAATCTTCAGTGTGATGGCGATCAATTCTTCAAAACAAAGAAGATTCGTGAGAAGGGGAACTGGACTGGATCGTGCTATAGGAAATATCCACTTTTGAAGGATGGGGCTGGGGACTGACAGAGGCGATGGAGACGAGTAGGGGAAACCCCGAAGTCTAACGTGTGCGGGGAGCTCAGACAGCAGGTCGCAGGAGAGTTGCGAAGGCCCGTATCCATTTCCTGGGGCTGCCACAGCCAACTACCAAGAACATGGTGGCTTAAAACAACCCTATGTTATTTTCACACAGTTCTGGAGGCCAGAGGTCCGAAATCAAAGTGCCAGGGCTGAGCTCCCTCCAGAGGCTCTAGGGGAGAGTCTGTTCCTTGCCTCTTCCAGCTTCCAGATGGTTCTTGTGGTTGCAACACTCCAATCTCTGCTTCTGCTTCTCTGATCTTCTCTTCTGAGTCATATCTCTGCCTTTCTCTTATAAGGACACTTGTCATTGGATTTAGCATCAACCGACAAAATCCAGGATGACCTTATCTTGAGATCCTTAACTTAATTACATCAGCAAAGACCTTTTTTTCCAAATAAAGGTAACACTCACAGGATCCAGGGGTTAGGACATGAATGTATCTTTTGGGGCAGGGGGTCCATTCAACCTACGATAAGCCCCAGCAGTACAGCAGAGGTCAGGGGGGAAGAATCCTGTGTAGGGAGCCATGGAGTGCCAGGAAGGGTCACTCAAGGAGAGGACAACACAGTGAAGCCTGATGCTGTGAAGGGGTACACGGAGAGGAGAGAAAGGACAGTCTGGGCCCCTCTTCGGGAGCCCAGTAGCCAGTGCCATGCCATCTGCATCCTGGGACCAGGAGAGCAACCACTGCAAAGCCCCAGGAGTCGCCTCGGTCAAGGCGTCCAGGCAAACCAAAAATGAACTCAGGAATCAGGAGTGGACAGAAGTAGTCCCATTCTCAAAGAACACGAACGAAGTGGTGAGAGTCGACCCTGAGCAACGGCACTGGGACCGGGGAAGCTCCAGGCTTTGTTCTGGGTGCACCTGGGTGCAGGCCAGCCTGGAAGGAATGAGGGGGACTCCACGCTTGGGATAGTGGCCCACGTACAACGTCAGATCCGTTCTGGTAATTGACAAAGGCACAGGTGTCCCTTCCCCTCCGCACGCGTGCCCTGTGCCCTGTGTCCTCCCAGGCTTGGGGGAGTTTTCTTTTCTTATCACTTCTTCCAGAATCGCTCTGGACCAGCTGCTACAAGAGGACGGGCTGCTTGACGGCTCCTTAGGACTCCCACGTAAGAAGTCACACCCTAGTTTGACCAGCTACCTGAAGGTCCAGTCCAGGCGCCCATTTCTAGCTCCCTGGCTCATTAGTCATGCCTGCCACTTTCCCTAGTAAGCTATTTTTGGCTCAGTCTTCCGTGATCTGACCAAGAAGGTCTGCGCCAGGACCAAGGCGTGACACATCAAGCTTGAGGTCAGCCGTCTCTCACTGGCTTTCCGCCTAAAATGAATAGGGCAAGGAAGACCCCTGTGTGCAGGGGAAAGAACAGGGCCCATTTCCTCCCGTGCTCAGATGCCGTCATTACGTATCAGCATACTGTGGTGTGAATGTGCTTATCGCCAGGCTGGTTCTCTTCTAGAAGGAGTACTGACTTGTTTGCATGTTGATTTAAAAGTCCTGTAAGGTCTCTGTTCCAAAAGGACGTGTACGAGGGGACTTTCAGATGCTATGAGAATTCACATAGAATAATCATTAGCTAGGAAAGCCATGGGGGGATGAAAAAAACTAATGGAGAGAACACATCTTCTCGCATCTGCTCAGAGTATGGGGCTTTGGGAAAATAGAGAGCCATCAAAAGCCAGGTTCTAGAAAGCTTTGCTCAGGGTCCTTCTATGCCACAGCCCCTGTCCTCAACCTTCCCAGGAAACCTGCTTATCACAAATAAAGACACTGAAAATGCGCACCACATGAGGGAAAGCTGTACAAAGAGAAAGTCTTTCTAGAGATGTTTGTTTCAAAAGATAGCTGTAAACATTTTAACTGGGTTTTAATTACTTCCTTGATAATAAAACTGCATACTGCTTATTTGAATGCCATTTTGCTTAGAAAAGCCATGAATCCTCATTTAGTTGTTAGAAGGCCGCCCTGACTGTACCTTCAATGTTGCAGGCAAAGGGGGTTGCCCTCATTAATTAGACAGGTACCTTTCAGACGTTTTAAAGTTAATAAAAATTCCTATAGTTCCTTGAGGAAAAGAACTGCAAAACACCCTGTGAGTACATATGCCATCGGGGGTAGGAAGGTGTGAAGCAAGATGCATCCAAACGCCACGGGGAACCCAACGGTCAGACAGCAGCCTCTGCTCCCTCTCCCCCATGGCTCCGGAACCGGCCCCTCTCGCCCCTGCTGCCGCCCCTCTCCCACCATCATCCAACAGTGGCTTAAAGCTCAGGGTCACAACAGGCTCAGGCGGAAGTCAATGCGTGGGCCATTAGCCTGCACAAGTACTAGAAATCACCGCCCTTCTCTTTTTAAAGGAATACCTCTGAAAAACTTCTTCAAGAAAGCGCAAATGAGGGGCGCCTGGGTTACTCAGTCAGTTAGACCCCTGTCTTCTGCTCAGGCCATGATCCCAGAGTCCCGAAATCGAGCCCTCCATCGGGCTCCTTGCTCAGCAGGGAGTCTGCTCCTCCCTCTGCCTCTGCACCCCGTTCATGCTCTAAATAATTTTTTTTTAAAGAAAATGCAAATGTTAATATACTATCAGTTTACCAGATATCTGTTTTTTGGTAGAGGAAAAGGATCTAAATTGTTATGCTTTACAAGGTCGATGGGAGGATAGGAAGAAAGGAGATGAATGAAAACCAAGCCCTGGGATCTGAATAGGACGGCACATGGCTTAGGGGCTGTAGGCGGCAAGCACATCAGAAAGAAAATGACTTAACCCTTCCCAGGTTCAGTTCCCTCATAGACAAATGAAAACATTTATAGCACCGTTACATAAGATCATCTGTGTAATGCAGCTGACCTTATGCCTGGCTTGTACGAGCTGAAAAAATCGTGAGCAGAGATATCATTGTTGAAGTTATATTAATAATAATGATGATTGCTAGTATCCTTATCCGCAGCAACGGCAGTCCTGGTGGGGGCAGTGTCTGGCGGCCCCTTCACTTTCAGGGGTAGGTGAAACTGACAGAGAAACTCATTAAATGAGAGATTCAAAAATTCACTGCAAAGTGGGGCAGGGGCGTTGATACCAATCCTTCCCGACATCATAACTTTGTCTGGGGTGAGCTACAAGGGAGATATCCTGGCGAAGTGATCTAAGAGCCAAACACGCAGGCATGCAAAGCATTAGCTCTGTCAGTTGAGAATGTGGGGCTTTAGAGAACACATGGAGAAATCAGAAACTTCCCAGACTCCGAGGGTCTTAATTTGTAAAACGCGGATCGTCATACCTATACGCAAAGGATACATATAAAATAGGTGTAACGTGCATAATGTACGTAGGGCCCAGCAAATCTGTCCCTTCCTTCACCTGGTGGCCAAGCCCTTTCCCCTCCTTTCTACAGTTGGCAGAGTTCAAATTGAGAAATCCCTCTGGGGAGGTGAGACACGGGAGAATGAGCACAGGGGGCTCTTTGTTAGGAACAGAAAGATGTCACCAGCTTCCTTACACTCCTTCCCGCTGGGGGAACTGATGGGATGTACAGTAGGGCTGCTAAATGTTAGAACTGGCACCCATATTTAGTTGCAGCATGTAGTGGAATGATTCCGAACTCACTGATGTAATGTGCTACTGCAAGATGGAAGCCATCCAGGGAAAAGGAGCCCCAAAATAGGGTTTCATGGAAATTCGACTCTGAACGTTCTGATTCTGTACCTTACCACAAATGAGATCCGGAAAACACTTTTCTGCCATCGAGTTGAAGATAATTTCCTCAAGATATATAAATTTAATGGCTATAAATACCTTCCCATCATCACTGCAAGATATTTACCATTTGATCTGAGTTGTATGGAAGATATGCCATCCATGATAGTCAAAACAAGTTTAAGAACTCTTTTCCATTTTAAATGTTACTTTCCCTGATGAAAATTGAATTCCACTGAAAAAAAGAGTCTTCAAAAATCACCTCATTGCTATTCTCAATGTTCCTGTCTTGATGACTTCATTCTTTACCTTTTCTTTTTCTGAATTCACAGAATACACTTGCTGTCATGCAGTCAGGCCCAAGACTTTGTTTTCTTAAGGTGTTGTGAAGGGAAACTAGTATCAATTTTGACATTTTAAGTGCACTTTCAGAAAACCCTCTTTCTGATTTGTATTAGCATTCCTGACACTGATGTGCGTTATATGTCATTAGTTACTTAAATGTTTGCTATAATTATGTAAATTATGTTGACACTGTCTGGTAGGATGCTTACGCTTTACGATTTTGTCATCTGCAAAGTTCTAAAATGTATCTGATAACCATTTTCAAATATTTTCAAATTAGACAGTCGTTAAAGGGTTCTTGCTCTCTTGTTGCTTTCTTTGCCTATAATGCTTGGTCCACCCCTTTGCGTGAGAGGGTCTTACATAAATATACCCTGTTTCTCTCTCCCCATGGACTTTTTTTTTTAAAAGATTTTATTTATTCATTTGAGAGAGAGAGAGAGGGAGTGAGCATGAGCAGGGGAGAGAGGCAGAGGGAGAAGCAGACTCCCCGCTGTGCTGGGAGCCTGACTTGGGGCTCGATCCCAGGACCTTGGGATCAGGACCTGAGCTGAAGGCAGAAGCTTAACCATCTCAGCCAACCAGGCGTCCCTCCCCACAGACTTTAAAAAAACAAACAGGAGAGCCAAGTTATGATCACGGTCCAATGGAGCTCATGGTCAGACGGGAGGATCCAGTCAGGTCCAGGCAACCAGATTATGACAGGACAACGTGGAAGAGAGGTGTTATTAATAAAGGGAGGAAAGACTGCCAGGTCACAGGAGAGGATGACTCACTGTCCAGATGAACCAAGGAAGGCTCCACAAATGAAGTGACCTCTAATCTGGTTCTTCAAAGTTCCATAGGAGTTGGGTGAGTGAAGAAGTCAGGAAAAGAACATCCCAGGCAGATGCACAGATAGAGAGGCAGGGCCCGGGAGGATGAGAGGTCAAGGAAGCCTGGGGTGTAGGTGGCAAGAGCCTAAGCCCTGGCCGACCACACTCATGGGAATCACATGTGAAGGCCCTCAGAGGCACAAGATGAGAAAGGTTTTTATTCTCTACGCAATGGAGCCACTGAAGTTCTCTAAGCAAAGAGTGGATGGGATCTAACTCTTCAGAACATAACCAACGTGGTGTGGAGGACAGACAGGTACACAACCTCTCTGTTTAAGCAGCTTCGAACAATATATTCTTTCAAAACCACAAAAGGGAAAACAACCTCCTTGCATCTTACTCAGGCTTATCTCAAGTAGAAGATGGTACCATTGTCACTGGGTGATTCATGAATGTATGGGAAAGATAAATACAGTGTCCTAAGCAATCCTCAGAGATATCTGAAGACAACAAAATGATAAATATGGTGGATCCCTCACTTAGTAGCTCAGAGCTCCAAGAAGGACCGTGTTCCACGGTACCTCTGCCATATTACAGATGGCGTGGCGATATGGTCCTGCCATATTGTGTGTGGGGATGGGATCTACCAAACCTCTGCAGAGCCTGATGTGAGGAAACAGTCTGCCATACCTCCCACAAATCCACGTGTGAGGACATGGTCTACTGCCACATCCCTGTTAAGGAAGGGCACCGTCCACCTCACCTACGCCACATTCGAGTGTAGAGCCCTGAGGAGGTAGTTGTTCTTAACCCCACGACTGCCCAGGCTATAGAAACAGGCCCCCAAATTGGTGTTAACAGGAGGTGAAGGGAGGTATCTGATCCAACCTTTCTGAGTCAAGATCATAATGATGAAAGATGTTGATGAAGGAACAAAGAGAAATGTTTAAAATGAATTAAGTAATAAATGCATGAATATATGAATAATAAATCATGCGTTAGAAGAGAGAAGTAAATAAAAGCCTAAAAATAAGAGGGAAGGAAATACAAAGAGAGGTACTATTTTTAAAAATAAACAAGTACATAAAGGAAGATGAATCGGAGAAAGAGATAAGACAATTAGATAACACAGTGAATGATCCATATATGTAACATATAGATTTTTTTTCATCCCCTTAGAAACTTGTTTACCCTCCTCACATGCTCTTCAGGGTTCTTGGTGGGTAGAGATGAACACATGGAGAAATCAGAAACTGGGCCCTCAAAAAGACTAGCTCTACCTTTGTACTCTTCTCAAACCATTTGTTAAGGGTTTAAAGATTTATTTGGGGGAACCCTACCCCACGTTAGAAATCAGTAACTATCTGTCCTATGTGTTCCAAACACACGTTGGTCCATACCTCATAGCTTCAGCCTGGGAAGAAGGGTGGGAAATCACATTTTCTAAATCTTAAGGAAACAAAGGGTAAGAAATTTGTTGTGAGTGGAAGTTTCCAGAATGATGTGGGGCATCCATGAGTTCGACTGGACGCCCCATGGAAGTGGCTCCTCTCACTCCTCTGGGACCATCACGGTTTCAGGAGACAGATCGCTCACAGAACCGTGATGCTTCCAGCAGACACAGAGATCATGGTATCTGAGACAGGTTTGAAACATCCTCGTCCAGAAATATGCAAACCAGTGGACACTTTCCTTCCCCTCGCAACTGCACAGCTTGGCGGGGAGGCCTGCAATTGATATGGGGGCTACCTATTCATCAGCACCACACAGGGCAATCATCAAGTTAAATAGCAGTTAGTTTTCTCTGGGAACATTGTGAACTAGTCTCCTGCTTAGCCCTAGGAACACGCGAGCGTGCCGATGAACAGACGGAGAGCCCACAACCAAATACCACTGGGAGGAAAATGGAGACCACAATGGGCCAGGGCCCTCGGTGTGGGTGCAGGGGGCGGCCCCCTAATAACACCCCAAATGGGCAGCCCTGTGCTGACAGGCCACCCAAGCACATTCAGCGGGAGGTACCACATTCCCAGGAAGCCGCTAACACGCCAAGCCCCTTATTTGCAGCCCGGGGCGTACCGGGGCCAACCTTCCACAAATCAGAAAGCGAATGTGAAGTACTATTATTTCGGTAGGGAAACTGATGTTTGCTCCCAGGTCCCAATTTAAGGAGACGTAAGAAAGAACTGCTGGTTCTAAAGATGGAGAAAATTAACAGGTACGTGAGAACTTCGAGTATGGCTCCGAATGGGACTAAGGGAACGATGGGAGGTTTCAAATGGTCCTCTTACCTTTTTGTCACTCAGGCCAGAAACCTGGTCCACATACTCCTCTTGGATCATGAAGGCAGCTAAGTTGGCAGTGTAGCTGGCCAGGAAGATGACGGCAAAGAAGGCCCACACCGACACCATGATCTTGGAGGTGGTCCCCTTTGGGTTCTGCACGGGTACGGAGTTGTTAAACACCAGACCCCAGAGCAACCAAATAGCTTTGCCGATGGTAAAAGATGGGCCACCTGGCTCTGTCATGATGAAAAGACAAGGACAGGAAGTTAAGACAGAGTCACGGGTTCTAGTTAAACAGAGATACCAGCTCTGGGTAGACAAACACACAGAGCTGGTAAGTTCCCACTCAGAGCAGGAAACCCGCCAACTAAGATGCGGGCATTTTTAAGTTGAGAGTCTGTGCCTCTCTTCTGGGATCCCCCCCACCAGGAAGGCAGAAGAAGGTTCTTTAGAAGAAAATCCAGGGGCCTGGGGTGTGGGTGGGATCCTGCTTCAACTAATGCTCATGACTCAGCTAGAGCACCGGAGGAGCCCGCTTCTCGCCCCCATGTAGACGAGACCCTCAAGACCACACAAAAACTGCATGACAAAAGGCAGCGACCCCACTACTGTCACATTCACATCGTCATTACTGTTGTTCCTAAAATTTCTATTTGTATCTACCATGAAAGGACGTCAACTTCAAAAAAGGTCAACAAGAATTGTATGGAATGATCTTCTACCTTTGCCATCGACCTCCTACAATCCTATTCACATGGATGTCAGATGGCTTGGAATGTCCTTTAGCCCTAATTTTTCTTTAGCTTCTAGCACTTAGCACCAAGTGTTTCCAGGACAACCTCAACCCCACTCCAAGGCCAACACATCTCAACTGGGTTTCCGACCATGACAGCTTCTGGGTATGAGACTATCAGGAAGCCCAGGGAGGAAATCACAGACCCCCGGCTTGGCCTCACCATCAGAGGGCAGAAAGGCAGACCATCTCTGACCTTCCTCCACCCGACCTTGACATCCACAGTGCCAAGGCTTCTGCCCAAAGACTTGTCACCTCGCTGCTTTCCATGTCTGGCAATGGCAGAATCTCGCCTGATATCTGGGTCTGCCTGGAGCCCCTCTGCCATGGAAACAAACATCTGTCCGCACAGTTTCACCGCACATTAGCACAGGTCTTACGATGCGATCTGTGATCCTGAGAGCATCTGCTCCGACAACTAAATCAGTGACTACACAACGTCAAGCCTCGTATCTAACTGTGCGCACGCATCTGTGCATGGGGACCTGATTTCGTGAAGCAGATGTGTAACTCCCAAGTTGTTCATAAATCAAAGTTCTGTTCACTGTAAAATGCCCCCAAGGAGACTTGATATTGAATTCCTTTGTGAAGACAGGCGCCCCTTGGTAAGTAACCATAAGCCCTGGCTTTGGATTTTGTGACTGAATGATCTTTTGCCTCCTCAATTTTCTTCAAGGTGAAGGGACAGCATACCCTCCCTTCTGTTCTTGACGCTGTCAACATATGTACACACTCGGGGGTTTATCAGATGTTTCGCTTGTGACTAATCATGCCCCTCAGGATTGGTGGGGGGGGGAGCTCATGGCTTCTGGAAGACCCTTTGGCACGGGCACAAATCCCCTGACTGCGCCATATAGTGGAGACATTCAAACTTCCAGGCCAGAACGCGTGAGCTAAAGAAGAAGGTAGGTCCGTGTGTGGAAATGTCCCCGTGCAGCAGGGGTCCAGAGCCTGTACTGTCAGAAGGACTAGGGAACTTCTGCTACAACACTGCTGCCTAGCCCCCTAGCCCCAAAGATTTTTACTAAATTGCGGTGGGGGGTTACTCTAATCTGCGACCAGGGTAGAAAACCGCTACTTTGAAACATAGCAGTGGTCCAAGACCCACCCGAGAGTTAGTGAATCAGAGTATTAGAAAATGAGATCCAAGCACCGCTGTCTTCTAAATGCCCCACAGATCATTCTTTGTGTAGCTGGGGTTAAAAAAGGCTTCTCTCCTGGAGGCATGATTTCAGAATAAAGCTCATTCTGGATGGGAGAAGATTCAGAAAAAAAAAGTGTAGTAGTTTCTAAATGTGGGATTCTCGGAAAGTTTCGGATGAGTTATTTACAGGGGTCCCAAGTCCCCCTTCGGGAATCTAGTAAATGTTTTGTGACGTCTCATAAATGCCTCGAACACATGGGCAGCCCTCGTATCTCTGCACCCGCTGAGCCAGAAAACTGGACTGCCCCTAGCGGCAGCGATGGGTAAGAAGAGCTATGCGCAGGCCGTTTTATTTCCACCCCCCAGTGTCTCCCTGGAGGAGGGAGCTGAGCCCGGGTCACAGGTCTGGAGATCTTGCACCTCAGAGGTGGAGAACTCCTTTAGCCACAGCTACCTAGCATCTATCCCGGGGAGCCCAATTTTCTTTATTCTTAATATATGGCTATATCTGCCTTATTAGTCCATCTGTTCAGACAGGCTGCTCCCAGCCTAAGGTTTTCCAAAATAGTTTCCTCTGACATGTTTATGCCACACGAATCTACGGCCAGCTTTCCTCTCATTTCCCCCCGGGGGTAGGACGAGGCTCACCGGGGACGCTTCTGCTGGCCAGGGACATACAGATCCAGACTAACCTCTTAACTGGGGGGACCTCTCGTGAGCTGCCCAGAAGGCTGGGGGTTCATTTTCAGAAATGGGGAAGTCAGGGAGCGGGGAGGCACCAAATGAGGAGCAGAGAGACTCCGAACGGAGAACGAGAGACACCGGTGCGGAAGTGCGACGGTCGCAGGCAGCCTTACCTCTGCCATCAGCGAGGCACCTGTTATAACCCACAGGGCTGAAGTACTCGAAGACAAAGACAGCCACGGCTGACACGATGAGCAGCATCACGAACATCATCACCCAGACGTCAGCACTGAATGGCTCTGGGGAAGGAAGAAAAAAAAAATCAGTGCTCGGAATTAGAACAGAGAACAAACAGATTCTGATTAATCTGCATATCAATGTGCTCAGGCAACACGTATTTTGTGTGTGTGTGTGTGTGTGTGTGTGTGTGTATCGGGGGGAACGACAAACCACAGGTGTGTGGCGTCTCTCCCGACAGCCGGGGCCTGGGTCAGGGAGGAGTGACGGGCTGTGTCTGAGTGTCTCCATTGCCCTGATGAGCAGGTCGAGGTCTCCTTCAACACAGGAGAAGGAGAGCTTCCTGCTCATGAACTTTTGACAGAGTTTCTGCTATTGTCAGGAAATGTGTGTTTGCAAGAAGTATCGGGGTTGGGTACGTGACTCAGAAGGGCTGGGTCTTGGTTTATGCTGTCCCCTAGATGGCTACAGCGCACGACGGAGGCCTGGGGAAGCTTTCGCCGATGCTTCTAGACCTGGCCTGCCAATTCATCCTCCGCAGACGGAGTCGCCATTTCAGGCTTGCCTGGATTCGGTAATAACCACACTCAATGAGTAACTCCTTTGCCCCCTTGCCTCCCCTCTCCTAAACTTCCTAGCCTGCATTTCCTTTCCAACCCACTTGGATGTGGTATATTTTATGGGGCATCATTAGGGCAGGAGAATATAAGTCAATATCCAAAAAAAAAAAAAAAAATCCATCCACGCTGCCAGGCGGTATCCGTAGCAGCCCGTGACAAGGGAACACGGCTCGGCTGTAATTCACAAAACCACCACGAGCTGTTCCCGCCCACCAACTGAAAGGGTTGATGGGATAAGACCAGGCAAGAGAGCCAGAATGTTCTCCACGTGCTTCTTTAATTTCTTGACTCATTCCTGCTGAATCCCTTCCACGGATCTCAGTCTCTCTGGCTTGGAGGGGTCTAGAAACTGAACACTGCATTCCAAGAGCCACCTCTCCGCAGGCCACCTCTCCGCAGGCCTACAAAAGGGACAACTGCTATTCTTTCCCAGGGTATGATGTTCCCTCAATTGTGTCTCAAAATAGTTCTGGCCTTTTGAGCTGTCACGTCACATTGTAAACTCATAACTAAGTGAATTAACATACTGTTTTTTCCATTTTCCAAATCATTAATAAAGATGAAGTTGAGAAAGGGGAGAAGTTGGCTGGAAATTAGAAAACATTTTCTTTACTTGACACCTATCTTACTTTTGTACCTAAGAAGAGAATGATAAAAACCTGGTCACTTAATTTACAAAGGACCCTGATAAGGCCCATGCTGACCTTGAAATGCAAAACCTTTCAGTGGCAACCAGAGGTGTGAGGGCAGGAATCAACTCAAAGCCTCTATATGGTAGAGCAGGAAACCCCCCCCACCCCCCTCGGTTCTCATTGATTGCTGTTCTACCCTGATTTCATTGTTGTCTAAGATTAGGGAACAACTGAGTAAAAGCATCCTCTCTAGGCTTCCTTTTCCCCATAGAGCCCAGGACAATTTTCTGTATACAAAATACAAAAACATTTGTATTGGTTTTTATGATTTAAGAAAGTACTTTCACCATATGTTTGACAGAATCCTTATAATGGCCCTTTCACTATGGTATTACCATATCTATATTCCAGGAGTCAAGGTCCTGTCCAAGTTCATACTCGGAAAGAAGCAGAGTCAGCTTATAATCCAAGGTCTTCTGGGGCAAAGTTTGTACTTTCTCACTTTATTCTATCCCTTCCTCGTCCCTGCCCATCACACCAGCGCCTGATTTAGGAGCTGCCCTCCGAAAAGTCCCCGTGAGGACCGGAATGCAGGCTCTGCAGGAAGCCACATGTGGGCTTTAATCCCGGATCTGCCAGCTGTGAACTGACAGGTCACTGGAGAATTGCTTAACGGGTCTAAGATTCTGTTTCCCGACCCATGAAATGGGTATAATAATAGTATCAGGGAGTACCAGTGAGCTCATAAAACAAGAGGACGTATAGTAATGCCTGGAAGACCGCATAACAAGTGTCCAATAAATGTTGGCTTCTTTTACCCCTGCAAAAACTGCTTCTCTTCTGAACACACACACACACACACACACACACACACACACACACACACCCCTCACCCTGCCCGGCCCTGCTATGTCATTCCACAGCAGTGCTGATATAGCCCTGGCTCTCCCAGTTCAGAAGTCGAGGTGAGTGCTGTACTGATGGGTTAGAATTAGAATGTAGTTTCGTCTGTATTTCTTAATGTTCCAATTATCCTTGCAAAGGACAAAAGCAAATAAAATACATAAAGCTGCTATGAGGATTGATGCGTATAGTGTGTGCGCTATCTAGTAACACGTCACATAAAATTGGCAGGGAATCTGCCTCACGGTAAGAAGGCTAGCTGAGAGACTTGAGCAATTTATGGAAACATTCTATGAGACCTATAACTCCATTTTATAGCACCTTAATTAAAAACTTCCTCCTTCCCCCCTGCCCGCTGGATAGAGCTTAAAGAAACGTCAGTCAAGGTCTACTCCAATATCCTCATGAAAAAAAAAAAAAGGTGATGTCCTTCAGGGAGTCTGTGACTTGTCCAAGGGCTTACGGCTTGTTTATGGCCAAGCCAGGCCTCCTGCCTCCCAGCCCAATGTCCTGTACTCAAGGTGACATTTTATTTTCCAATCCTGTGCCCTTATGGCCCCCGCAAAAAATATGGTGTATGAGATCCCAGAGGAGCTCATCTAATTGAAATCTTAGCTTTATCTCACCAGGTCTTATATCATATCTAAGGCTTTCAGCACAAAAATTGTTGCTGTAGAGTAGGGAAGTGCAGAACGGCATGAGGAAGGGTAGGGTAGAGCGAAAGGAAACATTGCATCAGCTGTATCTGGCAGAGCTCAGAAAAACGCATGTCAAAACAGAAAACCTCTTTTGGGAGCACGGAGTTCAATTCTCAAAGATAATTAAAAAGCTATTTCAATGATAACAAGAATTAGAAATTATTAAAGCAGGAAGTAGCCTCAGGAATCAGCTGGTTGAAAGGGCTTCTTCCATGGTTGAGGGAAACTGAGTCCCAGGATGGAGCACCTCGGCTCAGGGTCAAGTGATGAGTGAGTGGCAGGAATGGGGACTAGACTAGGAGCCCTGACTGCCAACCCAGCAGTGTCTTCTTACAGGGTCTTCTGCTGTCCCATTGGTTTTGGGTGTTCTTCGGTTTTTCATGTTGGAGAATAATCGATTTTGAAAGTCCCCAAATTAAATAAGCTCCCCTAGCAAATCCCCTCCTGGCTGAAAGAGCCTGGCCATGTGCTCCTTCCCTGAATCCTCATGTCCAGGACCTGTCCTTATGTCCGTCTGCTTCACGCCGGCCAGCGTGTCACTTACCTAAGAAGGCAGAAGGTGAGACAGTCCCATTGCTGCGTGACACCATGACACTGATACCGGTCTCTATGAAGGGCACAGAGAAGTCGACCACCTCAGATCGCTCCTCATTGATGGTGAGCGATCCCACCGCCATGTAGGCCCTCTTCATGACCACCTGGGACAAAGGCACAATGTTCCAATTAGAGCAATGAAGGAGACAAGGGGGCACCGAGAGGGAAACAGAGCCCAGCAGCGTTCTCCTTAGTAGAGCGGGATCAGTAAGTCTATTTACTATTTTCTCTTTGCTAAAATTTATAAAGGAGCATTTTTTTTTGTATTGACATGAAACATAATAAATGAAAAATGGAAACGGCCCAGACACTTACCTCTCCAATCATACCATTCCAGGTTCCATTGATCTTCTTCCCATGCTTGCCATTGGTAACCAGGTAAAGATCATAGGTGAACTTCACAGATTTAGAAATTTTCTTAAGGATGTCAATACAGAACCCCTTGCAACACTTTTTGATGTAACCTGGCTCCTCGTCTGTTTTATTCCTAACCAATGGAAGAAACAAACAAAACAAGGCTTCATACAAGAGGCAGATATCACCCTTTACCATTGAAACCCCAACCCAAAAGTATGTCTTCCCCTTCACTGCTCAGCACCATCTGTATCAGACCTGAGTGAGGAAATCAATGAGACCACACAGAACCACGATTCTTTCATTAGCTCATCGCACTGAACCCTGTTTTCTCACAGTTTTTAGTGCTCTTTTGAAGTATGCTGTACATCGGGAAGGAGCACATACCCTCAGGGTTCAGCTGGATAAATTTGCACACACTGAACGCGTCTGTTGAACCAGCACCAAATCAAGATACAGAAAAATTACCCTTTTATTTTCTATCCCAGGCATTTCCCACCCTCACCAAAGAGAATCATTATCTGACTTCTGATGGGATCGCAGCTTATTTTTACCTATTTCCAAAAATGTTTCTAAATCTCAAAATTTCAGGGCACGGTGGCTCAAGGAAACACGGTTCAACAACAACGCAAATTTAAATCGCTCTAAATTGGAGGTCCCGGTTGTTGAGACCAGGCAAGGCCAAAGATACGTGAGCATAGTTCACAGTTAAGTCTCTCAGGCCATGATCTGGACAGAACCACAGGGCCGCTCAGCAATTCACTGCCCAGTAGTAACTGAAAATTCAACATGGCGCCCAATTCATTCAATGCCTCAGGTCCCCGCCCTGGCAAGTGCTGATGGCTGTTATTAGATCTGCCTATCCCACACCACCCGGAGCGCTGGGGAAGGGGCCATACTCGGAGACTATGCGTTTTTGGCAGGGGACTGTGTTCCTCATGCAGGTTCCACTCAGAGGGTCCACACTCTCCACAATGACAAAGGGGGCCTCCTCCAAGGTTACAATGCTCAGATGGTCATCCTCCTGTTCTTCTGTCTCAGGACACATTCGGGGCCACACGTAGTACTTCATCTGCAGGGACTTGTCTTTCCACTTGCCCACCTGCACGGGGGGGAAACAAGAGACTCAGAAACCGCTGGCAAGAGACCTTAGCAGCCCCTCCTGGCATCACCCAGGTAAACAGACACAGGTATCCTATGTAACAGAGGGGAACTTCTTTTTAACCTGTATGCTCAAAAGGACTCTACCATGTCCGTATCTAAGAAAGGTCATCTATTCATTTGCTCACTCACTTACCAAACATTGGTAAGAGGATCTACCACGTGCTGGGCACCCTGCAAAACCTTGGGGCTCAATGAGGCATCATTCCGCCCTTCGTCAGGCTCACATCGAGTGAAGGAATCAGAAATGTAAACAAATGTTTACAGTGATAGATGGTAAGTGCTAACACGAAAGCCCGTGCAAGTGCTGGGAGGGTGCCAAAGTTTCCTGCTTTGTGTGGCTGCCGATTTTTTCCTACTTAACTGTAACAAGGAGCATGATAGTGAGAGCAGCAAATAGCTCTGGAAAGGTCAACAGAATGACTAGAGCAAATGAGCCAGAAGGATGTGTTTTGGCTGGTAGCAGAAGTCCAGTGGGAAGCCATTGTGGAGAACTGGGTAGATCTGAATTGGAAGAAAATGAGAAGTCGGGGTTAAAGAAGACTGATGCCGCTTAGCTGGGGAAGGACGCGTGGTTGGGCTGGTGGTGAATGCCACGGGTCAGTGCAGATATGCACCTGCTGGCTTGGGTGGGAGCCCCAGGACGAATCACAGAGGTCTTTCTGTGTGCACAGGCTGTGTACCCCAACTTCAGGGAGCACCATTCAAACATGCCCCAGTGTGAGAAGTGGGTGCCGCTGGAATCATTCACGTGGTGGCCCCACGGCCAATCAGGAGAAATGTGTGGGTTCCATTATCTTTTCGAAGAGCCATTCATTCCCGTTATAACAGAATCTGTAGGACTTTGTTGGTGGGTTCTTGTTCTCACTCTGCCCTTGAGTTTACTGAAGAGGGAACGCCTTTTCATTTTCCATAACTAAACATCTTCAATTACCCCAGGAATTATGGACTGTAAGCTCCCGCATTTTCCCAATCTATAATTTCCTCCAAGCAGCAATGCAAATTAGCTATGTAAGTGAGGCCCCGGAACTCCAAAACTACTTAATTATTAACCACATAAATCAATAAGGAGCAACAAATGGGCAGCACTTCATAAGTTTTCAAGCAAATTGGCTTGAAACTGACATTCCTACAAAACCCAAATTCCTTCCTTTGCGTCTGCTTTTGTCTAGTTAGGTTCCCCCAAGTAACTCCCTAGGTGCGGTCTGTACCTCCCTCCCACCTGCCTAGTAGACACCTGGTAGGTCCGTTCGCCACGGCCCTTGCTTTACTGTATCAATGTCTCACGGAGAGTGGCTTGGTGTCCTGGACCGACTTGTTGGGCATTAACCTTGTTGCTAGTTTCCTTCCAAGTGTATAAGCCATATTTCACTTTTGTGTTCAGAATTAGGCACTGAACCAAATGTTTGCTTTCCTTTTTGTGTATCATCTTCTCCCAACCGAAGGTCCTATTTTGGTGCAAGTCTGTTTTTCTTCATATTGCGAAGAGTACTTATTTCTCAAGCAGAATTATCCAAATAGCTTCCCAGCCATATGGGGATATTTATGTCTTCAGCTAGCGGTTCGAAGGGAGGCAGGACTTGGGGGAGGGGAGAACCCCCCCTGGGGACCCATGATGTTGGGTCATCTCCAACTCGCCCCATTTATCCCAGTGGCCAAAATGATATAATTTCCTGCGTGTCCAAGGATGGGGAAAGGTTGGGAATCCCTCATGTACCTATTTTTATTTATTTATTTTTTCGGTCTTATCATCTTCTCTCAATAGTCCCTTGGGGGTCTTTTCTTTTAAATCCAAATCTGTTCTCTTCTAACTTTACTGCTGTGAGCCTAGTCCAGGGTGCAGCAGCCCATTGTGGGATGACTGTAGGCAACTTTGAACTTCACACAGCGTACCCACCCCCCAGAGTGCACTGTGGACACTGCTGCCAGATGGTTCTTCCTAAAACATCACTTGGTTATATAATCGCTATTTAAGAATTCCAGCAGCCTCTCACTGCCCTCGGGGTGTGTCCAAACGTCTCACCTAGATGGTCGAGGTGCATGCATTCAGCTTAATCTGCCTTGACAGTGTTAACATCACTATTTTGAAATATGAACCTTTTGTTCATAGTGGAAAAGGAAGTTATTGACATTGAGGGCTAATATAGGTTAATCAGGAACAGGTTTCAACAAGCCAGCAGCATTTCCTTTTCTAATAGACTGATTCTCTCTGTAAGACAAAAATGCTGCGGACATAGCATTTTGGCAAAGTTTCTCACGACACCCTTGTGAACAACATGGAACATAATATCGATTATTGTGTACTTTGATAGATTTGAAAGGAGTTTAAAATATTTACCCCAGAAAGAAAAAATAAAGATTGTTTAATGAATCAATGCCAACAAGGAAAGAGGTCTCTAAGTGACAGGTCTGGAGACTCTGTTCTTACAACTGGCCTGCATAGTGTTTCATAAAACCAAACAGAAATAATGCTTGCAGAACTGCAGACAGCACAAAGCTAAATGGGATAGAAGATCTACTGCATTGCAGAATCAAGGTTGGAAGTGATATGAATTAATTGGAATGGGCTAAACAAAATGGAATGAAATTTAATAATATTTATACATGAAGTCGAGCACTTAGATTTTTTAAAAAAGGAAATGCACAGTATTTAAAAGGAGACACTTCAACTAACAGCAGCTTATAAAAGCTATTGCGATAACAAATGCTGTGTTTATGGCTGTATGGTATCTAGCACGTGGGGTGAGGGAAGGGCACAGAGGATCCCATTCTGCTCCTCATTCATCATACCACAGCTGGGAAACTAGCTGTTGATCCTATAATTCTATGATCAAAAGATTGTTATTTACTAGATCATTCTCCTTTATCCAACAATAACCGGCGTGCGGAGTCCCCACTAGCGTGCCTTTTCTCAGCTTCCCAATGAGCTAGCTGTGTCATTCCTTGCTTCACTTTAGTTGAGTTCAACCTACAGCAGCTGCATGCCAATCTGTCCCAGGGACCCGGCTATGTTACAGATAACGACACCAGGCAGCATTTAGCAAGGGATTAAGATACGGTAGGCACTGAACATTCTAAAAATCTCATTAATCATCGCAGCCAGCTTGCGAGATGGGGACTATTATTTAATGTCTCATTTTACAGCTGAGAACAGAGGGGTTTGATGATTTACCCACACCGTCAGGGTGAGTGAGTGCAATGGCAGGATTTGAAGCTGAATGTTCTCGCTCCCGACCTTGGGCTGTACCCACTACCCGCACTGCTGCTCTGACCTCGAAGGAGCAAAGCACGATCCCTGTCCTCTGAGGACAGTCTAGGGGGAAAGACACTACCTATTGATAAGAAGATCAAATTAGGCTTTGGTAATTAACAAAAGGTGTAAATAAACTAAGCCAACAAAAGGTATAAATAAAGTACTCTGGGATTCAGAATAAAAGTGATTATTTCTGAAAGGGTCGTGGGAAAGCTTGATGAAGACCCTTAACTTTGGAGCTGGGCCCTGAAGTGTGGTTGTGCATCAGGTGAAGAGTACTCTATCCAGCAAGGCAAGAGCAAGAGCAAAGGATCAGTCTTCCAATTACTCCAAAGAGAGATCAAGGATAGCCCTTCATGGCTAAAAGGTATGATGTGTGGGGAAAAATGGCCTCGCTCACTTCTCCTCCTCCTTAAAGACCTGTTCATTCTAGCCGGACAATCTTCATTTTCTAGAGAGCCAGCTGGATAGCACTCATCTCTTCCCAACTCCCTGGGCATCACAACGGTAGTTTGAAACTAGCTGGGGGCTAATTGGAAATTGGCAAACACTGCAATTCAGGGCTTCCCCTGCGCATCCCCAGTTATGAAACATGTGCCAGCCCACCAATGGCCCAGAGTTACCAAATCATTCATCATCTCATGCTACTCACTACCGCATTTAGTGACTTTAACTTCTCAGGTGTCTTGTCTCCTACCCTAAATTCTGAATGTAACCCTAAGTATTTTTGTGACCATGGACAATTGTTTAAAACTCTGAGTCTCAGTTCCCTTATTGGTAGAATAAGGGGATGATTTCTAAGGTGCCTTGCCTAAAATCTCAGGATCCCAGAATCTTTTTAGGACAGAGGTTCGCTACCACACTTCCACCTGATTAGAAAAGTGCTTTACGTGGTTATTTCCTCAAGGGAGGGAAGGAAGTGTCAGATTTGTTTACGCAAAAAGATTAGCTGTCTCCAAGTGAGGATTGTTCTTTATTGTTTCTTCAAGGATGACTGCCGTGGAGAAGACAAGTTCACAAATTCCTGAGGACTGAAAGGAGAAATAGTTTTGGGAGGAAAAAAAAAAAAAGAAAAAAGAGCCCTCTGCTTATAAATATCAGATTCACAATGCCAATATACAGTGCTCACGGGAAGGACCATGTTTAATTACCTCAACCGGAAGGCAAGGAGCAAGCGCTTAGAAACAAGGCAAACAACTAAGTATAGCAGGAACTTTTTAGGTAGACAAATAAGTATGTTTCAACAATTTGTCTAAGGAGGAGGCAGTATGGTGGAGATATTACAGATGGGAGAGGTTGTTCAGAGTGATGAAGAGTGACAAGAGGACAAAGAGAAGCCTGAGACACTAGAAGGGAAACTTCTAAATGCTTTCCTAGAATATCCGGACGGGTGTGAATTTGTAATACCGGAAATGCAGATATTCCAGAGAAAAGCTGAATGAAGAATTTATAGCTGAGGTTCAAATATGATCAGAAAAAGAAAAACCTTGAGGAAATAACGAAGAAACGTCTATAAAGTGCTCTGAATTCCTCAGAGATAAGCACTAAACAAACATCACTATCAGACTCACATTTAACAACAACATCTGTCTATAAAAAATGCAGTTTTCCGCCATACTAACATTTAAAAAGAGCTCTTGAGGACTGAAATCATCTTTCTCAAGAGATGGAAAAAAAAAAACCCTCTGATTAGTTTCCTCAGAAAAACATGGAGCCCTTTTTAGGGGTTCTGGTTTGGTACTCTTGGTACAAGCTGAACACCTGTTCAGCTGGGAATTTCTCCTCAAAAGGAAGTCTACCTCACAAAACTGCTGCATATGATTCCAGAAGCCTCCGCTCAGGAAAATTCTAGAGAACTGATCTGTGGTGATTTTAGACTTCAAAGTCTTCCTTCGGCTAACGGATTTCCTCTATTACCACTAGTGAAACTGGCACCCATTAGCACCCTGAGAAGGCCACGCATAAAAAAGAAGGCCACAGGGACCACATTCCTGCTGAAAGCCCCTGAGTTTGTCCCCTTGCTGAGTGTGTCATCGCGGAGAAGGGAGAGGGGCCTGGGCAGGGCACGGCTACTGTGAAGGCTGCCGCAGTCCTTGCACAGATAGCAAAGGACATCAGCCTCCCCGGGCTGCCTCTCTCATCTGCACAGAAAGTCATTTTTCAAGATCCTGGAACAAAAGCACTTATGAGAGCCTCTTTAGGTGTCAAAGGTTATTTTTCAAATATCAAAGTGTTTTTGTTTCTTGTTTGAGATGGGATCTGGCTCTTAACACTCGCTGCTGATTGTATGTATTCCACAGACTTTAAAAATGCAACGTTTTAAAAATTTTTACACATTTTTTTTAAAAGAGTTTATTTGGTTACATGACAGAGAGAGCGAAAGAGCACAAGCAGGAGGAGCAGCAGAGAGGGAGAGGGAGAAGCAGACTCCCCGCTGAGCAGGGAGCCGGATGCGGGGCTCGATCCCAGGACCCCGAGATCATGACCTGAGCTGAAGGCAGATGTTTAACCCACTGAGCCACCCAGGCGCCCTAAAAATGCAAAATTTAAAACTACATGTGATTTTCCTGAGCAAGCTAAAAGAACAGGCACAGTGCCCGTAGACAGCCTGAACACACATCCTACTCTGTCCCAAAGCCACGGCAGGCCCGAGACTCCTAGCAGAGCAAAAATCTGAGGCCAGGAAGGCACTCCCATTTCTCTTTCCCAAAGCTACCCATCTTAGCGCTGAGGACTTTGAAAGGTTGATTGTATGCTGGTATCTCATTTTGCTCAGTCTTTATTTCTCTATATCTGCCCCCTGGTCCCCATCACTGGTGACCAAGTGGACATTTTGGCATATGGCCATCCACTCTCTATATTATACAAAATACACATATATATGGAAAAGGGGACACGTGTGTGTATGCACGTGTGTGTTTTCCAAAATTGTAACATAATATACACATGTCTCTGCAACTTGCTTTTCCCACTTCGTTATACCTTATCGGCTTACTCCCAGTTAGAGCTAACTCCCTTTAACAGCTGCAAGGTAGTTCATAATAACGGACATGTCTCAATGCATTCAGGTGTGTACCCCTATTAATAAATATTTAGGATATTTCCTAAAAATAAATTTAACCAAAATACATATCTTGATCTTTCCAAAGCATTCATTCCCACTAATGTGATAAGCAAAATAAAAGGATATTTATGCTTTTAAATGTTCTCGATGTTGCTGGAATACTTTCCCAAAGGTGTGTAATGACTGAACTTCCTATCAGCACAGCACACGAGTGCTTCTTGCACACGTTCTCACCGGCACTAGGTTTTTATCACTATTAACGTCTGCCAAGGTAAGGAAAGAAAAACGGTATCTGATTCCTTGAATTTTCATCTCCTTGGCTCACGGTGAGCGAGAGCACCTCTGCACATCTGTTAGCATTTAGGTTTTCCTCTTTTACCCTCTAGTCTTATCCTTCACGCATTTTCCGTTGAGCTGTTAGTCTTTCTTATCTATTTGTAGGGAGCTCCTGGTGCAGCAGGATAGTAATCCCCTATTTGTCAGATACGCTTGAAATATTGTCCTCCCTCTGAGTTTTGTCTTCTGTTTTTGCTATATATATATTTTTTTATGCACAGAATTTTAACTTTACTTATCGTTCTTTTGTAGGATCACATCTCTTTACATAGAACATTTGGTTTTCCTACTTTAAAGAACAAAAGGTCTACCCCACTTGCACAGGGCTCCTTGCTCCTCCCTTTTGCATGGAGCTTGTCCTCTAGTGTCGGACGGACACACGGCTTTGCCGCCGTGTCGTTTGGTCTTCCCTCCATCAGCGCACCCTTCCCAGCCCTTCTCAGGCCTCCTCACTTCCAAGACGCTGAGCTGGGTCATGTCTGCTCCAAGAAAAAGCTCTGTTTGATCTTCTGGAACGCTTTCGCTGGTCAACCACTCCCTCTTGCCATTGTATTAAAATGCTAGCTAGAGTTTGATATACAAATCCCCGGGTCTGAATATGTCTTTAATCCCTCGAGGGCAGAGGCTGCGTTATTTTCCTTCTTTTTGTCCCTTGCCCTGGCTTGAACAAGTGTGTTCTTAGTAAATCACTGAGTGATGTCACCAGGGGAAAAAAAAAATACATAGTACTCTCCAAAGGCTCCACCAGTTTGAATTCTGGCTTCTTCCACAAAAAGGCCTTTGGAGGCAAAGACTGCCGCACAAACCGCTTCTCTTCATTCTGTCTCTCTCCAGCATCTGATTATAGAGCGGCCCTGGATGGACTCGGTTCCGTGCGCATCGCTGTAAGTATAATGGCAAAATCCACTGCGCTGAGAACCTAACAAGGCCACTGGCACAGCGTGATGCCCCTTCTCCTAACCATCTGCACATCCACCGAGGTCTAGGTTTAGAACGCCAGCATTTGAAAAATGCATTAGCAAGTCATTTCCATATTCAAATTTGATCCATGACTGCCTGGGCCTATTACGGCTTTTCTCCGGGGCTCAGGAAGCCTGGGACTGGCAGCCCGGGGACACATGGGCCACGGGGAGGTCCCTCCGGCCACTCCCGCCTGGCCCTGGTGTGGGGCTCCCAGCAAGACAGAGCCAGTGGCTGTCACCCCAGGCCTCGGCTACTCTCCCTGTCTGAGCCCAGGGCTCCCTGGTGACTGTGCATCCCCCGCCGCCACCGGCCATCACCCTCGGATGGATCCTTGTTCTCGACTCGTTCTGCCCTCCGTGTCTCCTGCTCTGGAGAGCGGAGGAATGGGGAAACGGTGAATGAGCTAGAAGAGAAGGGGGTACCAGGGCTGGAAGCTGCTGAGTCCCCGGGGAGCAGGGGACAGTTGTGGGCATTTCAGATAACTCCACGAACAGACGTGATGGGAAACCTGGCCTAGCGAGAGAGAAAGAAGGATGAGGCCAGTGATCAGGAATGAAGTTGGCGGTAATAGCGGAGTCGCTACAGCTCTTCGGGGCCGGACCCTGGGCCAGGAACCTCACGTGGAGTGGTGGAGTTCCTCGGTCACTAATTCCCCAAAAGGGGGAATGTTGTGATGCCCATAAGACAGGCAAAGCACAGACTCACGGAGGGCCCAGGATGTTATCCCGGACCTCTTTGACTCTAGAGGTCCGCGTTTCTTTCAGTCTGCCCTGTTGTCAAGAGAATATTCCAGACCTCTTTATTCCTCACCTTGCTGCGATCTGAGAGGGATGAGTGGGCTTCAACCTTGTAGCCTCCCACCCTCACCCCGGCCTCCCAGAAGCTGCGAACAATGGCTATGTCTACAGGCTCTGTGGCAAGTTCGTGGGTGGGTCTGATAAGACAGTGGCAGGGGGCAGTAGGAGGCACAGCGCTGACAGGCTGTGAGACCTTTGGCGAGTTATTTCATCTCTGTGCCTGGTACCTCAGCTTCGTACAAGTATTTGCTATTTTCCTCTTCCTTCTCTCCCTCCTCGTTATCTCTATTACCCTACAACTGAAACATGGGTACAACTCTTTCACGTGCTTAACTTCCTCCCAGAAACATAGGATTTTTTTGTTTATCTGGCTTTTTGGAGTTTTTTTGCTTGCAAGTGACAAGGGGGAAATACTGAACAAACTCCAACTTCTCAAACTTTAACTCAATTCATGGAAACATGTCAGGGTGAACTCCATGCAATTCCTTTGGCTTTGTGTGCTATTTTCATACAAATAAAAATGGAAACCACAAGGATTAAGAATGCTATGACCCCTCTAGATTTAGCAAAGGCCTTGAACCCAAAGACTCCCAAAGAGCCAGGGGATCCCTCTTCATAAACCCTGCCCTGGGATGAGATGAAGGTTTTAGAAAGGGCATTCATTCTTTTAGGTCAGAGCATTTTGTTCATAGTTTGCCACAGAGGCTCAGATAGACTGAAAGGTTTGGTTCTTTGTCCGGAAGTGTTTGAAATCTCCCAAGCCTCTGCTCCCCATCCTTGGACGCGAACCTCAGAGCCCCATCTGGGGACTTACGAGGGCTCAGTCACTGGGAGTTGAGGTCCCACCATCTCCTCTAGCCTACCTTTTCCCAAAAAAGGCCCTCCTCTGAAACTCCCAAACCGAGCCCTGTACCGCCCTCCAGGACACGTGGGAGACAGGCTGGGACATGCGAGTCAAATTTCCACAGTTCCCAGGCTCGCGCCGCTTTCCCTGAGTCAACTCCCTCCTACATCGCTGGGCTCTGGACGTGTGCGCAACACGCCCAGAGCATGGGTAGGCCCCAGAACGCGGCTCAGCGGGGATGCTGACTGCCGGATGTGGGTGGACTCCAGGGGGTGCTATCCCCTGCTTTTGGGGCCCGGGCCATAGGCTTCAGTCATGAACGCCGCTCATCATCAGGTTAGTTTCTTCTCAGTCTGCACCCTTATCCTCAAAGGAGAAGCTGTGAGGGGAGAAGGGAGGTGCGTAACGTCTGCCCGTTGGGAATGCGACTTCCTGGATTTGAGCACTGGCTTCACAAGTATGTGTGTGTGTGTGCGTGCGCGTGCGTGCGTGCGATGCATGTATGCGTGAATGTATTGATGTACTGATCAGTCCATTCATTCCTTCACTGCACTACTTCAATCTATTTTGTCATATTAGTTAAGTGCATAGGCTTTGAGGTCAGAAGGGCCTAATTTGAGTCCTGGCTGGGCTTGTGTGTGACTCTGGACAAGTTAGCTAACCTTTTACTTATTTTTTTAATTATTGTTTTTTATTATGTTGTGTTAGTCACCATACAGTATATCACTAGTCTTTGATGTAGTGTTCCAAGATTCATTGTTTACGTATAACACCCAGGGCTCCTTGCAATCCGTGCCCTCCTTAATACGCATCACTGGGCCAACTCATCCCCCCACCCGCCTCCCCTCTAAAACTGTCAGTTTGTTTCTGGGAGTCCACAGTCTCTCACGGTTCATCTCCCCCTCCAATTCCCCCCCCTTCATTTTTCCCCTTCCTTCTCCTAAGAACCAAGATGCCCTTTAACAGACGAATGGATAAAGAAGATGTGGTCCATATACAAGATGGAATATTCCACAGTCATCGGAAAGGACGAATACCCAACTTTTGCATCAACATGGGTGGGACTGGAGGAGATAATACTGAGTGAAATAAGTCAAGCAGAGAAAGTCAATTATCATATGGTTTTATCTAACCTTTGCTACCCACCCGCCACCTTCTGCCTGACTCTTCATGCTCACTCTCTCCTCTGACCCCTTTCTTAGTTCAGTCTCTCCTCCTTTTGTGCACTGTTCCTTCCGACTGCATGGTCCCATGGAAGCTGCCATGTGACTGCACTTCTCAGTCTATCCCCTCACCTGAGAGCCAGGGCACCTGACTGCTGGGTGAAATCCCTGGGATTTGTAACCTTAGGACCAAAAGGAGTGCCACGTCAGTGTCACCCCAGTAGCATAAGCTAGAACACAAACAACTCAGATGTGTTGGGCAGCCATGTTTGGTACCCTATGAAGAAAACTAGTTTGTATGGACAGAGAGAAGAAGAAAGCTAGTGGCCAGAGAAAAGCGTATGCAAGTGAGGGAGGGCAAGATACCTGAGAGCATCAGCGCCCTGGCTTGTAGCTATTGTAGAGGTCCCACCACAGGTCTGTTGTGGGTTCTGGTGAGACAGCCTGGTATCCTTGCAATAAATTTGCTTTTTGCTTAAGCTAGTTCAAGTTGGGTGTCTATTCTTTATAATCAAAGCAAGTCCTCATCACACATTGTTTATCTCACCTAGAAAAGGTCACAGAGAACAACTGTAACTATCTTTGTGGGATTTGGATAAAAATCAAATCAAATAACGTTCATACACTGTTCTGTGGGATGCCTGGAGCATGGTGAGCCCCGAGTGAATGCCAGGAGTTGTGGTCTCGTGGCGGCAGTTGTCATCAGGTTTCTGTGAATATCTCAGGAGCCACAAAGTGGGCCGGCTCGCCAGTGACAGGTTCCATCGCTATCCCTAAGCAACCGCTCCCCCGCCTGGGGCCAAGCGAAGGAGAAGCAGGAGGCCTGCCCTCCAGCTCAGAGTTCTGGATTTAGGCACGGCCGACGAGCTAGAGCTCCTGGTGCCAAATCTGACAGTGGCTTGTGACTGCATCCCCCACCTGGCCCCCAGGCCTCGAGGGGGTGACTTGGACAGTCACAGGGTCTCAGTGGCAGCCAATTTGGCATCTCCTTCCAACGGGTCTACATGCCACACCCAGTCATGTCCATGCTTTCTATCTCCCTTCTTATTCTCCACGCAACCCCTTCCACAACTCCTCTTCCAGTATTAGGAGCTCATAAGAAGAAGGTTTCTGTAAGATCTGTGTCTCGGGGCTCTCCCTGCCAAGCGAGTAGTCGAAGCGAGATAGGAACCCAGGCGATCTGATGTCAGAACCTTGGCTTTTCCCCAGGACTCCGTATTGCCTCCAGTATCAAGTAAGATGCGTAAGAACAGGATCAGGCGTGGAGTAGTAATGATGCTCAGCAAGTGGTACTGACTCAGAATAGCCCCGCGTCCCGCTCTCCATAGGCAGCCCCGCACGCCTCCGGCCACAGCCTTAGAGAGGCTGGAGGATAAAATGCACAGAGTGGAAGCATTGCCACCGCCCAGAAGGCACTGAGCTCTCATGGGAGACCCCCGGGAGCCAGTGATGATTATACTGCTCTTCAAACACTGCCTCCTGGACTGATCCCAGCTTGTTCGGCCCTTCGCCTCCTGGAAAGTTTCATCACAGCCTCCATCATGATCCTCCCCTGAATTCCGAATGTATTCAAGATGTTTAAGGAAAAGGTTATTTGAAAACACACAGGAATCTACCATTGATCTTGGACGCGCTGGGCCAGCGCACCCCTGAAGTACATCTCGGGATGCTAAGGAAAGTGATGCAAGTAGTTTCGCATTCAGTAAAGCAACTCAACGAGGTAAACAGGGTTCTCATGCAAAATATCCAGAGCTAGAAAAGGTGGCTAGGAACTGGAGCAGGACCTCCTCAGGAGAGACCATAGAGAGCTGCTTATAGTGTGGCAGGGCATTCATGCACAAGGGCAGAAAAGAAAGTAGCAGGAGGGACCGTGGGGAAGGAACATATTGTGTAAGTATAATGACAGTGCTTTCCAGACCACAAATCTGAATGTAAGCTCCGATAATTATGAATGTGTTTTCAGGGACAATGAAGCAGCATAGTTGAGAGTGTGATCATCCAGGAAATCCATGGCATAAGGCTGTGAATATATATGAAAAGAAACAAGGCATGAATGTTGGAAAGACACGTAAAAATCACCGAGGCGATGAAGGAGCACAAATAGGAGAGGTCAAAGTCATTGAAAATACATTATAATTTTAAAAGACTAGACGACAGAGAAAACAAAGTCATGAAAGATAGGCTTCTAAGAAGGTACCCTGTGGAATTCACAGAATGGCTTCCCCACACCTCACTGAGGCCATGACAAGGGGACTAAATCCCTAGCGATACCACTCCTCCTAAGACTGTCCCGGCTCTACCACCCTCCGGAGGCAGAATCATCCAACTTTGTGGACATGCATACCTGCCAAGTATGTGCAAAACAGTCGTTCTGGAATATTCTGGACCATGCTATCCCAAGTCATTCCTTTTCTCCCCGAAATGCCTTCCCCCAGCTTTGGAAGCTAGAAATGGCAGGAAAGTATCTCACACTAGCTTCCATTCTCATTCCACTTTTTGCCTAGATTCCAATGTTACTCCTGACTGGTTTCCCCACCCCCCAGTCTTATCTCGTCCAGTCTATCCTCTTCCGGGTCCCCAGCATGATCTATCGTTCAGATGTGACCCCATCCTTACCCTTTTCAAAGCCAGTCAGTGCCTCCTCCTTCATCTACAGAATGATTTCCACCCTCTCTGCATGAGTACATATTTATTCTCCACGCTTTGCCTTCCTCTCTCCCTTTCCCTCCCTTCCTCTCTTCCTCCTTCTCTTCTTTCTGGCCTTTCTGCTTTCTTTTTAACTTATCTCTTCAGGGTTCCTAGCCTTAACCCTGATCTGATAATAACACACTATGCTGTTTCTTATAGGAATGGCTTCACCCTTACTGGAATTCTCTATTTAAATCTTACTCTGAAAGACACCACTCAACCTTCAGGATTCAATGTGGGTAGCATCCACTCCAAGAAGCCTTTCCTCACCATGCCCCCGGGCTGGGTTGAGGGGTTAGGTAGCCTTCTTTTGTTCTCTCCAAATACCCTGTATATATCTAAATCACTGAACTTGCTATCGCATACATATTTGGTTGCTTGTGTGTCTGGTCTCCTCTGGTATACTATAGTTTCCTCAATGGCAGGGAATGAACATTATTATTATTATTACTATTACTGTTATTATTATTATATCTGCAATGCCTAGCATAAGGAATAGTACCACAGTGGGCACTGAGTAAATGTTAGTTGCACAAATGAGCGACTGGGATTTTAAAAGGAGAACCTACTCTTGGCAGCTAATAATAAATGATGGTGATTCTGCTAATAACACTAACTAATATTTATTGAGCATTCACTATATGTCAGAGACTATGCTAAAAGCAAGACACATGCATTATTGATTTAACTCTAGGAATAGTCTTATAAGGTAGATGTTATTTTTATAGCCATTCGTGGTAGGTCATTATATTAGTGGTACCCATAACGAATCCTACATCCCAATATCCAGACTTGCGTAGTCCCTTTCTCATTGATTCTGTATTTGGCCTTGTGACTTTCTTTGACCAACAGAATTGCAAGATATGTGATACACACAGAGACTTGATGAGTGTCCGTGCAATGGGCCTTGCCTTCTCGGAATGTTGCTGGTAACTCTGAAGAAACTTGAGCCAGCCTCCTTGAGGATGGGCAAACATGTAGAATGGGCCCCAGCCGACGGCCAGTAGCAACACCTAGATATGTAAGTGACAGCATTTTGGATTATCCAGGTCAGCCCACCAGGTGAGTGGCGCCAAGTGAGATGAACCCAAAAACCACTCAGCTCATCCCCAACTCAAACTACTGCCCCAAAGGATAGTGAGTAATACAATAGTAGTTGTTTCAAGCCACTAAGTTTTGGGGTGGTTGTTCCATAGCAGAGGTTAACTGAAATATATCCACCTTAGAAAAGGCTACATATATATATCAGGTAAAACTGAAGAAGTTAGAAACAAGATGATGACAGAGATAGAATTAAAAGACAAAATAGCACCAAGTTCTTTAACAGAAATAAGTACCTTGCTGACATAAGTCCTTGATTGTAATACTGTTGGAAGAGCGCTGAACAGAGTCAAGTTTCAGGCCCAGCTCTACTATCGCGGAAAAGTCCTGTGAATGTGATAAATCACTGAGCTTCTGGGAACTGAGTTTCTTTATAGAACTGAGTTTTCTTTATAGAAAAGAAAAAACTGAGAAAACTGAGTTTCTTTATATGTACTATACATATAGTACATATGTATATTCTACTAATTTCACAGGGCTGGTGAGAGAGCCAAATGTGCATCAAACTGTCCAAATAGAGATACTAATGCTATTGGAATTAGTTAATAACTTTGGATCACAACAATTACTAACAAAACAACCCCTCCACAAACTAGCAAAAGCTGGTGGGACAGAGGAAGATGCTAAGGAATGAGAAATTCAGAAGCTAAACTGTCTATATCCTTCCATGTACCAAATAATGTTTCTCTAGTAGGTATTTCAACACCTTTACTATTGGTGCTATCTCATCATTTCCCTTACACGGTGCTCTTGAGATACCTGTGTAACACTTTTTTTTCCCAGTGTTTAAAACCTAGTGTCACACCAGGTCTTAAAGGTCAGGAGAATACCTGATCTCAAAGCAAACCCACTGGCCAGGAGTGCGAGGCCTTGGTCAGACTCTTACCTCCCACCAGCTCTAGGACCTTATCCCTTAACACTGCTGAGTCTGATTCTCTGTTAAATATGAAGATAACGATGTTTACCAAAACTCACCCAGAGGGCTTTAAGAGCTACAAATGTGATAATGTATGTGGAAGTGTCCTGAAACCGGTGACTCTCTGCACAAGTCAAGGTATGATGAGTGCACCATTGAGCAAAAAATACCCAATGTTTAGAGGGATTTATTTATTTAGAGGTATTTATACCAATGACATGCAAGACACTGGGCTAAGTGGTAGGTTTGGCAGGGGAAAAATGGGGAAACTGACATATGAGGTATGAGGTGATTTATGTCTGGTCACATAATTAAGAAATGGCTGAGTAATATTCCATATACCAGCCATCAGAAAGGATGAATACCCAACTTTTGCATCAACATGGATGGGACTGGAGGAGATTATGCTGAGTGAAATAAGTCAAGCAGAGAAAGTCAATTATCATATGGTTTCACCTATTTGTAGAACACAAGGAATAGCATGGAGGACATAAGGAGAAGGAAGGGAAAAATGAAGGGGGAGAAATCAGAGGGGGAGATGAACGATGAGAGACTATGGATTCCAGGAAACTAACTGAGGATTTCAGAGGGGAGGAGGGTAGGGGGATGGATTAGCTCAATGACAGGTATTAAGGAGGGCACCGACTGCATGGAGCACTGGGTGTTATACACAAACAATGAATCATGGAACACTACCTCAAAAACTAATGATGTACTGTATGGTGACTAACATAACACAATAAAAAAATTTAAAAAATAAGATGTATGAAAGTGTATGTATGCTGGAATACCAAATATAAATATCTGAAATAAAGATATCTGAATTAAAAAAGAAGAAGAAGGGGCTAAATTGGATAGAAATCCTTATCTGCCTCTCCAAAGCCTGGGCTTCTTCTATAGTGCTGGGTAGCCTCCAAGTGGAACCTTCTCAGTCCGCAGGAGAGCAAAATTATTGGCCAGGTAGTTTACCATTAAATGGGGTCACCAGCTTGTGGCTAAAGAAACAGATGATGAAAAAAGTGCTGGGGGAGAAAATGCCTGTTTACAAACACAGCTTAATTAATTAGTCAACTCAGATGAGGCAGAAGAGGCGGGTTTCCAGATGCCTGACATGGAGAATTAATTAGCAGAAAGGCACCAGGCTTGGACTCCTGTCCAGAGCACACGGTGGATTTAAATTACTAAATTGCCTCAGTGTCCCTCACCTCAACTAAACTGCCCCTCAACTGAACTAAAGCCATTTGACTGGGAATGAAAAACACCATCAACAGCCACAAAGAAAACAAAACAAAGCACCTCACTGAGCAAGACAACCGAACTGGAAAGGGGCCACCAACTAAAGCTTCAAGTGTGGTCCATGAAAGAAAGTCGTCTCTGGTGTTTCTGGTTCATGTCACAAAGGGTCAGAATAAAATGAAAATGAGGTAAAGTTACACCCCACTAGCACCTGGAAATTCCTCATCTGTGCCCAAATAAAATGGAAAATGAAGCCATAGCCCTCGACCTCCTGCCAGACAAAGCTACCACCTTCATGTCCGCCATCTTCGCGGTTGCCAAACAAGCATGTCTGGGAAAACCCGACGTACCCAGGCCACTGCTCCATGTTCGGTGTCATTTTGGTTACGGAAAGGATAAAGGGTTATTTAGGAAAGAGAACTCCTTTCACCCGAGTGACCTGTTGTAAATATAAACTAGGTGTGAAATCTGTAGAAAGCACAGCAAAATGGGGTTGGGTCAGCCCAGGAGAATAAATAATGGGGAGCTAATATTAAATGAAATGTGTACTGAACTCTGTGTCACTTTACAAATCAAAGTCACTTTTGAGGAATGGGTCCCTTCCCTTCTCTGCTTCTACAGCTCACATTTCCTAGGGGTTCTAAAAGTGCTCCTCACTTGTTGTTTATATTTTCGCCAGTGAATTTCCATGTATTCTTCAGCTGTTTGGGACCTGTCCTCTGCCTAATTAAGCAGAGGAAGTTAATGAGGTATGAAGTGACTTTGTGCCACGCAGTAAGTAGAATATCACGCACATAAAGAGAAGCAAGCGACGGGTCAGGGCAAAGAGTCAAGTGAGGCTTGAGATTTGGGGGTCTGGGCAGAGGGAGGAGGGGCAGACAACCATGGTGGGATTCCACAGGAGGGGGGCATAAATGCAGACTCTTGGATCTGGAAGTGATCAAGAGAGAATCTATAGTTTTCAGCCAGGCTCTATAGTAGAATCACCTACAAAGCTATTAAAATGCTGATTCCTGGGGTTCCGGTGTGGCTCAGTGGGCTGAGTGGCAGACTCTCGGTTTCAGCTCAGGTCATACTCTCAGGGCTGTGCCCATGTCGGGCTCTGTGCTCAGCGTGGAGTCGACTTGAAGATGCTCTCCCTCTGTCCCACCCCACTCTCGCGCACGTGCTCTCTCGCTCCCTCATAAATAAAGGCTGACCCCTGAGCCCTGTCCCAGGGCAGTTCTATTGGAATCTCGAAGCAGGATGAAATAGTAAATGTAAATAAAGGAGACAACGGTATTATTTAAAAACTCCCCAAGTCATTCTAATGGGCAGCAGGATTGACAGCCACTCCTCTATGATGACCCCTTCGTTTTACTAATGGGGGAAGTGAGGGAACACATCTGGAAAGGTGAAAGAGACGGTGTGGGTCTATGGTGTTAGACGGCAGTGCCGGGAGCTGTCCAATGAGCTTCCCTCTTTGCTCACAGCTTCATTGACAACTTTAGCCTCGCTTTATGGGAAAGGGAGCTCTCCCTGCCGGGCTCCTTCCCCTAGTCAGGGGGTCACACTTGGGCATGTGTGTAGGGTGCCAAAGAGGGTGAGACTAGCGGTGTTCCAAGGGTGGTCCCCAGACCAGCAGCATCAGCGTTACTTGGGAACGTGTCAGAGAGGCAAATTCTCAGGCTTCCCTCCAGACCGACTGAATCAGCAGTTGTGGGTGCAGAACCTCAAAATCTGGGTTTTAACCAGCCCGGTGCGTGCTGAAGTTTGCGAACCTCAGGTTTAGACTTTCATTTTTCAAGGGATCTTGAGAGGCAGGGTGCAGAGTGGAAGGTCACAAAGGCAGAAAGTTCATGAGGACCCTGGGCCCTACAACTGAGGTTGAAGGCTGGCAGGGTTTTCTCTGGATTAATCAAGGATCGCAGGATAAAATGTATTACCATATATAGCGAGGATTTTAATATTTACCATGTGTCACCTGCTTGACTACAGCTAGCTGGTGAAAAGAAAATGCCTTTTGTTCCCTTGAAGATATCTGATGCCAAACTGATTTGAAAAATTTCTGGTTTTGCCTATGACGGGGGTTTATTCAATACCCTGCCTCATTTTAACTGCAATATTCCTATTTTCAACTCCTGATTATGTCTCACAATAGAGAATAGGAGAGATGAATTTAATAGTAAAAAGATAATCAACGTTTTATTTGCTGGAAGAATCTATTCGCAACTCATAGCCCCGTCAGTGACATAGGCACCCACTCCCAAACCTACCCCATCCCGTTTCTCATTCATTTTTGGCTCAGAGCCCTTCTCAGTGCCTACCGCACAGCTGTTGATATGAGGAATGTGCCGAAATGATGGAAGAGCTAGGTCACAGCAGATAATCCACTTATGGATAATAAAAAATGTGTGTCACACTTGGCCGACCGTGTCAGTTCTGAGCTGCTCTACATACATAAGAGATCCTTCAAACCCAAGACACATTCCAAAGCAAAACGAAAAACGCATACTACCTGGCCAGGTTCAGACTCATGTTTTAATTCACCCTAGAATAACAGGTCAAAATAAACTCTCTGACCAATAACTAGTTATTGATCACGTGTTCTATGCCAGGCTCTATGTGAGACTTTTTTTTAAGATTTTATTTATTTCTTTGACAGAGAGAGAGAGAGAGATCACAGGTAGGCAGAGAGGCAGGCAGAGAGAGAGGGGGAAGCAGGCTCACTGCTGAGCAGAGAGCCCCATGTGGGGCTCGATCCCAGGACCCTGAGATCATGACCTGAGCCGAAGGCAGAGGCTTAACCCACTGAACCACCCAGGTGCCCCTCTATGTGAGACCTTGCAGGGAGTACAGAAGATAATGACACAGATTCTGCTATCAAGGACTTATAATCAAAGAGGGAACAAAGAAATGTACATATTGAAAAACTTATAATGCCCCGTGTATCAGCTAACTGGTATACCAAATAGTTTATGAAATGGGTTATAACACAACTGCATTTCATTTCTAGTTCACGTCAGTGTACTGAGGTTGGCACAAGGCAACCTCCTGCATGCAATTATTGGGGACCCAGGTCAATGGGGACTCTGGCATCTTCAACATGAAGCTTTCAGACCCCCATGGAGGGGTCTCCATTCCAGTTAGCCAGAGACACAAGGAGCAGAATTGAGCTTATGGGGGAGGGTCTTATGGGGCAAGCCTGGAATGACACCCATCACTTCTCCTCATGTTGCATTGGCTGGGCATCAGTCACATGGCCACGTCTAACTGAAAGAAGTTGGGAAATAGGAAATAGAATCCAGCTGTCCGGCCAGAAAGAAGAGCAAACAAAATTTATTTGGTAAATAGCTACAGTCTCTACCATGTTAGGTATGATTGGGGAGGGTTGTGAGCTGGCGGGGGTTGGGGGTGGTAGGTTAACGTTGGCCTTATTTCATTGTTTCTCACTATCGTATGTTACTTTTGTCATTTCTGATGATTCCATACTTATGACATTTCCTTGATTTTTCCTAGCACTCAATGGAACACTGTACACTACAGTCCACTCCAAGAAAGAATGTTATTGGGAAGCTATAGAAAAAAATAACAGCAAAAGAGGGGTAGCAACTTTCAAATGATGCTACCTTGACCTCTTTCTGTCCTTCCTCTTAGCCAACAACTCACTGCTTAATGCCAATGCGTCAAAACCACCTCAGTGTTGGCATTTAAAGGAAGTGATGGATTGCATTCAGGTCCCTGAGCTAAGAGGGGATCCAATAAGGCAGGACACCAACTGTTTTACTCAGCAAGAATGTTTGTTCTGGGGTCTGATGGGACATCAATGCTACAAGGAAGCCTTAAAATATAGAATATAGAGGAGTATGGGGAAAATTTCTTCACAATGAGAAGAACAGGATGGTCAAACAGTCAGGATACTAAACAGGGATTGGACACAGAGAGACAGGTATTTGCCTTTTCCCCTGATTTCTATAAAGAAGGGAAATCAATAGACCCTCTTTAAGAGCTCCTTCTGGGTGAAGAAGATTATCTATTTCTCTCCCTCAACACCCTGCTAGCATTTTCCCAAAGAACCTTTAGTTCAGAGCCCTGAGAGAAGCTCCTGAGAGGAGCTCCAGAGGATGGAAAAGCAGCACATATCTGGGCTTACACTTCCCCTCCTCTGTCCTATTATTTCTCTGCAAAGATAATTTTCTAATTAGAATCAACAGACACAATAGCAGACAGAAGTAGGAATCAAAATGTTGAGTGTGAGCACAGAAGATTTAGCAAATATGTGAACCTGGGCTCTGTAACTCAGTGCCCCGAATCTAGCCATTTATTTGCTTTAAGCAAGACATTCTGCTTCATTTAGGCAATTAGGAGCTATGAGGAAATGAGTCTGTGTTTGAGTTCCTGCACATTACACTGTGTGTTTTATACCTTTGGCATTTTACGATGGAATCATGAGCTCAGGAAGAACTTTCATGTACTGATACTTAAAATGTGAATATAAATTTCTGTTCTTTAATTCATTAATTCATGCATTCAACAAATATTATTAACACCTATCAGGAGTCAGGCACTCATCTGGATGCTGGGAACTGAGGTGAACATTCCAGTCCCTGCCCTCCAGACGTTTACATTGTAAGGAGGGAGAAAGACATTAAGCAGATCTAAAATAAAATAGCAGCTAGAGAGAACTGCTATTAAGAAAATAAAGCATGGAAAAGAGGATGGTGTGTGATGGGATTCAGGCAATGTGGTCAGGGAAGTCTTCTATATACAAGTGACAGGTAAGCAGAGACTTGAACAAAGTGAGAGTCACATGACTATCTGAAGGAGGAGGATTTCAGGTAGAAAACTCTGGGAGGGCAAAGATCTTGCAATGGGATGTTCCTTGGAGTGTGCTAGAAATAGAAAATCAGCCAGTTCAGCTGGAGGTGGGGATCCAAAGGAAGGGTGGCAGGAAAGGAGTCTGGCAGGGTTGGGAGGAGGCAGCACACATAGGGAGGCTTTGGATCATCAGTGTTTGATGGAAAGCCATTGCAGGATTTTGAACAAGTAACTGACATGAGCTGTTATGTTCTAAAAGGACCCCTTTGGCTGTGACCTAGAGAACTGACTATGGGGAGCAAGAGTAGATCCAGAAGGCAAGTGAGGAGGTGAGGATGACTCTGACCGTGGTGGTGGCAACAGAAGAAGTATGAATTGGTTAGTTTCAAGTTATGTTTAGAAGGTGGAGACAACCAGACTGCTGGTGAATTGGGTATTAGGTGGAGATAAAGAGAGGAATCCAAGAGGATTCTGAGGTTTTGGGTCTCAGCAATGGGTGATACAGTCTACAGGGACCCTACGACCCTGTGGTAGAGATTAAGCTGAGGCCAGGATGGACAAAGAAGCCACACAGCCTGAGACTGACACGGATCTGCTGCTTATGAACCCTATGACCTCAGGCAAGTTGTCTCTGTATCTCAGTTTCATCTTCTGTGAAATGGAGATGTTAATAATACCCACCTCGTAGGGTGGTTATGTAGATGAAATAAGTTAATGTGTGTAAGGCACTTAGAACAGGGTCTGGAGTGGAGCAAGCTCTCAGTAAATACTGGCTAAAGTGAAGATGGAGGATGGGAAATAGACATGCAGAGAAAACCAAGAGTTTGATTTAGGACAGGGGAAATCGGAATTGCCAGTCAGAGGTCCTGGCAGAAGTATCAGTAGGGTGAGCACAAGAGTCTGAGCCCCAGTAAGAGTTCCGGACTGGAGATACATTTGGAAGACATTCACATGCAGAAGACTTTGAAGGTCAAGGGACTAGAGAGTATAATCTTGCCCTCATCCAGCAAACATAGGCGATAGAGAAGCAATGATTATATTGTGGAAGCTAACAGAAAAAGGGAGGGTGGTAGAGTAATGTACAAGAGGAGGAGCTAACTTAGACGTGGAGGACAGGCAAGATTTCCCTGAGCAAGTGAGGTTGACGTTGAACCTGCAGGTAGAACTTCCATTCATGATTATGCTCACTGCTCCTCTTTGTATATTTTTAGTCATAACACTCATGGCCCACACCAAGCCATTTAAAAAATAAAAGTACAGAAAAGGACAATGAGAAAACCAGCTGTGTACCTATGTACATTTCCTTAAGAAAAACATCAACTGGTCTTCTTAAATGAGATGTTCGGTCTTCAGCAAAGTGTTGGCAGTGACCAGAGAATGGAAATGTCAGAATTTCCATACATTTTGTATTTGCTGCAAGAAATAGTTCATGGCTCAGTCAGCATTTTCTCAAAATGAGAACAATAATCACAACATAGGGCTTTACCTAAGCTAACAAATCATTATCCTTCATAACCTGTGTGTAAACAGGACCCGGATGAAAAGGTTTACTAGTTTTTTCTTCCCTGTTCAGGACATTAGACCCTTAATACCGACATAGAAACTCTGTATACGAAGAAGCCTGCTCAAATAGTCCACCAAGGGGTCCCTGGGTGGCGCAGTTGGTTGAGCGACTGCCTTTGGCTCGGGTCATGATCCCGGAGTCCCGGGATCGAGTCCCACATCGGGCTCCCGGCTCCATGGGGAGTCCGCTTCTCACTCTGACCTGCTCTCTCTCACTCTCTCTCTTTCCTAATAAATAAATGAATAAAATCTTTAAAAAAAAAAAAAATAGTCCACCAAACATTTCCATGCTCTTTTCCTGTTCCCTTCTACCTCATGTACCAAATAAGTAAAATTCCTTCTGCATCAGTAAATTGTTTCACTAACTCCAACCGAGCTCTGTTAAGAGTCTAGGCCAAAATGATGTCACCGGGCTGTAAATAAGTGTGCAGGTCTGTCTCGCAAAGGGGATTTAAAAGACATGAGATTAGATTTCCCACTGAAGTGGAAAGAAAGGTTTCTACTCTTCAGAAAGACCTGCTGTCATCTTTCTCCTGTCCCAGATGGTGAAAGTTATGCACTCCTTGACCTGAGCCAAAGCCGATGTAAGAGAAAACAGACGAGCAAGACCTGCTCAAAGAAACCGAGCAAGAGCCCATCTGCGGTGACTTTAAGTCCACAAGATACGACAAGGACACCTTCCCTGACCCTGTTTTCTACACTGCGGTTTACAAGGTAACTAAAAAAAGTCTCTTAAGAGACTAGTCCAAGGTGTCCTACAATTCCTAGAAATGGCAATAATAGATTTAAAGGACTCAGAACTCATTGATTTTTTTTTGTTTTTTGGGTTTTTTTGCAAGGATTAAACCAAGGCCGAGAAATGTTCCTATGAAAGTGTAAGTACAGGCTGAATGAACGGGGATGGACATACGTTCATGGGCAGAGGAGATCACGGGGCACTGGTCACTGGTCATTGAGAATAATATGTGGGCAAGGCCATGCTTTCTAAACACAGTCAGGGCTGGGTTTATGGTTTTCAGCCTGCCGCACCCCACTTCCCCATCAAAAGCACGAGAGTCTTTTTAACTTGCAAGTTAGACATACCTCCAGAGGTGTAGGAGTCCCTCTCCACTTATGGGAGGGCACTCGAGCTCTCATTTCAAAATGGTTCGGTCTTAAAAATGCAAGAATCAGAGCACAGATGTCAGCCTTGAGCAGCAAAGAACCACTTGGCAAATGGGGTGGAGGGAGCGTCTAGTAAGTAATGTTACCCAGAGAACGTGTATTCATGGTAACTTCAGACAGCAAGCCCCATCCTGCCCCTCTCTAGGGGAATGGAAAGGACCTGAATTTTCTAGACATAGGACATGACCCTTCCTCTTACCCCAATTACCCTATTTCTGGCTCCTCTCTATAGGACAGCCCAGGATGAAGATAAGGCCCTCTCTCCGTCTTTGTTGTACCCCACAGGAAGGGGAAAGGAAATGAAAGATGACATTTATGGAATACCTCCCATCACCCAAGCCCTGAGGAAGGCAGGTATATATATGTGTGTACACACACACACACACACACACACACACACACTGAGGTTAAGTTATATTTTCCCCATTTTATTGAGAAGGGAAGTGATATTCAGGCAAATTGAGTAACTTGCCCAGTCACCAGGCCAATACATTGCGGTGTGATGTCATTATTGCATAATTAATTAATGCCAAGGATGTAAACTCAGTTGTCTCCCACAAAGCCATATTTGTTCCTGAGGTCTGGTTCTGAGCATGCCCACCCTACCAAAGGCCCCAGTAAAACTTCCAGAACAGTGCAGCTGGATTCGCACACTGTGGCAACCAGTCAGAGCAGACCCTAGTTCCAGACGGTGCCTTGGACAGATCATAAAAATAAAAAGATTCTGCAGTGATAAAGGCAGTAAAAGCTGTCACAGTGTTCACAGACACTGAGGTCTGCTCTAAGACCCGATACATTCTGCAGTTCTCAGCAGTCACCGTGTTAATAGCTTTTTCATACCTGAAGACCATTAATGGGTCACTTATCAACATTCAACGTCCCATTTCCTTTAAAGTTCCAACACGTGTTCCACTTACTGCCCTTTTAATCAGTCTCCTGTTTTCCAATGGACTCGCTAAGTTCTCTTTTAACTCCTATAAATTCTGCAGTTTCCAACAGGACCCAGCACTCCAGGAAGACTGGAGAAGGACGCTGTGTCTTGGAAGAAGGTTGTCTCTCCATCTACACTCAGACACTCAGAACGCTCTTCTCAGGACACTGTCCTCTGCTGGGGTTTCATACTTTGCTTCCTCCTCTTATCTGGTTCTCCCTATCACTGCGCTGTCTTCCTTTCCCTCTTCTCTCTCTAGTCCTTCTCTCTTCTTCATTTTTCGCTCTCCCTTTCACTGCTTGAATGTCCCATGTTCTTTTCCTTCACCCTCTCTTCTTCTATTTTTAGAGTCAATTTAGTTCAACTGAAAACCAAGAAACCAAAAACAACAGATGCTGGAGTCACACAAACCCGAGTCAAAGGCTACTTCTTCCACTGAGCATGCCCTTGGACGAATAACCATCCTGCCCCTTCTTCTGTCTTCCTACCTGTGACATGTAGATATCAAATGCATGTATCGTAAATGACAGACTGTGTGTAAATCCAGTTCAGGCCTTTCAATGCGAGCAGGACATTTAAAAATCGTAGGCAAAACCCCTATTTCTGTTCTGTCTCCCGTCCCACTTTTGTTAATCCAACCTTCTCTCCCACAATCCCATCTTCTCTCCCCATATCCCTCCCCATAGCTGTTGCCCCTGGTTATTGCTCATTCCCCTTCACTATGTGATAGGTTCTCTTTAGCTGACTTCTCCTGACGGTCTATGTTCCTCTGGTCTGACTCCACATTCACGGGGAAATAATTAGACACTACAGAATGTTGCGTGTAGACAAAATGTTCAGGCATCTCAACGACATGCTGCTTTTAAGAAATGGCAGTAACAACAATATTAAACACTCCTGGACCATTATTAAGAATAAGGAGCTCAGGGCCAAGGAATGGCCAGGTTGCCCTGTAGCTCTGGGAATGAAATGTATGACTGAGAAGGAGCCTACCCAGTCAGTAGGTTGAATAGGTAATGACCATACTCATTACCTACCTAAGAGCCAGGAGAAAACAGAGTTCTTTTTTAATTGGAAGTTTTTAAGATTTGGGACCAATATTAACCACGAGTTCTTATACCCGGTTACTTTTCAATGGATATAAATCTATCGTAAGAAGCAGCATTTAGGAGGTAAACCTTGGCACCAAAACTTCAGAACCATAGTTCTCCTTTCCATAAACTGGAGGACCCCATTCTCAGCCTGACCTGCCATTTCCATGTCTCAGGCCTTCTTCGCCTTTATTTTGGACTCCCGCCTTCCTTTTGCCCTTGTCTTTACTGAGCTTCATCCTGTTAGTTTCTGATTACTTGTCCAATTTGTTGAGGTCGTTTCCAATTCTAATCGCATCCCCCAAGGCTTTAGCCTCCACTTTAAATTCAGTCTCATCTGTGAACTTAATGAGTGCACTGCTGCAGCATCCAAGTCACTGATGACAATCTTAACTAGAAGTGGATCCAGGACTGAGCCCTGAGCGACACCACATTTATGTGTTTACTTGTCAAAAGAAATGTATGTGCATGGGCTTTAACGAGTTCAGTTTAGAAAACAGAAGGCTCTCTCTTCAGAATCTGGGATCACTCAGGTAGAATTTGTGACATTTCTGGCAATTCAAGGCTGGAGCTCCACGCCAGTGAAATTAAATAACCAAAGTCACTGCTCAAAACGTAACTTTCTTTTCAAAAAAAATCTCATTGTTTTGAATTTAAAGGTCACTACCTATTTTCACCATTCTTTCCCAGGAATCACTCATACGCACACTCTGCCCTCCTGAGGGCGGAGCTGGGCAGGGAGAGCAAGGCCTTGGCTTTTCATTCCATCTCTGTCATTGCAGATGACCTTGGGTGGACCACCCAACCATGCAGCCTGGGCCTTATCCTCATCAGTAATGAGGGGCACTCCAATCAGATGACTGCAAATGTGCATTCCAGAACTGAGAGGCTGGGACTCTCTCTTGATTAAGGGCCTAATTATCCTCAGTGGCATATTACGATACACATTCTTTGCTTTCCCATGACATTTATATATAATAACTTTGAACACATTTAAGAAGGGTTAGACTAACTCTACAAATAGCCTAGAATTTGCTAAAATCCATTATTTATTTGCTTCTGTATTCCTTCTTTATATAGTCCCAAATACTTGAATGTTAGCTTTGTGTGAGATGCTCTGATGCTTGTCAATTTCCTTGTGAATATTCTAACAACCAGTATTCTATTGCAGATTTCACACTTGAAAAAGGAGGAAACTGAGCCTAGTGATTGTGTAGAGTCACAGAGCTTGCTTGTGGGGTCGTAGGGCTTGAACTTAAGTTCTCAGGCATGGAGTTCTATACCTTTTCTATATGTCATGCTCCCCTGGCCACTTAACTTAGTGTTCACTAAGTATAGTATATGCTATAAAAGCGATACTATCAATTGTATCAGCAATCAACTAAAATGCCTCACCGCACTGTGTAAGAGCTTCTGTTTTTCAATGATGAATGACAATCAACTCAGCTCCTGGAGACAAAAGCCGATTTTCTTACACTGAGGATATGTAAATAATTCTCTTTAAGAACAATATAAGGCTATTTCCTAAACATATTTGGCTCTCAGTCTGGAAAACAATCATAATTTTTAAAAAGTCAGGTTGGAGGGAGAGTTTCTGCCCCCGGCCTTGAAGAAGCAAACAGTCATGCTGTCAACTGCCTATGGAGAAGGGCCACATGGCCAGGAGCTCCATGCGGCTTCTAAAAGCTGAACACAGCCTCTAGCCAATACTCAGTAAGAACTTCAGTTGAGGAGCCACAAGCAACTGAACTCTGCCAAGAAAGCAGGATAAGCTTGGAGGCAGAGTGGACCTCACTTGAGCCTCCAGATGAGAACACAGCATGGTCAGCCCTTTGACTGCAGTGTTCTAAGAACCTGAGTAGAAAACTAAAGACATGCCTGGCCTCCTAACCCCCAGAAACTGGGATAATAAGTGTGCTGTTAACACCACCAGGCTTGTGGGAATAGCCCCCAAGAAAACCTATTGCTGTTTCATGCAATAGGAAAACAAGTTGTGGAGAATTTAGGCGTGTGAGCTTTTGAGAACTTTAGTAACTTTGTTCAAGATTACATAACCAGTAAGCTACAGAACTTGTATTTAAACTTAAGGTTTCCTAAAGCAAAGAGGCCAAATGTTTCTCAATACATCATGTTGCCTTTCATTGCTTTTCTTTTCATTGAGTGGCATTATTGATGGGATATTAACACATATAGGATTATAATGTGACTTCTGGCAGTTATAAATCAATAATATACATGGTCTTGAAGTTACAAATTAAAGAGCTGCAATCGTTTGCTCCTTTCCCTGTTTAGGGTTGTTTAGGAATGTTTCCCACTCTTCATTTCTGAGAGGGAGGAGAAGAGGAGACAAAAGAGGTAGAGTAGGATGGAGGGGGCTGCCTTACTAGCATTGGAGAGGTTCTCATCCACTCAAAGGGGGAATTAAAGGAATATCTCCTAAAAAAGAACTGTTCCAACTAGAATAAAGCTCTGAGGGTCACAATAATGAGCCTCCCACCAGGAATACTCCAGAGGCAGAAGCCTAGAGCTGATGAATAAGGTTCCATACATTGGGTTAATGCTGGGTAACAATGAAACCTGCAGCTTTGCTTCAATACAATTGGTTTGGGTTGGATGAAAGAAAGCTAGCAGTGGGCTGACTGAGCTCGACAAGTCAAGGAGCACTGGTTCAGATATCTTAGGGGCTATTTGTTTGATGTAGATCATAAAGGCTGAAATTGCGTTGGTTAGGCTTGGCTGGGCCTGTCTGCTGTTGGGCAGAGTTGGACTGTACTTTATACGTGCCTCGGTTAAATTACTGGAACAGTAGTAAAATAGGTGTATCAAAATTTTGACATGCCAAATTACATGGGAGCATATAGGGAGTAGGATAAACCTTAGCTCTATCTAGTCCATCATAATGCTCAATTTCTAAAGCACAGCATCAGAAAGAGCTCAGCAAACAGTTGAGAACCTATGCCATGCCAGGCCTAGGGCCAAGTGCTCTGAGGAAAGAAGGGGTGAGACACATACAGTTCTCACTCTCCCAGAGTCTGTACTCTGGTAAGACAGAGGAGCATACACATCAATAACTAAACAACCTTCTAAACACTTGGGGTTTGCCATCTTTAGAGCAAGCAAAGGTGAAAGGCACAGCCCGCCCCAGGTTTAATTCAGTCAGTTAGATGACATTAAGTCATGAAAGACCAGGTGGCAGGTGTGAAAGACCTAAGGGGACAGACTATCATTTGCTAGAAGAATTTCAAGAAAATTCCCTCCACTGTCACAAAGAAAACAACTTCTCCTTTGAAGTTGAAAACAACTTCTCCTTTGAAGAACTTATTGCAGTTACCTCCTATGATAAAAGGAAGGGTCTAATCGAAAAGGGGTATGACATTAATGAATACTTCTGGACTTTATCATCTTCACCTCCCAAGTAAAAGGCATGCATAGGCAATGTGGAATGAGGACTTTAGAATATGCATCACAAATGCCTGCCCTGGAGGATCTTGTGATCTAGTTAAGGAAAACTAAATTACATGCTAAATTGAATACCTAAGAGGCATAACAAATATAGAAGCCTTATTGTTGAATCTCCTTGGGAGTCCAGCATCTCCTTTCACTTGTTAGGATACTGGTTTTACCATTTATGCATTGTGTGGTTGACATCAGAAGGGAGACAAGAAACAGAGAGAGGGATGAGAAGAAATGACCAGGGAAGACTAGCACGACAGACAAAATACTAGCTTTAATTAAACACTGGTTTGAACCTGGGCTCTAGCACTAATTTAAATTGTACGATGATGGGCATATTACTTACTCTATCTGAGCTTGGTACCCTCATCTGGAGAGCCTGTTACTAACTTTGCCAGACGGTTATTAGGAACAGGGAAGATAATATATGGATGGTTTGGTAGCATGACGGTTTGCAGATAGTGGACACTCAAAAGTTATTGTTTTTGAAGGGAGGAATTAAGGCAGGAAGACAGGCAGACACAACAGAAAACAGAAGGAGGAGCACTTGCTTTTCCTCAATCGCCTAATTTTCCTTGATTATTTTAAGGCTTTCCTCTTCTGGTTTTTATCTACCGTCCTCTTTCCCTATAGAGGCTCTTTTAGCAAGAGATCAGCTGGTACTGAGGACTGACTGCTCATGATTCCTTGGAGAGTTCCACGGGATTATAGGTACTTAGTGACAAAAAGCCACGGTAAAATATGTTTGGAGAAATGCTCCAGCAAAATTAAACAATTTTCTTTCTTATAGGAATTTTAAAGCCTATATTTTTCCCATGTGCATTTTAATTTTTCAGGATGATGATACATAGTGGACAACTTCTCCCGAGTGAACTTAATAGGAACCAGTTTTTCATAGTGGATCATGTGAGGCTAGGGTTCCATGGACTAGCGATCAGGAATACTGATTTAGATCAAGAGAGCACACTGCCTGTATGGGGGAGAAAGAGAACTCTCTCTCTCTCCTGTTTGGGGCGAAACAGCCCCCAGAAGAGGAGATTGGAAAAATAATTCCAAACAACCCCATCTTCCCCAACAACCAAGCTGAACTAAATCATTCAGAGCTCTAGCCCTCTGTTTTCTCATTTGAAAAATGAGGGGCCGGAGAAGCATATTTTAAGTCCTCTTTTAGCTCTAACAGTTCAATATTTCCATGTGGATATGAACCACATGATTAAGCCTTCAAAAATTATACGATTATTTACAATGCCCTTCTTAGATAACCAGCAATTCACTTCGACGAAGCCTGCACCGAGCACCCACCACCACATGCCAGGCTCTGAGAGAAGCTCTGTAGTCTTTGGTTCTCTCAACAGAATGTTAATGCGAGGACTCTCCTTATGAACAAAGTGGAAATGGAAAGAAATCACTTTGGCCTGGCAGTCAAGGCCCTCCAGAGTCTAGCTATTTGTATTCTTCATCTCTCAGGAATCCCAGGTCAACCTCATGCACTCATTCCTTCCACTGTTGTGTGTGGAAGGTCCTCTCCTATTCCATCATTCTGCTTGTCTTCTTATTACACTGTGCCTGTGCTTTTTCTCCTTCTTTCACAGTATTACCTTGCCTGCAAGCCCCTTCTTCCTCCTCTATCAACATAAATTCTGTTCTTCCTTTTGGACACAAGTCAGATCACAAGAAGTCTCCCTTGACCCCATAGGAGGGACTCTCCCTCTCACTTAAAATTGAACAGATCTTAATGTGTACCCTCTTATTAAGATGATAGAAGATTCCCTTTACGTGTATGTTGACTTGTCTTTCCAACAAAATTTTATGGGTTGGAGATTCAGGTCTTTCCTCTGGAGTTCTGAGCAGGGAAATATATCCCATTACCGTCAGTTGGCAAGCAGGAAAAAAAAATCCTACTTCACTCAGTTCAGTAGCTCCCAATCCATGGCCTCTGTGCCTCAGATATGCTTCAGTCCCCTTTCTCGATGAGGTCTTCTTTGGCTATTTACCTAAAATTGTAATATCCTCCCTGCTATATTTCATACTTCCTTCCTTGCTTTATCTCTTTGGGCATTTATCTCTATCGGACATACTGTATAATTTACTTAGTTTCAACATTTTCTGTTTCTCCAGTTAGAATGAATACTCCATAAAAGCAGAGATTTTTGTCTCTCTCTCTCTTTTTTTTTTTTTTTTACTGAACCTTAGTGCTAAAATACTAGATAAGTGCCTGGTGCACAGTGGAACATATATATTTAGTGAATAAATGAATGCAGGAAATGTCACTTAATGTAACAGGCTTAACATGATCTCTTACATTCTGCTCTTTTGTCTCCCAGATCTTTCCACTCGGAGCCACACACATAAGGGTAGCTCAGTGAATATCAGCTGATTGGCATGGTTTGGTATTGATTTTACTGGCATTACTAGAAATTCTGGGACTAAACTAGAGGCCAGTATAAAGTTTATCTTTTTCACTGGGCTTCAGGATCTACTCCTGATTGTTCTCACTCGGCCTAACTCTGATGGTAGATCCTTAGTATGAACTCTTCCCCGTCCTCCTCTCCTAACCAATCTAGAGACTTTCTGCATTGAAGGTTGTTTCAGAGTGCTCGTAGACAGAGAACAGTCCACTGGCCTATGCAAAATATCTGCAAGGTCTGGATAGACTCGCACTGCTCCATGTCTTGGTATTTGTGTGATCCTGAAAAAGTGCCCAATTTCCCGCAGATCTTGGTCTCCTCATCTGTAAGACTGGGATAATATTTAGCTGGGAGGAAGTTGTGAGATTAAATAAGCATTTAAGGTTTTATTTATTCTTTCAGTTAACATGTACTGAGCCTTTACTGTGTTCCAGCCTGCACTATGCACTAAGGAGATAGAGATTAAAGACTCCATTTCTGCTCTACAGAAACTTTCAGTCTGGAGAGAAGAGATATTTAAAAATGAGCAAGTACAATACAGTGTGGTAAGCATATGCATGAAGTCTATGTCGGTTAGTTCAAGAATGCACATGCTCAGTTTTCTAATCGAGGCTGCAGCGAGGTCAGGAAAAGCTCCCGAAGGGAGGCAACAATTGAACTGAGCGTTGGAGAGTCATTAAGAGTTAGCCAAGTGGAAAAGGTTGGAGGGGGAAGAGGAAAACCCCACCTTTTTCGATAAAGGGAAAAGCACGTGTGGGGAGATGAAAATATGGCGGACTCAAAGAACTACAATCAGTTTCTTATGGATAGAACTTTGGGTTTAAGTTGGGGAATCACGGAAAATGAGAATGAAGCAGCCTGCAGGAGTCTGGAGCCAGAAAATGAAAGTTAAAGCTCCCTAGCGTGGCTTTTGACTTTTTATCTTGATGTCACCAGAGAGCTATTGCTGAGTTTTAGTCAGGGAACCGACATGAATAATTTTATGTTTTAGGATGATCCTTCCGACACTATGTGAAGGATACATTAGAATAGGACCAGATCAGAGTCTGGGAAAAAGGCAACTGCAGTCATTCTCGCAATAAATGACAAAGGCAATAAGAGAAGAAATAAAGAGAAACAGGTAGATACGGGACAGATAGATGAGAAAGAGGAATCACCTAGAAGTACTCTTAGACTCCTACCTTGGATAATTGGAGAGATTGTGGCACCAAGGTTAAAATAAGAAGAGAAGCACATTGGAAAGAGAGAACAAGATGGAGAATTTAGTTTTGAGTTTGGTGAACTTGGGGTCTCTGTGGGACAAAGAAGTAAAGATTTTAAGAATGTGGTGGAGGGCTCAGGAGAACAATCTGGATGTAGAGATTTGGAAGTCATCGCTTTTAGGGATGGGTTGAGAACGGTCTGGGAGAAGACGAGAGGATCTAAAGTGGAGGCCTGGGGGATACCAATAAACAAGGGTAGGCAAGGGAACAGTGAGGATGAAATGGGCAGACGGAAAGCCAGGGAGAGCAAGCGACAAACCAGGGAGGAAGTTGGAAGGAAGGGGCGTCACCAGTGTTAGCTACCAAAGACAGGTGAGAAAGGTAGTAGAGGTCCGTTTATTGGGCTGAATGCTAGGAAGTCTCAGTGGCATTAGGAAGGACAATTACAATAGATGCACATAGTACGGTGTTAGCCCAATAGATGACTTCCATTCTGTTCATCAAGTCTATACAGTGGGAACTCAAGAACACTGTGACTTTATATGAACCACGTGAAATAAGTTAGCCTCAAATTTGTTTTCATTTTATTTTTAAACTTTTTCTAAAAAGATTTTTTATTTTATTTATTTGACAGAGAGAGATCACAAGTAGGCAGAGAGGCAGGTAGAGAGAGAGGAGGAAGCAGGCTCTCTGCTAAGCAGAGAGCCTGATGCAGGGCTCGATCCCAGAACCCTGAGATCATGACCTGAGTCAAAGGCAGAGGCTTTAACCCACTAAACCACCCAGGTGCCCCTATTGTAAACTTTTAACAACTTTATTTTACTGTGGTAAGAATACTTACCATGAGATCTACCCTTTTGATAATTTTTTACATGCACAATATAGTACTGTTGGCCATAGGGAGAAGGTTGATCAGCAGACCTCTAGGGCTAACTATCCAGCATAGTGGAAATTTTATGCCCATCGATAAGGAACTCCCGTTTCCTCCTACTCCTACTCCACTCTATGATTCCATGAATTTGACTATTTTATATACCTCATATAAAAGAAATCTGCAATGTTTGTCTTTCTATTTCACTTAGCACATAGCCTCAAGTTTCATCCAGATCATCAAATACTGCAGAACTTCCTTTTTTCATGCTGAATACTATTCCACAGTTTCAAATAAGTATGCCACCATCCACTTTCAGTAGGCATATTTTGCCTGTAATCACTGATTGGTCACATTAATGGTTCCTCTTTCCTCTCTCCTGCAGTAGAAACCTACAGTTCCTATATGGTTACATTGTATGTGAAACTTACGTTAAGCCAGACGCTGAACAGAATATATGATTTTGCCGAAAACCACCACAAAAGGGGTTGCACAACTCTGCTCCTGCCTTCCTGCACTTTCCCCAACTCTAAAAAAAAAAAAAAAAAAAAAGCTGTACCTATGCTTCTAGTACTTTCCCTGTGTGACCCAAAAGCAGAGGAATGGCACAGCTGATGAGGGCTGAGAGTGGCTCAACAGGAACCCTGGGCTAAAAGGCATGACAGGAGAGGTAGAGATTATTTCTGGAATCATCATGAGAAGAGACGTAATGAGAAGCCTACTGCAGGGCTAGTTAGAGAGAAAAAGGGAAGAGGTGGCAAGGGAAAAGAAAAGCTTCCCTGGGGTCCTTGCAAAGAAGCCGTAGGGAAAGATCTGAGGGTGTGGGCAAGTTGAGAAGCAGGACGCTGGAGAACGGGAGCTCTCAGCCACGGGGGAATCATCCCATTTGTGTGTTTGTGGAGGAAAGACCAAAGCGAGAATCCGGACAGGAAGCCCATCTCAAGACACCTGCAGCTGATGTGCTGCATCTTACGGTGTCTGCATAAACCGTCAGGTAAGAGCCCCTCAGGGCAACGCCGTGTGCAGGTGCACCAGGCGCTCTCAGCACCAGCTCTCCCGACTGCCCGCTACCCAGGAGTCCACTGGCCCTGCTGCGGACACTTGGTCATTTTCACCAAGTTGTGGTGCCTGAGTGCTGACTCTGTTCTCTCTTGGAACTGAAAGTGCTGAGAGCTCTGGGGTCCCGTTCCGGCCATTCTGCCGGTGAGTTTTGCTCTTCTGGGCTGGTATTGGCCAGATAACGAAGGTCCAAGCATCCCCGTCCACCCATTGTAATGGCTTTGACAATGCCATTGGCACTGCACTGCAATGGCAATGCAGTAAAGCTAGACTGGCCTCTAGGTCTACAGAGCGCAGTCTGAGGCTTTAGACTCAGACTAAAGTCTGAGCCTGGGTGGCTCAGCGGGTTAAGCGTCTGCCTTTGGCCCAAGCCATGATCCCAGGGTCCTGAGATCGAGCCGTGCATCGGGCTCCCTACTCAGCAGGGAGCCTGCTTCTTCCTCTCCCACTCCCCCTGCTTGTGTTCCCTCTCTCTCTTTGTCAAATAAATAAATAAAATCTTTTTTTAAAAAAATAGCTCTTTGGTTGAGGAAGACTTTCTGTCCCCACTTCCGGCTACCCCTCCACTCTGAAGGCCTACAAACAAGAGAAACAGAGGCCCCCAGCTGTCCGGGAGGGGAGGACCAACAAGAAACAACATTTCAACGGAAGAAACAGAACTGCAAACGCCAGGCTTCCACAGCCTTCTTCTGAGTACAACACACACACACACACACACACACACACACACACACACACACACAAAATCAGCAATTACCCAAGTTGAGCCAGTTGTTTTATTTGCTTAGTTGAACTATGCTTTTGAGAGACCCGGGGAGGCTGGAAATCAGTGAGTGTCAGTTGCATATCATCTTGAGGGAATCGCCATTCAAATAAGAGAAACCACCAAGCACAAGACATTCATGGCAGTGACAAGCCACGTAACTTGCATGGCTCTGTGTACCAGCCAACCTGCGGGCCACAGCGTCATGTCTTTTCCCAGGTGTGTTTTGCTAACCTGGCTCTGCCCGGAATAGAACCACGCTGCCCGATCACGGCCAGCAATAATCACACTCCAGCCATGCCTGAGGCTAACGAGCACAAATGATGGACACCTTCGGCAACCACTGTGTAGCAAGAGGCTTGAATTTTAGAGCAGCAAGAATTGATGCGAAAGGGACACCAGGCATCAGGACACACAGAGTTAGTGTGCACTGGTCCATACTGCACCCCCACCAGAATTCGAATGGGACCATATCTTTTCCTGTGCTACATTCAGTGGTACGTGGTATTCGGTAGAACCTCTGGAGTCCAACTGCATGGTCCAAATCCTAGGGCCTCCGTCCACTAGCTGTGTGACCTTCAGAAAGCTGCTAGATCTCTCTGGGCCCTCATGATTTTTTTGGTGTTTTTTTTTTCTTCATAAATACTGATTCCATAGGGATGATGTGAGGGTTAATATGAGTTAATAAGTAATCTGCTTAACAGTGCCTAGTTTATAAATACTGATATACTACAGAAGGGTCAGCTATTACTAATAGTTTACTGTCCGTCAGCCAGGTCCCTGTCGCTTTAGAGAATCTTCTAGAAGGGATGGTACCTACTAGAATTTTGACTTGCTCAATCGTTTGACTCCTTTCCCTTTGTTTCCCTGGCTTCCTGCCCTGGCTGGAGTCTACATTGTTCCTCGTTTTCTAGCTTCTCTTGCAATGCCTTCCCTTTTCCTCACTGTAGGCTTTTCAACCTACATGTCAATCTTCTCATCTTCCTCACACTCTTTTCTTGGAGGACAGCATTTAGCACATTGCAGGCAGGGATTAAAAATCTGTTGAATGAACAGTAACATGAACATGCATGTTCAACACATGAACATGCAAATTGGTCCCAGAATAGAATGACTTTAACATATCAAAAGGAAAAAAGAAAGCACTACCCTGCCCTATAAATTATTTCAAATTTTGAAGAAAAGAGATGAGAGAGAGAGAGAGAAGTCGTCACAAGATAATATTGATTCCTCGAGAAATTAAAAATAGAGCTACCCTATGACCCTGCAATTGCACTACTCGGTGTTTACCCCAAAGAAGCAGATGCAGTACAAAGAAGGGGCACATATACCCCAATGTTCATAGCCGCAATGGCCACAATC
>CM052807.1:41582228-41600987 GCA_028533885.1 Nasua narica | reverse complement strand
GACCCCCTTGTTTCACAGATGTGGAAAGAGAAGCCAGGAATGTTAAGTGACTTGCCCAAGGTCACCCACTAATTGGCAGAGCCAAGACTTGATAAGCCGAAGGGAATGGATGCACCTGTTTCTGGGATACTAGGCCCGAGTCACGTAGTAGACACTTCCTTGAGTCGTGTAGCAGTGGGGAGAGACAGAGCGGAGAAAGAAATCAGGGATGGGGATTGGGAACATCCATGCCAAACGACTGGTTACAAAGATTCAGTGAAAGTTGAGTCCAGGATTAAAAAACTAATTCAAAGAACAAATAGAGCAACAAAACCCACCAGGCAAACCACTTGCGGTCCGGGAGCGAGTGGTTATTAAATGGTGTCCTGGGGAATTGGGGTTGTTCCAAGAATCTGCTCAAAAGGGCCAAATAGCTTTTTCATGTTCTAAAAACTGCCTGAGCTCTCCTTTGTGAAGAAGGGCCCAGGTGCTCATCTATTATTGAGCATGTTTAAAAAGGCATTTAGGGAAAAGCACCAAGAGACAGATTTGCAACTCCAACGTCAGTCCCAGGAGGGCCGTGCTTGCTTAGAGAAGGAGCAGGGTTCATGTTCAGCAATAAGGGAAGAGCCAGCACAGGCAGCTGTCCCGGCGTTCTCGAAACACCTGTTGGTGTTCTCTCCTCCAGCAGTTGGCCAGGAAGTGAGTGATTTGGGGCAAACACCACAGTGAAGGGATCTCACCACTGCCAACACACTCAGACCGATGAGCCATGGCCAAGATTTTGCCCCTTGGGTGTGTGTAGGGGGTCACAAGGAGGTGCAGGGATTTCGTTACATGTGTATAGGGTTTCTAAAGAATGGAATAATATACAGCCCTAAAAATACATGATAAATAGATGGACATGAATAGATAATAGATCAGTGGAAAATACTTCATGATATAGTTTATATCACATTTTTATCTTAATAATATATATTTGACATACTATTCACAAGACATCATTAACAATGTAGATTACAAAACAGGATATATAATATTATCCCAATTTTATAAAAATATGCACTTACATTTCTTTTTTTAAGGGGGGAGGGGCAGTGGGAGAGGGAGAGCAGGAATCTTAAGCAGGCCCCATGCATAGTGCAGAGTCGATCTCACGACCCTGAGATCATGACCTGAGCCGAAATCTCGAGTTGGATACTTAACTGGCTCCCCCGATGCACTTATATCTCTAAAGCACATTTATAATATATAAGAACATAGAGGAAAAAAGACTGGGCTGATCGAAACCAAAATGTAAACAGAAATTATCTTTGGGTGGTAAAATTCGAGGTGAACTTTCCTTTCTTTTCCAGGCTTTTCTCTATTTTTATTAGCTTTCCCTTAGTGAACAATTACTATACTTTTGGAATCAGGCACAAATAAACATTGTTACATAAAAGAGAGGTTATCACCCAAGATGGAACAGAATTCCTCCAGCTCTGAAAAAGAAATTCCAGCTTTGTGTACAGTAGGTTTATATCCACAGTTTAGGGCATTTTTCTCCTTTAGTCTTTAAGTGGCCAAAGATTCATCTGGAGAATAAAAATATGGGGGTGGGAATCTTTGGGGGTTATCTTCGTGGCTGCCTACCACAATCGTATGCTCCCTGTATCATACCTGTGTAGCATTCTTAAGAGAGTACATTTCAGGAGAACAGGGCATCTTGTTTACCTTTCTCTCCTTTCAGCATCTAAGCACAGGGTCCTTCATAGAGAAGCCCTTCAGTATGTTTGGAGAACTGGACTGAATCTGCCTGAAGAAAGACGTGAGGACTCTAAATACAGGAAGGAAAAGCAATACCTTCTTCTGGGGGACTTTGAGCTTCTGCTCTCACAAGGAAAGCAGAAATGCCAATGGAGATCAAAGAAGGACAGTTTATCTGAACTTCGCAGGGTAGGAGAAAATGCTATACACTCACTGTAGTTCTTTGGATACTACAAAGTTTCATCTGGAGATAGGGTGTCTCTAACTTTGGGGCTGGGGTGGGGAAATCTAGTGTCTTCAAGATAGAAAGAGACCAAGTACTCCCCTTATATCCATATTCAGCACACCCCCAGAAAGATACATGTGTTATTACTTTCATTATTGATGCCCTTTCCCTTCTATTCTGAATGCTCAAAATCTCGTCTGAGTGGGGACCTTCTCCTGCTGGGACCATTTCAACCTCTTTTCCTGACTCTGCTTTTTTTTTTTCCTCTCCTTTCTGTTTCTCCACTTTTGTTTGATCAGAAGAGCATCATAGAAGCCCCCTTGCTTTCTCACCACACTTAGACTCCGTCGCTCTCTCTTTCATCTCTATGTTTTCTGTTCCTACTTTAAGATGTGACATCTGTCCCCCCCTTCATTTCTAATTTCAGTTTTTCCGATCCCACATTTCTTTCATTGGCCCACCCCGTTCCTTCATTCTCCTGGTCTCCTGGCTGAGTCTTTCCCCTGACTGAAGCCTTCACTTCTCTGCCAGGAAATCCCCTTGGATCATTCAAATTCCCCTTGGGAGCTCATACCTATGAAGCCTTTCTTATCTGTCCAGTTAGGATTACCTGTTACTTTGCCAAGAAAAAAAAAGACAAATTCACAACCTTTACATGCCTAAAACTTTTTAAGGCATCAAGTTTGTATTTCTGTATTTCATTGGTCAGTAGAAAACCCTTTAGACAGGTAATGACTTTTTCCTTCTACAATCCTAAGGCGAATTTGGAAAATCAGTGCAATATAAAACTGTAATCTTCCTGGACACGGATGCACTTTTAAAGACTGTACTCGGAATTCTCAGCTGCCCCCTAGGGACTCCGAGGTGAATTGCAGCAAGCAATCAAAAGACCCGGTCTGCTCCATAAATACCCAGTTCCTTAAACCAGAATGTACCCATTCTCAAGGAAGACTTTCTAGATCTTAAGCAGGGAATGAATATTTTCTGAATTCACTTCATTTCTGTGACTTTCAAACTTCTATAAGAACCAGGGAGATTATTAATAAAAGGGATAAGACATAGGGCAGGAGGGTTGGAGGGGGCAGTGGCTGTATTGAACTGGAAAGCGTGCGTTGCATCCAAAGGATGCTCCAGCAGAATGTGAGCCCAGTGTTGCCACTCTCTCGATGTCCTCAGGAAATCCAGAGATCTGGAGTTCTAAGGGGAAATCTCAAAATTCCTAAGTGCCAAAACCAATTTAATCTTAAATACACCTCTCTTGAGCCACCCAGAACATGTCTATGATCCCAAAGCAGTCTGTAGACTGCAGTTTATTGCCTTCCCTAAACATCCTCACTAGGTCCTCCTGTAGTATCACATCAAGACCTCCAGGGTCACATGGAGATGATGGAGAAAGTCATTACCACAACAGCAACAAAAACAGTGTCCTGCTCACCTACAGCAGGTTAGGGTAGGCAACTTACTAAACAGCGAGGCCTAACGCATCTTGATTCTTTGGAAAAATCAATCCCTACTGGAATGTTTACAGCCTAACGTGTCGAGTTCCAAAATTCTCTGAAACCTAGGAAAAAAACGGAAGATCAAATACTACCCACATTCCTCCCCCCCCCCCCGCCCCGCAGCTCAGAAGTGGGTCTACAGTCTCAAATACAGTATCCATACAAAGTTTAAGCACAGGTCTCATAAGTATAATGTGAAAAGTCTTTACATTACGTTGTCAGTTAATTTCAAGCAACAGCGATTGGACATATTCCTTAGGAGTGAAACTGGCAACTTATTTAAAATAATAAAGCCATTTCCAAAATTGCCTCTGGGGGATGATGTCATGTGGCTGGGAGCCAACGCACGCGATCCCTCACCACCCTAATAGCACTTTGGTGCCCCCTGAAATCCCAGTTATTTACTTCTTGATGTGTTCATCATCTGACCTTCCTTAACAAGACATAAACTCCCTGAGAGCAGGGAACCCGTTGGTCTCATTACTGTTTACCCTGCACCCAGAAGCGTGCCTGGCATCTGGTAGGGGTTCTGGAGATATTTGCTGAATGAATAAACCCAGACTACCAGCCTAATATCGGGGAGTTTCTGTAGCCCCTAGCCCCAGAGGATAGGAATTCCGAATCTCCTGGAGTGAGTGGGACAGGCCTTAACTCTTTCTTGCCAGGCTTCTGGGTCTGCCCTCCACTTTCTAGAGGGATAGAGATTCAGTTTTATTTCACAGTTAATGGCTGGAAAATAAAATGAGAACAGAGGACAATGGCAGAGTGGCCATCTTAATATCCGTTAAACAAATACTTCTCTTGTCCTTGTGAGGAGGAAATGTCGGTGATAAACTATCCCTGCGGTTTCTAGGTCAAAATCCAGATCGTTGGGCCTCGCTTTTGGAGCTTCTGGGATGGGACCAGAGAATGTGCATTCCAGATAACGTATTAGGCTTGCCAAAGCTATCGGTCCAGGCACCACACTGAGGATGGGTGGTGCAAACCGCGAAACACTATTCAGACGTCAATTGCTAACTGTCATCCCCTTTATATTTGACCCTGACTAGGACTGTCTTTCGACATAAACCACTCTCCTTTATGGAAGGAATTCCTTTAATGGTTGGGGCCAATCTCATCACACAATAGAGAGGCCATGAAGGGGAGCCTTATTATGAACCACAAAGTGGCGGTTTATTACAATGAAACAAAACCCAAGGAGATCAAATGGCACAAGGACACACTACAAGGTTTCAGAAACTGCCATTATTGTTTAATGTGTTTTGGTTGTTATTCAAAGGTTACCGACAACCCACAAATACGATCAATCTAAGCAAAGGAGGTTTTTAGTTCCCTGATGCCTCCGTGATGGGCCCAGCATGGACTGCCATGCTAAGTCATGGACTTTGCCACTATTTTAACATCCACTTTTTAAAAAATCCTTGTGCCGGGTGCCTGGATGGCTCAGTCAGTTAAGCGTCTGCCTTCGGTTCGGGTCATGATCCCAGGGTCCTGGGATCGAGTCCCATGTCAGGCTCCCTGCTCAACAGGGAGTCTGCTTCTCCTTCTGCCCACTCCCCACTTGTGCACTCTCTCTCAAAAAAAATAAAATCTTAAAAAAAATTCTTGCGCAAAAAGTTTAACAACAAAGGAGAAAAGCTTGCTCATTATGAATTTATCACTGAGCATGTCAAGAATTCTGTTATTTCCCAGTGCCTTTCATTCAGTGACTGAGCCCGAAATTCAACTTCATTCTCTGTGTATGCCGTTGCTGTTTCCCTTCACTTTCTTGTTGTCTAGAACCCAATTTGAATTGTGTTATCCCTGGTTTACAAAACGTTCAGCAAGGCAACCGAATATTTGCAAAGCACATGCTACACACTAGATAATGTACTAAGCATTGGACATGAATTAAAACGTATTCGATCCTCATGGCTTTTCTTCCCATTTTGTAGATGAAATTGAGGAACAAAGATGGAACAATATTTATTTATGCTTCTGTGGATAAACCACTGTGCTGTGCAGAGGGAAGCTATGATGAAAGGACATGCCTGAAAGGACACGTTTAATGATCCGAGGTTAAGGGCAGAGCAGAAGCAAAGACACGTAGGCATAAAAGTACAAGAGGTGTTGGAGAAGAGTTAGTGGCAATTACGTTGGTGTGGAGACAAAATGCAGGGAGGTGAAGGGCGAAGAAGATGGAAAGGTGGGTCAGTCCTAAATCCTGTGACCTGGGGGACTGGAGCACATTTGGGGGTAGGAGCACATTTTGCCCTGTGGAACCATTTCCCAAATTTCACCCATTGAAGCACCACTGTAGCAATTTTGTCCACATCTGTGTATTATCTAGGCTATTTTTAATTTAATATATGTAATAGCCTTCCTTTTAAAAATGCATTTAAAAATTTCATCTTACTGTAAATGTGAGACAAATGTCACTCATTTGTCAGAGAACTATAAACATATAGTTTATATGTTTATAAACATAGACAGAGACAGAGAACTATAAACATAAATAGATGATTATTTAAATTAAAAAAAAAACACTCACTCCTCCCTCTTAAATTAACTCATGTACCGCAGTAAGACCCACAATTGCATTTGGGGACATATTTAAGCAGCGGTGATGAATCACAGAAGATCAGTGTTCTTATTCATTGAATTTGGCTCTTTGTCTTTCATCTATATATATGAAAGATATATATATTTAATATAAGAAATATGTAATCTTAATGAACCTTCATCTTGTTTTACATGAGATCCCCAAACTCCTCTCTCTTAGCGAGCTGAGTTCATAAAATATTTGGTTGATTGTGTTTTATGTAAAGCTAAGTTAAAATTTCATGTCACTCTCCCAAGATTTAAGGGCTATTTTGTAGGTCAGCTATTTTAAATTCCCCTTGGTGTTTCACCATTTCTCTACATTTCCAGCTGCTGTCTGGTCGAGGGGGCTGCACGGCCCCAGCACCATCGGCATGGCAGCTGCGTTTCCGAAGAGCCTGGCATGCAAAAGATAACGGTTTCCTAGAAAATCCCCTCGACGCGATCAGGACCCGGACAGCTGTTTCTGTAGGGGACTATGCCTTTATTGGTGAAAGATACATGTTCGTCCTCACAGTTTTGAAGAGCTAGGTTCTTGCTCTCCACTGAAAAGAGGATATATGCGTGTGTGTGTGAGCGTGTGTGTGTGAGTGTGTGTGTGTAATAATAGACACTGAGGAGGTATAGGGATATAGAAATGCAGAAAGGCTTTTTTTGTTATTGTTCTTTTCTTTCTTGTCTCTGTCCTCCCCTCCCTCTCTTCCTTCTTCATTTTTGTTCATCTCAGGAAAATGTTACTCTGAAATAGCCAGCCACAGTCTGTGCTAGCGGCTAACTACTCCCCCGTCTCAAGCATTTCCACGGTGTGATTTGTCCTCTCGTCTACACAACTATTCCCATTGATGTTGCTACACTTTGGTCCTATCAGTCTAGTTGTATTGTTCTAGTCTTCTGCGTGTTAAGGCACAACGTATATGGGACATAAGTGGAGCTGGATGTAAATATCTACACCCAGCTCTGCCTCTCATCTGTGTGCCTTTGGGCAAATCACGTGACCTGAGTCTCAGTTTACCTATCTGTACAATTATTTGCCAAAGGCTTAAGAGAACTCAAAATGAGATCATGTAAGTTCTTGATAAACCACCTTGTTAATAAAGTGCTCTATCAATATCAGGTGTGTCAATAGCCAAACCTTAATTCTAGGCTGGACTGTTCTAGAATTGCACATCTTTCCCTTCTCGTAGAGGGAAAATAAAAGGGTCTTGTTTGTTTTACTATTCTATAAAGAGAATGCTGAGGTGGCTAAACTACCCACCAGAAATTTTACTTGCGAGGTACTATTCTGTTCCTTTGCCAGCAAGTTCCTTTCCCTAGAGGATGAATGAAGAAAAATGGTCCATCTTACAGGAATAGCCAAAGACAATGATTTTAGAAGATATCCTACACCAAACCCTTGAAATAGAAAAATGTGAAAGGCTATCTAGGGGAGTTTGGAGTAAACACAGAATGCTGTGTCCCCTGGAAAATATAGCAAAGGGGAATGGTTTTCTTCCACTAGATGTCCATCAGTCTCTGCCTCCCCAAGATCACACTTTTCCTCTCGCCTTCCCCCTAGCACAGATTTGCTTTAAGTTTAAACCTTCAGAACATTTAACTGATAGAGCCAAGTCCTAGAATACGCCTTGAACCAGCAGTGGGTAGCCATTACGAGAGCAGAGAACATCTGGATTACACCGGATGAGAGCTTCCAAGGCATCTTAAATCCTCCCTCTCTCCCCCCACCTCTCTGTCTCTATATAGATATAGAACGGATATACGTATACATACAGGTAGATAGATATGCATACGTGTACATATAACCAAATATTCCCCATACAGTGAACCAAAATGTTCGCCAAATTATGAAGAGAGATAATTCTAACAGAGAAAATAATAAAAATCAGTCCAAAAAATTGGAGTTTGATGGCTATTGTGTGAGATTCGTATCCAGGTTTTTTGTTAAAAGCTTTCATTCTTAAAGACCATTTATTTTCTTCATCGGCCTATACTTCCTTTCAAAGCTTTGTATTGCAGGCCGATTAGCAGAGTTAACATGCCAAGGTCAGAGCTTTTCTCCCTGTGTACATGGATTCTGTTTACCCTGCTCCAGGCCAGCTCTCATAAATAAGCATTACAGAGAGCGAGGTTGTGTATGGACTAGTACAAATCCATCATCACTGCAGGAAAAACTCAAAGCAGATGATCTTGTCATGCTAGGTCAATAGAGCTTGTTTGTATATGAAGGACATCCAGATATTAGAGTTTTAATGTCAAACTTCAGATCTCAGCTCAAGTCAACATGCCATGAATGTATGCACAGAGTATCTTCTTTTGTGGAAAATACGTAAACGTATAAAAAGAATAGCACTGTCTTACAGAGGCCTGGACAGTCTGGAGGGCTCATCAGCCTGTAGATCACACGAGTTAGCCAAGGGAGGCTCCCACTGGCGCAAGAAGGGAATTGATCTCCCTTCCTCCTTGTCTGTTGTGCCACGGAGAACAAAAATAGCATGAGAAGGGTTGACACATCAAGCATGAGGCCTACGAGTTCCTTGGGAAAATGGGTCTGGATTTTCCCAGCCTCCAACTCTCGAGATAATGATCCCAATGATGAAAACTACAGCCAGCTAACCACATGGCCAACCCCATTCTGTTTGTTGCAACTATCAAACATAAGAAATATTCTTAACAGCAAAGTTAGAAGGCAACACACTCAACCAGAAGATCAAAAGTAAAAAACAAAAACAAAACAAAACAACCCTCCAGAAGACCTGGCAGACCAGGAATCACAAAGGAGAACCTTCCATCCCAACTACGTATATGTCCATTGGCTGTTAGTGAATTAATATTACCGAAGCAATTCTCAGTTTAAGGACTCTCATTTTTAGCATTTAGGGACATTGGATAACAGGAAAAGTGGTCAAACTTGTTACTTTGAAAAACAGCCTTATGGCTCAAAGTTGGACCATCAAAAACTCTGTAATTACTTACATGAGTATCAGTCTTTATTTAATACACAAATGTCTGGTCATGAGGGACCAGTTTAAAGAAGTAGGATACATGCTCACGATGGGATATTAAATAGTTATCAAGTTTCATCCTTTGGATAATATCAACGAAATAGAAAAACATCCACAATATCATAGTAAGAGAAGAAAGTAGATTATAAACTGTTCATAAGTTGCATTCTCAATTCTACTGTACATACACAACATACACATTCTCAATTCTACTGTACACACACAACATACGCAGAAAAAAAGCATCAGTAAGAAATAGAAGAAATGTAAATACTAAGTCTTTGTATATATATAGGGAAATTTTGTCTTATCTCCCCAGATACCTTTAACAGACATCAGTGACCTTTACAATGAGAAAATCCTACACGTTTTTAACCTGCATATAAACACAAGAGTCTTCTGACCAGTATACCACTGTTTTTTCTTCAATACCACCACTGGAAGAAGTATTATAACCTGGAAATTAGAAAGATAGTTCAGAGGATTCAGAAGCCAACTATTGGTTAACTGTCATGACATAAACATCTCAGTAAAACTTAAACAAGATGGATGACAGCCATCTTTTAGTTTGGGGGATGCTTTCCTCTTTACTGTGTTTTGTTAAGCCAGAACTTCAGTCTCCACGTTCAAGCCTGCTTTTCCTCCTCCATCAGCATGTATACGTTTCAAAAGAAAAGTCAACCAAGGTTACCTTGTTCTTTCATCCCTTTTCATTCAGCCGCTGACAATCAACACATGAAGACAACTAGCCTTTCTGAAATGACATTTCTGAAGTCTCTTCCCTCAATACATCCTGCTCTTCTCTTCTCATTTATTTTACCAACATATATTAGGTTGCAATTCAACGCTGTGGACTGAGTATAACAACAGCTGTGTTGGGACACTGGGGGTTAAGGGTGTACTTTCTCCTCCCAGGGCCTGGTCCCCAATGGAATCTCTCTGGAACCCCAGGAAAGGGGTTAATGAACAGGGTGCTTCATGGCTCTGGGAGCTCAGGGAATAAGAAGGGAACACTTGGATGGGAGAGTCTGTGATAATCACAACCCAGAAAGGCAGCCCAAATCATGTCATCCTGCCACTCTGTTTGTAAGCCACAGTCACGAACAAGTATCAGCAGTCTCTACTAACCAAGCAATGTGAAACACCCACCTAACTGTTGGACCATATCAAATAGTAAGATTGAAACACCACCTTAAATCATAAAAATTTTAAGTGTCATGATAAGCACCTTTCCCCTTACAATAGCCTTTTTTTTAAAGATTTTATTTATTTGAGAGAGAGAGAGAGAATGAGGAAGGGGAGGGACAGAGGGAGAAACAAACTCCCCACTGAGCAGGGAGCCCGATGTGGGGCTCGATCTCGGGAACCTGGGATCATGACCTGAGCTGAAGTCAGACACTTCACCAACTGGGCCACCTAGGCTCCCCTCTCCTTCCAATACCTTTGTAGGTATATATAATGGTAATTTTTACCTTATTCTCCCCCGCCAAACATTTTTAGTAAGCAAAATGTCTATAATGAATCTTTTAATAAATCATCTTTCTAAGAAAATCATAAATGTTGTTTCTCCTTTCTTTCCCCCAGCCACTAGAAAAGCTACAATACTAATTTGGTGGGGGCAATGCTTGGTTCATGGTCAGTGCTCAATAACTTCTGTGTGGAAGGGAAGGGCAGGAAAGGATAGGGAAGAAGGGAGGAGGGAAGGAGAATGGAAGGAAAAAATTAAAGCCACATATTTCGTGCATTCTTGTTTGGGCTGGGCTGGGCTACACATTGCAGAGAAAGGAGGACATATCTGACTTTTATGACTTCCAAAGTCATCCTCTGGTGTTGTAACAGTCCTACTACTCAAAACTCTCTATTAAGTAGTCCTCCCTCTAGCTAATATAAATCCTCTCTGCTTGATCTTCAGCCCACTTATCTGGTTCTGTCTCAGAGGAGAAAGTGAACAGCTGATCTCAACACTTGGTACAATAAGTCCTCATACATTTAAAGAGAGTAAGTTGTCACTTCATTGCCTTCTCTTCTTCCCCTTAACAAACCCAATTCCCACAGCCTTCCTCCATGGATCCTGTTTTCTAATCCCTTAATCCAACGATGCATATTAGTACTCAGTTCCGAATCGCTAAAAATAGCGTGTTGTCAAATGGCAGCATCGGGAGACCCAGAACAAACACCCCCAACACGAGAAGCTTCTGTTTCACCTCCTCAGACAACCTCTGTGGAGTCTGAAGAGAGCATGGATTACTCCCTGGCCTCTCTGCAGGGACGGGAGGCGGAGCATGGTTGGTACACGTGTGTTCGGGCTGTCACAGAGTATTGGCTCAGTAACGTCTCGCGGGGGCACAGACACACCGTGGAGACCCGGGCAGACTCGGTTCCTGCTCATCAGGAGTCTGTCAGTTTGGACATGAGTGACTGAGGGTGTGTGTGTTTGTCTATGTGTGTCTGTGTGTGTGTTTGTATCTCTGTGTGTGTCTGTGTCTGTGTGTGTATATGTGTGTTTGTGTCTCTGTGTTTGGGTGTCTGTGTGTATATGTGTTTGTATCTCCGTGTGTCTATGTATGTGTGTGTGTCTATATGTGTGTGTGTGTCTGTGCATATATGTGTGTCTGTGTATATGTGTGTTTGTGTATGTGTTTGTATGTGTATGTTTGTGTCTCTGTGTGTGTATATGTGTTTGTGTGTGTTTGTGTATATGTGTTTGTGTCTGTGTATGTCTATGTGTATATGTGTGTGTGTCTGTGTATATGTATTTGTGTATCTGTGTTTGTATCTCTGTGTGTCTATGTATGTGTGTCTATATGTGTGTGTGTATCTGTGTGTATCTGTGTTTGTGTCTGTGTATATGTGTGTTTGTGCATGTGTTTGTATGTGTGTTTGTGTCTCTGTGTGTGTATTTGTGTTTGTGTGTGTCTGTGTATATGTGTGTTTGTGTCTGTTTGTGTATGTCTATGTGTGTGTGTGTGTGTGTCTGTGTTTGTATCTCTGTGTGTCTGTGTGTGTGTGTATATGTGTGTGTGTCTGTGTATGTGTGTTTGTGTATGTGTTTGTATGTGTATGTGTGTTTGTGTCTCTCTGTGTGTATATGTGTTTGTGTGTGTTTGTGTATATGTGTGTTTGTGTCTGTGTATGTCTATGTGTATATGTGTGTGTGTATCTGTGTTTGTATCTCTGTGTGTCTATGTATGTGTGTCTATATGTGTGTGTGTATCTGTGTATATGTGTGTTTGTGTATGTGTTTGTATGTGTATGTGTGTTTGTGTCTCTGTGTGTGTGTCTGTGTATATGTGTGTGTGTCTGTGTGTGTATATGTGTATGCACATGCACACCCAGGAGGAGACAGAGTGGCTGTTTATTTTGTCAGTCAATAGCTTTCACGACGCACCTGCCGCAGCAGCAATCAACCTCTGTCGTATTATCACCAAATGGATCATTCTGGAATATGATCCCCATTATCCTCAGGTGCCCGCATCGCAGAGCACCCGCAGCCTGGAGCTGCCGCTGCCTCCTGGCTACGAGGCTGTTGGAGGCATACAGCATCTCGTAACCTGTCTCCTTCGTCCCAGGCTCCCGATGCTGGGAGAGCATTTGGTCTTATTATGTTATTGCTGTTGTCGCTCTTGGGGACCTTCCTTCTACCAGTTTAGTGCCCTCCCTCTCTCCCCCCTGATCGATCCATTAATTCATAAATACTATTATGGGCCCAGCAGTGTGTGCTAAGTACTTTTACTTCTAGCCCTTCTTCCAGGGGTGGAGGTAGCTGTAATATCTCAGCAGGGCAAGCCTTAGATGATAACTGGGATCTGGGGAGTCAAAAGAATGACCCAGACGAATGGAGACTTTTAATCTACATAAAGAAGGGCATTTTCCGGTAGGTGGAGGCAGAGAAGAGGAAGTGGGCTTATAAAATATGCCTCTTATCCTTGGGGAAAGGCAAGCAGAGAGGCAACCCATACATACCCTCCTGCAATTCGGACCCAGACAGTCCCTCCAAAGCCTGTTTACCTCTTACAGCCTGAAAATGCACCATCATCATTTCTTGAAGTCATTACTCAGAACACACCCCCACTGCATTTCATTTTTATTATCCCCATTTTAGGAACGATTAAATGGAAGCAGAGAGCAGTAGCAATGAAGCAAATCATGAGAGGCTCTGATAAAGACAGAAGCCTGAATGCTCGTTGGAACTGCTTCTCCGAGCCAGACTATTTTTAATGCAAGTCGATGCAGCTGTCCCCCACTTAAAGACAAGACTTACAAACGAACCTGCTCTGCACACATTTTTCCACCATCCTCTGCCCTTTCCAACTCCCCATGCTACCCCTGCACGCATGTATGTGTGCCCGCCCTGTGAAACATTCTTTTCCGCGTCCCTACATACCGAAGAGGTTACTCAGCTTTCTGTGAACGTGATTCTGATCCAGAGATCTCTGCTCTTCTAGCCCCCACGCCATGCCTCCTTAGTAGCTACTGACATAGGACACCATTAGAAGTTCACAAGAGCAGGTGCCATTTATTATTTTTTTAAAAGGAGATTGAGTAAATATGTAAAATTTTTATATGCTTGAAGTTATTTTCAGAGAAAATACATAAGACCCTGGAAACAATGATTTCTCAGGGGAGGGGCCTGGGGAAACCAAGCATAAGAGGATGTTCTCTTCACTGGATACCCTTTTGTATCATTCGACTTAGTACCGAGCACAAATGTTACCTCAGAAAAAGAGGAGGGCACCAACCGACACTTGGTGAATACTGCCTATGTTTCAGTCACTATTGTCCGAGTGTTTTACTATAAAATCTCCTTTGATCTTTGTAACAGCCTTACGTAAAACCCTATCTTACAAAAGGGAAATAGAGTCAGGTGGTATCGTTGCCTAGTTTATGCAGCGAATAAATGGCGATGGGGGACATTCAACTCAGCTATTTTTTTAATTTTTAAAATAAATTTTTATTTAAATTTTTATTTTTATTATTTTTATTTTTACTCAGCTATTTTTTTTTCATTTAAATTCTATTAGCCTTCTTTGGAGAAGTGTCTGTTCATGTCTTCTGCCCATTTTTTGATGTGATTATCTGTTTTGTGAGTGTTGAGTTTGAGGAGTTCTTTATAGATCTTAGATATCAGACCTTTGTCTGTAGTGTCATTTGCAAATATCTTCTCCCATTCTATGGGTTGCCTGTTTGTTTTGTTAACTGTTTCCTTCGCTGTGCAGAAGCTTTTTATCATGAAGACATACAAATGGCTCACAGACACATGAAAAAATGTTCATCATCTTTAGCCATCAGAGAGATTCAAATCAAAACCACACTGAGATACCACCTTACACCAGTTAGAATGGCCAAAATCAACAAGACAGTAAACAACAAATGCTGGAGAGGATGTGGAGAAAGGGCAAGCCTCCTCCATTGTTGGTGGGGATGCAAGTTGGTGCAGTCACTTTGGAAAACAGTATGGAGATTCCTCAAGAAATTAAATACACAGCTACCCTATGACCCTGCAATTGCACTACTCGGTATTTACCCCAAAGAAGCAGATGCAGTACAAAGAAGGGTCACATGTACCCCAATGTTCATAGCCGCAATGGCCACAATCACCAAACTGTGGAAAGAACCAAAATGCCCTTCAACAGACGAGTGGATAAGGAAGATGTGGTACATCTATACAATGGAATATTATGCCTCCAATCAGAAAGGATGAATATCCAACTTTTGTATCAACATGGACAGGACTAGAAGAGATTATGAGGAGTGAAATAAGTCAAGTGGAGACTTGGTCTTATGTCTCACGTGTGAAGTATAAAGAAAATCATGGAGGGCATTGTGAGAAGGAAGGGAAGGGTGAATGGGGGGAAATCAGAGGGGGCGATGAACCAGGAGAGACTGTGGACTCTGAGCAACAAACTAAGGGGTTTGGAGGGGAGGGGGTGGGGGGGTGGGTGAGCCTGGTGGTAGGTATTGAGAAGGGCACGTATTGCATGGAGCACTGGGTGTGGTGCATGAACAATCAATCTTGTAACACTGAAAAAATAAAATAAACATATTTGGGGGGAAAAATAAATAAATTCAATTAGCCAACGTGTAGTATCTCACTAGTTTCATCTCAGCTCTTTCTGATTTCCAAAACCATGCTCAGTCCCAGATTATGCTGCCTGAACTTCAAGTCTTTCAGAAGGAGCCAGGTTTATAAGACAATGGCCGTGAGACTACTTTTTAAAACCTAGAAAGAATACAGTGATGGCCCATCATGTGGTTTACACCAGCATCTGAGGGAATCTTCCTCAGCCCGAGGCTCCTTGTTGAAAACTACTGAGGCCTGCTGCCACTGGGAAGTTGGGCCTCACTAAAGATGGCTCCCCCACCCTGCACCCCAGAGCTGTGCTAACATGGCCGGCTCACACCCACGTGGGGCCTGCCCTGCTCTCCCGTGCTCTTCAGTAAACCAGACTGTCTACCTGGGAGACTTTCCGGTGGAAGTGAACCAACACTCCTAAGCATATGGATTCTTCACTTATCTAACAGTTATTTTTTGAGTGGTCAGGCGCTCTTCATAAGTGTTAGGATTATAGAGGTGAACAAAGCCCTTGCTCCCAGGAGGCGTCTGTCCTGGTGTGAAGAGACGGGCAATAAACACTCAGGCAAACAGGCAAAACATCAGGTAGAAAATACACTGAAGAAAATTAAAATCAGCTGTTCTCATAGAGTGACTGGGTGGCTACATTAGCTCGAGTCACCAAGGAAGGCCTTCTGAGGAGATGGTATTAATCTAAACGACAAGGATGCCAAATATTCCCTGGGAGCTACTGTCCTTAGAAACAAACTCAGGTTCCTTCTGTATGCTTCAGCTCACACCCCAATTCCATTCTAATCCCTTACTTATTTATAATGTGAAATTTGCAGTCCCAGAAGCTAGAGTCGGAGAGGACCCTACAAGTCTTCTTAATCTCATGTCATGATTTTAGGCATGAGAAAAGAAAGACCTGGAGAAGTGAAAAGAGCAGGTCACGTAACCAGTTAGGGGCATGACCAGAAGCTGTGGGTCCTGTCTTTTAGCCCTCATTTCCCACACAAATCCAGATTCCTTCCCCATTTATCTTCTCAGTGTCCATCTCCTCACTAAAGACTCTTTGTCCTGGTGCCTACCACTATGAGTCCACAGACACTAAATCTTCCCTGAACCACATGGAACCTTCTAAGGTGGTATTAGAAATCCTGAAAATACAGAGGGTCCTTGGGGCCAGGGTAATGGGGGGAAATTGTATAACTTCCCACAGTACAATTTTAGCACATCCCAGACATGTTCCAGGTCTGTGCCTGGTTCCTGCCACATCCTCTCCCCACCCACAAGTGAGCCCTAACAAGGGGTTCCACAGTGGGGACCCTCCTGGCTCTGTGAACTCAGTGATCAGTAAAGACCCCCTCTCTTCAGCAATGTTCCCTGATTTAACCAAGTCAGTATGAAAATGTTCTATTCTATGATCCCACCACCTCCCAAAAGGCCTTATAAAAAGATTAACCAGGGCGCCTGGGTGGCTCAGTTGGTTAAGCGACTGCCTTTGGCTCAGGTCATGATCCCGGAGTCCCGAGATCGAGTCCCATATCGGACTCCCGGCTCTGCGGGAAGTCTGCTTCTCCCTCTGACCTTCTCCCCTCTCATTCTCAGTCTCTGTCTCTAATAAATAAATAAATAAATAAATCTTTAAAAAAAAAAAAAGATTAACCAGAGAATTTCTTTAAATAACAAGCTCCCCTAGTACATTTGAAGTATGATCTATGAAAACTCAATCTACATAAAGATTTTATCTCCCCTCTGCCCCCAAAAAGAGGTATTACATCAAGAGCAATAGCATAAACTTGGATTCTTAATGACAGATTTTAGATTCTTGTATTATGTAATGGTTCTCATTCATTTGACACATATGTACTGAACCGCTCTATGCAATACTCTTGTCCAGGTTGCTGGGAGGACACAGCAATACAAAGACACAGTCTCTGCCACCCAGAAGCACACATACACACAACTCTAACCCTGACAGATGTGATGGCGCTAACAGAGGTACGAACAAAGGCTACAGGGGACAAGGGAATGTGAGAGATTGTATCTCAGTCAAAGATCAGAGAAGAAGACAGTAACATTTTAATTGGGTTTCAAGGATGGTTATGATTTATAAACTTATTTCAGAAAAAGGAAACGTCATGCCATGCTGTACAGGAAGCAAGATGTACAGAGAGAGCTCAGGGTAGCTTGATGGTGAGACAAGAAACAGCAAGGCAGAGAAGACAGACCTTGAAAGGTAGACCAAAGCCCTGAATGCAAGAATAAAGTCTGGACCCAATGCATAAACCACAGAACTCCGAGCAAGTTCTGGGCAGAGAAAGAAGATACTCAGAGTTGTGCCTCAGGAAACTCATTCTAGCAGCCATGTCCGGGACCGATCTGACCAGGTAAAGGTAGTCATCAAGGACAGGGTGGCCCATTTTAAAAATCATCACACGGTTCCTGGATCATATAAGGAGGAATAAACTCAAGGGCTACCGTAAAGGTAGAATTATTAGGAAGGGAAGGGATCCATATCCCAGGGAGGGTGTCTGGTTTTGGAAAGTGGGGGCTGGTCACAGGCCTCAGATTCCAGCCTAGAGGAGTCAGCGTGAGTGACAGTAGGTGGTGTCTCTTTAAGGAAGGACAGGTGTGAGATGCCTCATACTTGAGGCAATAATCACGAGTCTACTACATCAAAGCTACCCCAGCTGGACCTCTCTGATGCACGTATGAAGCCTCAGTTATTAATAACCCCTCTCCTGGAGATACACAGAAGTGCTTGTTTTACATGAGGTCCCAGAACACTTCTCAAATTATTACGTATATAGCAGCAGTGAAAGCGGCTTGATTGGGGTGAAGAGCAGGAGCCCGGGGGAAAGCACTTCTGAACGAATGATAACTCAGTAGAGGGAGAGCAACGTTACTCAAGAACGCAAGGGACATTCTCAGTCTTATAGCTGTGCCCTGATGTGAGGAACTATAGGACAGACAGAGGTCTTTCAGTATTAAGAATATGGCCTTGGTTTCCATTCCATGAGCCACACGTGCTGTTTCACAGGCGAGCAGTCACATAACTACCTGTCCAGGGCTCTCTGACGAGATGGTGAATTTCAAGAAACTTATCTTTGGTCTCTTTTCCTGGCTATTCTTTCTAGAAATATATAGGCTGATCTCCCTTCCGGTCAGAGCCACGCTGACATCCTGACATTTGTTCTCAGCCAACTGACCCGCAGAGTCTACAGACATTGCCTTAAATCCGTATTTCCCAGCATGTTTCACAGAACATGAATTTCATGAACAAAGGGTTCTGAGTAAAATAAACTCGGGAAATAACAGATTAAGTAAAATTAAAGATGGTTCTTTGCTATCAATAGGACTCCTCTGAACTTCCTAATGTTAACATGTTCTGGGAACCTCCCAGAATGAGAAACCAGAGGTAGCATCTCCCAGCCTTATTCATCCACAGAACCATTTCTCAACAAAGAGCCTCAAGGAACAAATGACCTGAAGAACATACAAGAAAACCATCAAGGCTGACATTACTCTCGGGAATATCTGTATTTAAGTAGGAATCAGGGATAACAATAAAAGCAAATACCTATTAAGTGCTTACTATTTGCCAGGCACCTTTCCAAGTCCTTTACATATATTAATATATGTAATCCTCACAACAACCTTGTGATCTTGGTA
>CM052807.1:41559728-41581728 GCA_028533885.1 Nasua narica | reverse complement strand
CAGGGATCTTGTTCCACAAGATCCATCTGGAAACCAGGGCTATTGCACTGTGTAGAGTGAACGAAAATACCAGGGGGTTGCGGGGAAGGAGGCAGAGGTATTTCAGAAAGAATTCCAGGCACAGGCACATAAACGAGCAAGAACTCCGGAAGTAACTGGAGTCAGACCGATGAAACTGTCTTCCTCCTCTACACCTGCACCTCTAGCTCACCCTGTTCCCCCGTTGGCTGCTCTGAGCAAGAGTTCCCTCGCTGGGCATTCCCACAGCCGTGCTCATTACAACCACATTAGTGCAACTGTGGGGATGGTAATTAATGTCCCTTTACCATAATGGCCCCAGGAGTCAATAATGATTAGCCCAGTGTTCACATGACATGCTACTCTAGAGCCCTGGGCCGACGCCACTGGGAGACGTGTCTCTGCTGAGAAGCGAAAGAGATATTTCGTAATTGCCACAAGGTTTCCGAGAGGCTTCGGATTTTCGACCAACAATGGTTTCCTAACACACTGAAGGGAAGAAGAACGCATCAGGGGACGGCTTCCCTTTTAAGTCTTCTCATTCGGGGAAACTGTGAGACTCTTCATTCATCCAGGTAACCTTAGGTTAAGCAACAAGGTTACTAAGATGCATATTCTTCAGGCAATTTTAAAGAAGACTCGAGATCATGAACCAAACCCTCATGGACCACCTTCTTACTTCTAGAGCCACCTGGGCTTTTTTAGCTTGTCATTCTCTGGTCTTATGGTCATCACAAATGTAATCAAGAACACTGAGGACCTCACAAGAAGAGAGATGCTTAGACTCTCAGAATTGAAAGAGATCTTCATGATCAACTAGTCCACCACTTCTTACAATTTATGCTTTTCTCTACAACGTAAGACAGCTTATGCTTTCCCTCTTCAACGTAAGATCGGCTCTCTTAGCTCTTCTTGCCATCACGGCACTTTCCAACCTCAATGTAGCCATCTCACTACTGGGCAGAGGTTTTTGGTTTTGTTTTTACTTCAAGTTGAAATATGCTCTCCTGACATTCCTACATCCTGGTCTCCTCCTCAGATATTATACATTATTAGTCTAATCCTTCTTCCACATGGAAGCTCTTCAAGTATTCAAAGACATTTATCATGACTACCTTATAAATTTTAATCTTTGAAGAAAACTTAAGCTCATTTAGTTCCAGAATTTTAACTTAATAGGTGAAGGTACCCAAAGCACAGAGAAGTCAAATTATTTGCCCAATGTCCCACAGCTAATTGGGGAGCAGAGATAACATGTTAAGTCACTTTCCCAGCCCCATGATCTCTTCACCATCCCACCCTGACTGTCATATGTCACATCAGGTTTAACGTCTCCAGTTCCTTCATGTAGTTTTCACATGCCATGACTCCAAGTCCCCTCCCCTTATCTCCTGGCTGCTCTTTCTGGACACCTCCAATTGGTAAAAGGGTACCACCCCTAATTCAACTTGACGCTCTACGTAGCATCTTCCCCATTCCTTGCACTGCCCCTCATCTCTCAGCTCCACACTGCTTGCTTAAGCCCATCACCAGTTAGAAAATAATATTCAGGTCTCCTATAGTTTACAGTTTCAACACTCCAGCCAAAGCCGTATATAATTTGTTCCAAGGAAGAGAATTACAAAGCCACAAAACAAAATATTTTAAACTAACAAACCAGAATTTAAGCACCCAACGTAATTAACTTGGAAACTATGTTCTTATTACAATAATATTGCATTGCTTTGAATAATTTCTGGAACTCTTCAGAGAGAAGGTTAATGAGACATGCAAACAATTTTAGTTTTATCTTTTTTTTGGAAGAAAGGGAGGAGGAGAAAGGAAGGAAGGGGAAGGGAGGAAGGGAAAGAGAGAGAAATAAGTCACCTGGCTTAAGTACCTTCCTTTTTACCAGACATGGTTCAGAATAATTCTGACTTTATCTAAATTAAGATATGGGTCTTTTTAAGTGTCCATTTCAAAAGCAATTATAGGAGAAGTTCCAAAAATAATTTAAGTAATAAGTGGCAGCATTGAATGGCTTCTCAAGATGACTTCTTTGAAGGGGACAGCATTGAATTGGGTGTACAAGTTTTAAAATTCAAACTTTCATAAAATAAACCACACTTATGGGCAAAGTAGTTGCTCTACAGTTAAATTTTTCTAGTTATTCCTTCTCTGTATCTTTCTGATTTTTCTTTTAAACTCTTTCTGGGATGTTCTCTCTCTTCCAGCTCTATGGGATCATTTTATTCTACCCAGGCCCTTCTCACACGGCTTACACTTATCAAAAATATTGATAAATTTTATGACAATAAACAAAATATTCTTTTCCAAAGTATCCTTTAATCAGTCATATCCTTCAGCAGAATACAGATTAATCATTCACATTGTGTTTTTCTGAGTAACTCCCTCTGATGAGCCAACATTTAGCTATCAGTGAGGAGCTTGCAAATATACACTTGCCCTGAACAAGGATATACCTTTGAATAGCAGAGCAAAGCAATCCATTCACTAGTAACAAAAAAGTGAAAACATAACTGGGACTGTGGTCACTTCTAGTCATGGGACTTTGGTGCCAGAACCTCAATTTTTCCACTTTAAAATGGAAACACCACTCTACCTCCAGCTTATCAGGTAAGCCTGATGTGCTCATCAAACGAAATAGTGGATAGGAAGACTATAAAAAATAGGATACAAATGTAAGGTTATATAAGAGGGAAAATTCAGAAAAAAAAATATTAGCATGATTTGAATATCTAAAGCAAGAAACTTGCGTCATTTTGGACCTCACCGAGTGAAAGTATGATAACTACATTTTAACGAGACCCAATTACCAATGGAATACATGGGAGGAGTGCAGATTGCATTCCACATAGGGAGGATAAACTAGGTCAAATGGTCATATTAGTCAATTTAACTTTCCACAGGCCTGAAAATATCCAACTGCCTCTGGATCTGGCTGCACTTTGCCAATTCTGAACATTAATTAAAACCTCAAAGCTTCCATGTGTAAATCCTTGGTAAAGGATTAAACTATAATTAGGAGATGCCACAGCTATTCTGTTTTTCTCTAAACATGCCATCCTCAAGTATACAGTCAGAAAGCCTAGCTCAAGTCGCAGCCAAATTCAGAAGCTCTTCCTAGAAGACTCAAGTCTCCTGGAAGCCCCAGCAAGGCTTAGTATATAAATATGTATGTGTGTGTGTGTGTGTGTGTGTGTGTGTATCACTTAATTTGTCTCTAGGCTGTAGATGGACCCATAAGAAACCTTACTGTGTCTCATCAAGTTCTAATATTACACAGAATCTCAAATTGTTAGACCCAGAAGAAAATTTAGAAGATATCCATTGAGAACTCTCATTTTAAAAGGGCGAAAACAAGCTCCAAGATGCTACCTTCTTTTCCAAGGTGACCTGCCTATTCAGGCCTGGAGTTCAAGTCTTCTGGTTTCCAGTTTGGCCTTCTTCTCATGGTGTCACCAAGGAAAGTGAAAGCAGTCTTAAAAGGCCTATATGTGCATTTTAGCATTCTCATGTCATGTGTCATGCCCTGGACCTCGAAGGTCCCTAATACAGACTGCATCAAATAAAATTTATCCTCATTTTCTGCTTGACTCCTCTTTGAGAAAGAGCCTCAGAACCCCGATGGGCTCAGAGCCATATATTGGCTTTATATGACCAAAGTCATACTCCAGTGGGTTTAATGAGGTCAAGCTGAGGTAAAAAAGCCCTTGCGCCTCTTTGACTTTGACCATGCCACACAGAGCTCATCCACTGCACCACAGTGGTACCTAAAGCAATGATTTAGCAGTATGTCCTGTGTGGGAGGCATCCTGAAGGGCTCTGCCAGAATCTTTCCAGTAAACCAAGAGCCTCGGCACTGCAATACTCATTCTGCCCTCCATATTTTTACAAGGCACTGGATTTCTTAATATCTGTTAACACAATAATAAGAGAGATAGGCTCTCATTTCATCCAACCCTTTCATTGCTAGATGAAGCAGATGAAGTCCAGAAGGATTTGTGGCTTTACCAAGATCAGGTGACAGGGCTGGAAACAGGATACAGGTATCCTCACACTGGATCCAGCATACTGCCCGCTTGCCGCCACGCCTCAAGAACAGGGTTTTTTTTCTCTACTCTCAATTTCCATCCTCCAGCTATTAAGAGCAAAGCAATAAAGGAAAAACAATTCCAGAAAGAAAACCAGAATCCTCGACCCCTTGTTTGTAATTTCTAACTCCAAAATTTCATAACTCTGTAACTGAGTCTTTGGCTTGTCACTCACCTGGTAAGGCCTTCAAGTCCCCCATCCATAAAATGGGCTGGTTCATACCACCTGACTCACCTGATGAGGGAAGCGCCGGAATGTTCCTCTGACACACTCTCTAGTTCATCTGTGGTTGTCACATTAGTACACTCCATCGGCCGGATGGCAAAACCACACATCTTTCAGTCTTTCTCTCGTCTCTTAACCATTTTACTATTTCACTTAGCACTACTGAGTATACACATTTTCTCTTGAAATAGTGGAAACAATTTCTCACAGGATTAGAAACAGTGGACTTGAAAACACTTAAGAGCTACCTAATTAGAGACCAGTACTGGGGGAAAGAGGCAAAGAGGTATAAAAATTAGACAACTGGTGTTACAGTTTGGTAAATTAGGTAGAAATTTCTGACTTTTGCCCAACTTAGAAATTCATGCTTATCAAAAGGAATCCACAATGACCCATCCAATAGAATGCTGTCAATGTGGCAGGCCATGGCTAGCGTATGATTCTCCACTGGACTTTCCAATGGGCTCCTGTGGGATTAAACCCAGAAGAGGTAACTCATTGGTAAGATATCCTACATGTAAATGGTGATCTAGATGATGCTCCAAAATGCTGGTAGAAAAGGCATAAAGAGAAACAGAAAAATAACTAAAGAGGAAAGGACTACACTGTGTACCCCCCACACACTCCATCACCACCATCAGTACCACCAGGCAGCATAATGTGGTATTTTAGAGCAAGGATGCTGCAGTCACAACCTCTGTTCAAATCCTGGACCCATCAGTTTCTACACTGTATGGCAATCTTTTCAAGACACATGAATTATTTTATTCTTGCCAAACTTGGTTTTCTTTTCAAGGAAAAGGGATTTGAAGAATTTTTCAAGGTGTCCTTCGACCTATAATGTCATATATAAAAATATTAAACCATGCTGTCAAACAAAAGAATAAGAAATATCAGTTTCCTAAGCTGTCAAATGCAGTTGTTTTCCCTTATTTCTGTATAGTGATACTTAATAGAGAACCTCAGGAAAAGCTAATTTAAAGAGCACATTGTAATATTAATTTATAATTACTTGAAAAAGATTAAAAGTAGTTTGTCTTCCAGTAAATTAAACATTTGCTCTGAAATGGTGTTTATATCATTAATTTAGTTTACAAACCATTCTTCACAACTCATAAAAGTTTCAAGTTTAGGCTAGTCCCTATCTTAGTTATTTAAATTCTAAATCCATGGTGTTAAATTAATGAGATAGTAAAGTATCTTGAGGACTGACTGATATAAATTTAATATACTTCCTCTTGCCTGCTGGTGGCGAGGACTGTGCTTTGGGCCCTGAGCAGCCTGGGTTGAGCGGCATTCGTGTGAGGGGTAAATGGTGATGTATCAATTCGCCATCTACTGCAATGAAAGGGCTTCTCAGGCCCTCAGGCCTAAGAGAGAAAAAAACAAATTCTGCTTCATAACTGAATATCATGAATTATTTTCATGTGAAATGAAAGAAAATAGAAGAGCACTGTTGGAAGTTGCCCAAAAATCCCTGCTTGAACATAAGAGGGCAGAGAACATTAACTTTCCTCCAAAAAGATGTTAAATCAATGAGCTTTGGGGTGGCTCGGCCACCCACCTGCAGTACCCTTTCACCGAGTGGGGTCAATGTGGCAGGCCATAGCCAGGGGACAGTTCTCCTCTGGACTGACTGATGGGTCCCTCTGGATCAAACCCAGGAGCTGGTCCTCATTCATAAAGTAGCCTACACCGAAATGAATGACAAAGCCTGGACAACGCTTAGTAGTGAGAAGTAGAAAGAAAATAAGAGGGAGAAACAGAAGAGGTTAAGCAAAGAGGAAAGGAATGTGATATGTACTGAACACACACACACATAACACCACCAACAATAGAACCTGTAGTGTGGTGTGTAAGAGCAAGGACACTGGAGTCAGATGAGCTCTGCACAAGTCCCTGATGTGCCACTTCTGAAGTTGTATGATCTCACAAATTATTTAATTTCTGTCCGCGTTTCTTCACCATAAAAAATGTGCATAAAAATAGTACCCACCTCATAGGACGGTTGTGAGGATTAAGTAATTCAATACACTTATAGGACTTAGAATTGCACCTATCACCTAGTGAACCTTATGTGTTAGCTGCTTCTGTTATAATTGCCTGTTTTTTTTTTTTTTTTTAGGTTGCTTAGAGAATGCTAGTTTGCAGAAACTTTTAGATCAGTCTAACTTTTCCTAGTTAGAACCAAACACACTGAGCCTGGGGAAATGCTGCTACTCATTGGCATGTTAAATTCAGAGTCTGAGTCTCCTAATTCCTGGATCTCTGCTTTTCCACAATATCACCAATCCAGGACATTTCCTCTCATTCTCACAATATCCCACACTCCGAAGGCTTGGGAACGTTTGTCTTTGTACTAGGATTGGAAGCCCCTATGAGGTTTTGTGTAGTGAGGAATCACTTAATCATACTTCAATATAAAGTGTATTTCCTGAGAAAGGCAAAAGATGAGCTCATAACCCCATAATTTTAGTCTAGAATAAATGACACCTCAAAATGACCCCCATCCTGACATCCCAGAGCCCTGCTTTGAATGCTCTGTAACTCCCTTGAAAATTCCCTTGTAAAGGGCCCACTCTTGCTTGTGTATTCCTTAGAGAGGCCACCTTTAAAAAAAAAAAAAACTTTTATTGCTACACTACTTCATTTAATGCTTAGATCAGATACCTAATAGGGAATACAGATATACCCAATCACAACACTGAGGTTTACATTATATTTTTTAAGTTTTTATTTAAATTCCAGTATAGTTAACATACAGTGTACTATTAATTTCAGGTATACAATATAATGAATCACCCTTTTGATGTCAATGAAGTGTGCTGAACAGTAAAGCTGTTTCCCATTTAGGGAACTGTGCATAGAATTCAGTAATGGAGAAGGAATTCTTTCTTGTCCTCATGCCCACAGCGTTTCGTCACTCTGCTAGAGGTGAGCCCTACTAAGGTACTACAGAAAATCCAGAGTTACTAGAGGCAGGAGGAAAGGTGCAACTCCCCAGTGGAAAGAAATCAAGAACTTCTAGATAATGTTATTGCCAATGGATTTTTTTTTTCCCTTTTGAATTCCTATTGCCATGCTGCCCATAAACTCACTTTCATTTTAAAAAAACACTGAACAAAAAAAATCCCTTTCCTCTTCCACAGATTAGGGGCTCAATCTGTTGGAATACAGACCTACAGACTATCAAAGCCAAGTGGTAGGACTTTGGCTTTGAAACACCAAGAAAGGTCAAAGGCTGGCTGATCCCTGGGTACACTGATATTTCTTCTTTATGTTTACTAATAATTTTAAGGTGAAGGCTTGCCTTTCTGACATCCATTTTAGCTCATGAGCTGGCAACGCTACTCAGGGGCTATGCCAAGACCAGCGAAACAATGACTGTCAAAGATTTCTCTAGGACGTTCAGCTTTGATCAGGAGCCTTTTCCTTCTTGTGAACTTTCAGACTTATTATAAGAAAACTTGGTCATACATACCCAAGAAACTCTTGCTCAAGAATCCAGAGTGACCTGGGAATGATATCGAGGGAAAAGAACAAGGAGGATTTTCTCCTCCTTTTTGATCTTTCTCTATTTCCTCCATTTGTTCTTCTCGATTCTGGAGTCCTCTATTCTTGCTCACATTTCAGGTGGTCAGCAAAATCTACACATTGGCAGTACCTCCATATACACAGTTCCTATCCCCTCTGTAGCCACCATATGCTTAATTTCACAACTCCCTCCAACACTCTACTGAAGGGTAGCAAAATGGGTGAACAAATGAATTAGTGAGATGGCTTCAGTTACGGGGATTGGGAGTGGAGGTTATGAGGAGATGTCACCCATGGACAAAGGAGTTGTAGTTTAGTCTCCCCGAAATGACTGGCAGATGTCTTCAAATGGAGACTTCCAGAAGCAATTGTATTGAATGGGAGAGAAAGAAGGTCAAAAGAGTGAAGATATTCCAGGGTCAGGCAACAGTTTCAAACAGAGGAGTCAAGATGCCTAGGTGATGATTATGTCTTTAGGGAAGATAGGTGCTTCATAATCACATCATGTTACAGATGTGATATGGAACAGTAGTGGAGGCTACTGACACATTTAAAAACACATCTCTGTTTTCATAAAACCCAGTCAGGAACCACACCTGCCCCTTTCACATAGAAAATAAAGTGAGTTTTTGAGTCTAGGATCCAGGAAAAGAGCAGGGGGACAAAAGAGATACAAAGTGCAAGCAGAGAGAGTCAATTATCACATGGTTTCACTTACATGTGGAGCATAAGGAAAAACATGGAGGACACTGGGAGAAGGAAAGGAAGGGTGAATTGGGGGAAATCGGAGGGGGAGACAAAACCTGAGAGACTGTGGACTCTAAGAAACAAACAGGGTTTTGGGGAGGCTGGGGGATGGGTGAGCCTGGAGGTGGGTATTGAGGAGGGCATGTATTGCATGGAGCACTGGGTGTAGTGCATGAACAATGTATCTTGGAACACTGAAAAAATGAACTTAAATGAAAAAATAAATTAATGAAATAAAATGGGAGTGGATAAAGTTAACTGTCAGGAAAGTTGGTTAGCAACTTTGTTTAATGTGGCTCCTGTAGCATACTCTGGAAGAATGGCTTTCTGGAACCACAGCTGAATGAGAAGACCCCTCTTCAAAAGTATGGTTGAATTTGAAGGGGCAGGAAATGCGTACCAGGAAGTAGTGAAAAGGATTTCATGGACTTGAAAACAGTGCGATGAAATGTATATACAATCAAGGAGACTATACCAAGATGGAAACGCCAACGCAAAGTGCTGGTCAAAGGTTACTAGCCAAACACATATCCTCTGTTTCTAGAGTGTTTTCAACTGTTGCTCTAAATCACAATACTTTATGGCACTGTTGCTAGACCAGGTTAGGATAGAGAGGTCAGGGAAGGATCAAAGTTACTTGTTTATTTAGTTTTAGTTATTTACTTAAAGACACTCGTTGATCTTTTCCAATATTCTAAAATAAGCTTGAACCTTGAGTCAGAATTTGAAGCAAGGTGAGGGCAAGAGTTTATTTAAAACAAACTCTATTTCCCTCTTTGCTTGTCCTCAAAAGGACAGCACCATGAACCCCAAATGCATCCTTCACAGGGAAGCTAAAAGAAACATGTAATCATTTCTCCCTGCTGTACTGTGTGGGGGCTAGAACTCTGCTGTTCCTTCTTTGTCAGGGGATCCTAGTTCTTTCTCTCCCTCTGTAGGTTGATGTTTCCATGGAAACATGCTCTTTAATGCTTCTGAAATTACTGTGCATTTATATCATTAACTCTTTGTTGACAGGGCAGGTCACAAAGTGATTTATTTTCTAACCTCTGAAAAGTAATTCCATTTTCTACCTCTTTTTACTGCAAACTGTTTTAAAAAGTAATTGACACCTGATGTCCCTTTTTCCCCACCAGAGCTCATTCCCTAACCCTTTCTATCTTGGCTTTTGTCTCCATCATTCTACTGGAACCGTTCTTACAAGGTCATCAATAATTCAAGCAAGGTCAACAAAAATAAAATCAGTGGGCTTTGCTTCATCATCATTCTTGACACTATACAGATTTTAATGGTTGACACTCCCACATTTTCAACAAATCTCCTTTCCCTTGTTTACTTGCTGTTTACAACAAAATAATTTCTTGACTCTCCTTATACTTCTCAGGCTAGTTCTCTCTCCTTTTCTCCTTATACTTCTCAGGCTAGTTCTCTCTCCTTTTCTGTCCATTTTCATTGAAACTCCTAAACTTCGGTGCACCCCAAGACTGTTTTTCACCTCTGCTCTCTCCCTCTGAGACTCATTCATAGCCATCGTATCAGCAAATCACTTCTATACCAAGGCGTCCAAAATCTCCATCAGAGGTCCCATCTCTTTCCTGACCTTCAGTTGATTGGACCATTCTACCTGAATGTTCTGATATCAGGTCAAACTTAACAAAGTCAAGTCCAAGCTAAGTTCCTCTTTTAGCAATGAGATCACTACTTCTCATAGTGTTCAAATTCTGGCACAGAATGTAAATAATTTCATCTTTACAGCATGAATGAAGAAAAGAATAAGCTGGATGCTCTTATTAGCTGCATTCTCAGAACCAGTCAAATCAGTTAAAATGTCAGCTGTAGTTTAGCATTATGTGCAAAATAAGCTGATTGATATTTTTCCTCTTCTCAGAATTTTGTCTCCTCAAGGTAAATGAATCTCACATCTGTCTAGCCTATAAGTGAAATTGCTTGGAAGTTGTATTTTTGTTCTGGTCATTCAATTAAAAAAAAACCCTCTAACAATGCTACTATTTATTGAGTACTTGCCAAGCTCTGTTCTGGAGGCTTTGCATTATTTTAAATTCGCACAGCAATGCTATAAAATAATAGATCACATTATAATGGAGGTCCAAGGTTGGTGGCCGTGGCATTTGATCCCACTTAATTCTGAGTGATTCTAAAACCCATATTCCTTCCACTGCCTCATACTAAGAATAATGTTGTCAAGAGAAGCAACGACCAGGAGAAAGAAAAACAAAGAAGTCCTAGACCTCTAATGTGGTAGAACTAAAATCCAAACCCAGATATGAATGGCTTCAGAGCCTGGGCTCTTAATCGTTATTTATACCACCACCAAGCATCAGTTGCCTTTGAATCTCCCTCATGCCAGCCTTATAAGGGAGGTTCTACAAGGAAGAGGGTGAAACACACTGCCTCTCGACAGCCCTAAAAAAGACTGGAGGCACAATGCTGGTCAGGACTTACATTCATAGAATAACAAGAAGACTTCAGACTCTGGGACCTATCAATCTGTCATATTTCACAAGCACTAACCCAAAAAAGTGAAGAAATGGGATTAATTTGCCTTACAGGAAAACAGGAGACGAACCACAAAGCGGTGAGCTTGCCTGGACTTACAGAGGAATTAGTTCTCAGATCACAATCTGGGAAGAACTCAGTTATGAAAGTTTAGGACCATATTCTTGGAGTTCTTGTTAGAGACAGACGATAAGAGCTAGAATATTTATTTGGCTTGGTTAAGATTGGAAAAAGTTTATTCTGGTTTGGCACAGAATATCCAACCTCTCTCTGGACTTAAAATTCAATATTAAGATACTTCTTTGGAGCTATAATCAACTCTCAATTATCTTCAGTAAGGGAGGCAGAACCATACTTATGATCTGAACAATCAAATACAGTTTTCTCAGTATTTAGTTCACCTGCTCCTTCTTTACCTTCTTTCCAGTATGTTTTTGTTTATCTTTTTCCTTATTGGAGGTGTTTTGGGAAATTCAGTAAGGGTCTCTGTTCATTTCAGCCATTCTCAGGGCATGAACTCTTCCTCTAAGTGGATGATTCCCAGTTCTATGTCTGTGGTCCTGACCTTTTTCACATCCCCCATTTCTATCTCTTCTTGGCCATTTCCACTTGATTCCTGATGTTACAAATTCTTAGAGCTAGAGATGGACTTGTTTTCTCTTTCCCCTCAAAACAGTTGACTTTCTAATTTCCTTCTTTCATTGGTATTTACCAAGCACTTGGAATGGTGCCTGACACATAGTGAGCACTCAGTAAATATTAACTATTAATATATAAATACTCCTTTAATCTTGAAACCTCCCAGGTGTTTTTGACAGCTTCCTTTTCTTAGTTTCCCATGCCCAGTGAGTACCTCAACACATCCCTGTTTTTACAAAAATAATTCTTGGGGGGCGCCTGGGTGGCTCAGTTGGTTAAGCCTCCGCTTCAGCTCAGGTCATGATCTCAGGGTCCTGAGATCGAGCCCTGCATCGGGCTCCCTGCTCAGCAGGGAGGCTGCTTCCCCCTCTCTCACTGCCTGCCTCTCTGCCTACTTGTGATTTCTGTCAAATAAATAAATAAAATCTTTTAAAAAAATTCTTACATTTGTCCCCTCCTTTCTATCCCCACAATTTTCATCCTAGACCAGGACTTTGTCATATCACACCCAGACCCCTCCTGGGCCCTCTGCCTCATACCAATCGCCCACCCCCAAATACCACTTGAACTTAATCTTGCTAGACTTTTTAGTGCTATGTCACTACCTACTTGAAACTCTCCAATGGCTCCCCATTATCAAGAGCAACACCCACCTTCAGTCAAGACTCTCTACATCCTGGCCGCATCTATCTATTTGGAGTTCTCTCATCCTCGACACGAACCCTCGCTGAAGCCAAGCGGCAACTTCACTGCCCCCATGAACATTACATGCATTTTTCTACCTCTCTTCTGTTTTCACTCAATTGAATAATCCAAGTCTTGCTCATGTTTATGGACTCAGGTCAAATCTTACCCTCTCTCTACATCTTCCTGACAGTCAAGGTGCCTCTTTCCTCTTCTCTCCTCCTGCCCTTTCAAGCTGCCAGTTTACATTTCAGTATTTCATTCATTACCAACCTGACCTGTCTTGTTGCTTTTTATTACTTAACTTTCTATATGTCTGTATCTTCTTTCCCATGATAGACAATACACTATTAGAAGGTAAGAATTAAATCTTGTCCTTTTATTATCCTTTGCAGAATCCAAACTGGTGCCTTGCTTGTGTTAAGTATTCAATAAGTACTTATTGATTTGTTTTGAACTTCCAGAAGACTAGTCTTGGAAGTTTCTCCTGCTACGTTTTTACTTCCAAGCCCCCCAACATCCCTCCCTTCTATGTTATACACACATACCATTTAGTACAAATTCATGTGGAAGGAAGTGACTCTCCAATTGTTGATTTTAAAGAAAAGTTCTAAAGAAGGTGTATCTATAACCTTTCTTTTCTGAAAACAATGAGACAAAAAGCAGAGTTGACTTCATTCTTGCATGGGTCCTTTAAAAATTTCCCCCCTTTGAATGTTCTCCCCATTACACTGTCCATGAGAACATCTGGACACGAGAATCATATAATATGATAAGAATCATATGAGTATCATATAACCCACCCAAATCTTATTCCGTAAGAAAGAAAAAGAAATATTTTTTTTTTATTATCGTGGCTGCTGGCAATGATTTCTTATAGTTTGGAAACTAAAACCATTGGGGAATCCTGAAACATGTATAAAATAATATCTGCAAGTTCTTTATCAATGTAAATTCATTTTGTTAGTTTAGGGACAGAGAAAAAATAATACTCAGGCACCTGGGTGGCTCAGTTGGTTAAGCATATGCCTCTTGATTTCAGCTCAGGTCATGATCTCAGGGTTGTGAGATCAAGCCCCGTGTTGGGCTCACACACTGGGCATGGAGCCCGCTTAAAATTCTCTCTCTCTCACTCTCTCCCCCTCCCTTCCCAAAAAACCAAACTCATTTTGCTTATAACAATCAGAAAAGACAGTCTTTAAAAAAGAAACCAGAAAAACAAAAGGGAAATGTGTTATTATTTTCCAGTATTTTTTAAAAATCTCCTCAGTGAGGGATGGAGATGTGGAGTCTGCTGGAGATTATCGAGATTATCTCCCTCTCCTCCAATTCTCTCTCTCTCTCTCTCTCAAATAAATAAATAAAATATTTTTTAAAAAAGCAGAAGAGAAAGTGACGGTGAATTTTCAAATATTTACACTAGGATCTTCTCTATATTTGGCTCAACTCCTGATAACCCAGGATGTCAGTATCTGCAGAGATGTCTATGGGTCAGTGCAGTAAATACACAAGTGAATGTTTCATAGATGGGAAATTAAGAGCTGAGGATAGTTCAGACTTTCTCCTTTGTAGACAACACCAGGACATGAAGCAGTAGTCCAGGTGGAAATCAGAAAGTTATTATTAATAAGTCTCTCTGAACCACAGCAGAGGTTTAATCCCTGTGAAAGCAGAAGGAAGTTAATTTGATTAACACTTGCCTGAATTCCCTCATATTTGGGCATCCTAGCATAACCTAGAGGAATTCAGCATTTTGAGTCAATTTCCTTCTGTCTCTTCCAATCACTACCAGGTCACTTTGATTATATAAAATTAAAACACATTCAATGTGATTGAAAGAGAGGAGCAAAATAGCCTGAAGAAATGCAGTGTTTGATGTGTTCAATTACAAAGGGGGTGAGGGGTGGGTGTACAAGAGGGAGAGAATGTGAGGGCGCAAGCACACGCTGGAGAGGAATGAAGAGAGAGAGAGAAGATGAAGCAGCGTGCAGCATACTGGATAATGTTTCCATGGCAACCACATCACATCCACAGAGGACTGCCAAAATAAGTCAAGATCCAAGTAAGTAGGTGTTGGTGGAAAGAAGAGATTAGAACTCAGCAATGGACAAAAACCACTAGAGGATATAAATGATCTTTGTAAGTTGAACTCTTCTTCCCATTTCTTCTTCTAACCATCTCCAAAGCTCCAGTTTAAGTGAGAGGGCAACTGAAGTGTGGCTGCTGCCCAATCAAAATTTCATCCAGGATGAAATTTTCTACCATCCAGGATGGTAGAAAAGAGGCTTAAGAGTCCTCGATAAAGCCAAAGGTGAGATAAATCATTTCCCTATTGCCATTAGCTTTCTTTCACAACTTTTTTTTTTTTTTTTAGTCATTTGCACAGGAGGAATATATTTGTTTTCATTTTTCAGGTGGCTTAAGGAAGGGAAACAACATTAATGAAAATATTATTGGGCATGTAAAGATGGGTACAAAGTTCCTATGTCACCGGTCTAGGATGCTTTCCTGTTGGTGAAATCTACTCCTGTAATACAGGGAGAAGCCCATTGGAAAAATATAGTCAAGACAACCCTGTGGAAATTAGGTGCTTGGAAAGATCTTTTTCCTGAGACATTTACAATTATCCAGCAAAAACTTTAGGGCATCGCATATAAGAACCAGCAAGGCTGCCAGGGTTTTTGTGCTTTCCCACAGCATTCCTGGAGAGCCCCAAGATAGCATTGTGTTCCTCCACACAGCTCTACACTCAGAGGCCACACTGGGTCTCTGACGCTCACTGGGAAGCCTGTTAAATAGATGGGTTTGGTGGGGGCAACCCCAGGGACAGGGTTCAATATGCCTGGAATAGAGTCCAAGCACATGCATTTAAAGCTCCCTGTGGTTTCTTGTGTAGACAAGTATGGAAACCATCCAATGATGCACGCTTCCTTCCTCTCCCACTGCCCTGGGAACTCCCCTACTTTGCAAAGAGTAGGGAAGCAAGCCTTTTCTCACGCCCAGAAGTGGCAGATTCATCAAACCTAGCAGAGTTGCCCTCATGCACTCACCAGGCCAGAAAAACACCATTTGGCATTAAAAAATGAATCTGAGCCCAACTACTCTTGGAATCACTCTTGTATAAATGTTGGTGGGATATGGGGAAGGGGTGAACTAGGGAGAAAGAGAACACAGTTTACACCAAAGGGCTTAGACGGAAAGCAAGAATAGTTAGGTCCTAAAGTAAAATCAATAGCTAAATTTTGAATGAGAAATAAAAGCACTCTTTATTCTCCTATCAATCCACAGAGGTAACTCCCTGCATCATATAGCCTTGCCATAAAAATCCCAAGAAATTAAAAAGATCCCTTGATATCGCTTATCTCAAAACTTAGTTCTTGTACCTCTTAACACCATCCTTCTGATTCAGATTTACACAACCCAACATTTGAGGAATCTCTTCCCGAACTAATGCCTACAAAATAGTAAAATTTATGAGGTGAGGCATCTGACGAGAGCAGTGTCAAGTTAATGCGACAAATGATCACTGAGCCCTAATGTATGTCAGGCACTGTGAATACAGAGAAAGGTAAAAGACGTTAATCGCATCTCCCAAGCACTTACTCTGTTACAGATATTTTGCATATGTTACCCATGTAATCCCACATCACAGATGAGGAAACTAAGGCTCAGAAAGGTGACCCATTTTGTCAAAGTCATATAGCTATTTAATGACAGAAGGGAATTAAAATTGACATTTGTCTGATCCTCAAATTATACTTTTTTAACCTACTGCGCTAGCTCTTTCCTACCATTGGGGCTACAAACAGAAATGCATATATAAAAATTAATACTGCTGACCACAGGTCCACTTTTCCCCTCTACTTCAATCCCCAAACTGGTACCAAGGGCACATGGATTTATCATGAGGGAAAAAAATGCCTTTTCTGGGCACCTGGCTGGCTCAGTCAGTTAAGCATCCGATTCTTGGCTTTGGCTCAGGTCATGGTCATGGGATCAAGCCCCGAGACAGGCTCTGCACTCAGTGGAGAGTCTCCCAGAGAGAGAGTCTCCTCTCTCTCGCTCTGCCCCTCCCCCTGCATGCATGTATACTCGCGTGCACACACACACACTCTCTCTCTCAAATAAATAAATAAATGTTAAAAGGAAAAAAAGAATGCCCCCTTCTGAGAAGAGATGAGAAACTTTTGTCCCTTTGTACAGGGGTAGGGAAAGTGAAGACAACATTTCCATAAGTGAAGCAAAGGAATATATATATATATATATGTATATATGTATAATGTATGTATGTATGTATGTATGTATAATGTATGTATGTATGTATATACACATACATACACACACATGTCTCTCTTTGCCTGTCTTCATTTTTCCCCTTTGATCAAGCTTGAGGCTTTCTATTTTGGGTGTGTCCCCAAAGTTTTATACTTTATACTTTATATATATACTTTATACTATATAGACTTTATTTATTTACCTATCTATTTATTTATTTATTTATTTCAAAATGGAAAACCATTGCATGAAATGTGCATCATCACCTCTACTCACCCCCCTCCTCCTTGCCTTCTAAATACTGGCCTGTCACTGTCCCCTCTTTCATGAACAGAGCATAGAAGTAAGTGACCCCTGGGTGTTATACACCACTAACGAATCATTGAACACTACGTCTAAAACTAATGATTTACTATATGCTGGCTCATTGACCATAATAACGAAAAAAATTTTTTTAAATAAAAATTTTTTAAAAACACACATGAATTGAAAAAAAATAAATAAGTGACCCCACAAGTACAACATGTCATGTACAGTAACACCAGGAAGTGAGAGCACAGGGGAGGACACACAGCAGCTGTGTGGGGAAGGAGCTTATGGCTTCACAAGGGGGCGGAGCTAGTTTAGTTGGGTCTTAAAGAATGAGTTCACCTGGAAGAGAAGAGAGGGATGGAAGCCTAGAGAATGTAGCATGTGCAAAGGCAAATGTCTGCAGAAACGATGACACTGTGGCTTCAGGACAGGAAGGAGGAAAGGGAATAAGGTCACTGTAGTCAGGAAAAGCAGTGGCAAGATTTAAGCCTAAAAAGACAGACTGAGGTCATTTACGAAGGTCTTGAACATGATGCTGCATCTGTATAAATAAGTACTCAAGAAAAGTTTTCAAACAAGGCAGATAAGTGGATCCAATTAGTTTTTCTAATTAATTTTTTTGTTAAGAAAAATATGCTTGGCATGAAGACAAGTTAAAGGGCTCAGAGTCTAGATAACAGAAACAATGTGAATGTGAAACATAGTAGTGGAAACGGTGATTGAATGCCGAAAGACAATCTAAGAGACTATTGTGAACCAAGTAGATGGATGTGGAATGTGAAATGTAATGGATTTAACTGCATTTAATAACTCCATTGTTCCTTCTCATTATAGGGAGAAAAAGCACAGCTCTGAGCTCTGCCAGCCACTCTCAAGGTACGACACCTTGCATTTGTGACCTTTCTTATTATAACTGTCATCTCCTTAGGACTTCAAAGTCAGCAACGCACTGACTGGTCCTAACTCAAACTGGAAGAGGATGGAGAAGGAGCGTTGGGAGAGTCGAGAAGGAAACGGAGCTTGCGGTATAAAATAAAGACCTAGAAGGGAGGGCAGAATAAGCATTTTCCGGCTGGAAGAGCATGGTGGCAGAAGTATGGAGAATGACCACAGGGGCCAGCAACCCCTAAGTAACCTTTGATATGTCTGATAAAAGTTACTTAACTACTTCGAAAGCCATTCTTTCTTCAGATTTGAAAATTCTGCTTTCTTTCACCTTTTTGGAGACCCTTTAACTACTTTCATTCTTCTTGCTCAGGCCCTCTCAAAATCACTGGCATCTCTCTTACGTGGTGAGAGACAAGATGGTATGATTACCTCAGTAATTTTTCCAAAGTCTACGCCCTGGCCTCCTCTCAAATGTTAGCATGCAGAGATGCCAGCACAAACAATTGGCCAAAGTTGCCCCAGGTGATTCTAGAATCTGCGTCCACCACACAGCCTCACCCCCAACGAAAACTTCTACTTCAGTGTGTGCCTGACCTATGCTGAGTGAGAAGAAAGACTGCACACCAATTTGATACTTCAGCGAACTCATATGGACTGAGGCTCCCTCTCATTACAGTGTTGTATTACCAGACCACATTTAAGTCATGGCTCACTGCGATTCTGGCTGTATTTTGCAGTGCCCTTCCATTCTGTCTTTCTGCAAGTCAACTCTTCATTATCGGCACTAAATGGAGGACAGGGAGGGCATACGTAACCCAAATCAACAGATAACTCCAAAACTTATCGTAGGCGAAGGGTTCAAAATTCTCTCGCAACGAGCCTTTTACAAAGCTGTTATCATGAAGCAAAACTCAATGGTGCTTTCGCTGTTCTCTTCGCTCCTCCACATCTGCTGGTGGATGTCCTAACAAGCAGCAAAATGACCGAATCCCAGCAGGAGGGGTAAGGGTGAAAATCGAAAGACCTAGAAACTTCACAAAGTGGATAATAAGTGCCTGAATGATGGGCTCTTAAAAAATCAGGCCCTGGTTGATGAGGCTTTATTTTTTTTCCCCCTACATGCAATGAAGACAAATCATCAAGCAAGTTTTCTCCAAGATGTAAATTCTGAGTTGCCATGAATTACTCCCACAACTCAGGAGAGAGGCAAAGAATGGGAAAAGCCTCAATTTTCACTTTTTAAATGTGTAACCATAACCTTAAAATTCATCCAATTCAGGAAGCAGCTTGTCTCTGAATGTGGTGAAAAAAAAAAGTCTATTGAGTCTATCAGGGCTTCTGACACACTCACAGATGGTGCAATTAACATCTAGCTCTGCCTGTATTCCTAGCCTACCCTTTTCCCCCTTGTCACTGTACTAGCTTTGAGCAACACCTGATTTCATCTTCCCTTTTGTTCTAGTCCTTGTTTTCTCTTCTGTGGGTGCTGTAGTCACTGGGGGTGGGGGACTTCATTTTTTTTGGCAGTGACATTCTGAGAGCAGGGCCTAGAATGGAAAGGCGGGAATGATGGCCCAGCCTCCACGCTCCTCATCCCTGAAGTTTTTTTTTCCCCCCAAGATTGTGCTTAGGGAGGAAATACCCACCAATGAAGCATCACCTTTTAAAGAAATCTGAAGCAAACATGGCTCACGTGAATACGACGCCTGTGCGGGGAAAACACAGTATCGGAGATAGTATTTTCTGTACTTCCCTATGCATTTCAAGAATTTCCCATCTGAAAAATGTTTCACTGTAGGGAACAAAGACAGCAAACCTATACCCAGTCTATTGTTCCACAGTTAAATAAAGCAGAGAATGTTGATCCTAAGAAATGCATTCTGCTGTTAACATGGTTTTTACTCCAGCTGGAAACTAGGCTTCTGTACCAAATTCAACAAGAGCCTCTGAAACATGCACCAAAGTAATAGATCCGGTTCACTTTTCCATCTCACATGTAGGGTGATAAATAAATAGACCGCTCCCCATCAGGTAGGTAGTGTTCCTAAGTGAGAGGCTGGGACCTTATTCAGATGTAACCACCGTCACCCAGAATAAGACGGTGTCTTCCAGCTTTTAGCTTTTAGCCAGAGGTCACCTCTCCACATCATTATCAGCCTGGCTCCATGGTTTATGAGGCAATGAATGCATAACACGCACCACTAACGGAGGCACATGCACGCTGCCCGGCACTGACGCTGCCCGATGCAGGAGGACGTGATTTTACATTCAGGAATGTCTCCAATGCCCAACAAGTCCCCACCTGGTGACAACAACGCAACCCTCCAAAGCAGAGTCCCTGTGCAAGAACAAAGCATCAGGAAAACAAATGCCTTTTGTGGAGGCTTGAAAACAATAACTGCAGTTGCTCTGATAGCGTAATATCACTTTTGTATACAATAAAATGACATATGTGTGTCTGAATAAAATATATTTATAACATTTTTTTTAATTCATAACATTTTTAAAGCCTGGAAGAAAACACCCCAGAGGTAACAGTATTAGCTCTGTGTGCGATAAAAAACTCTTTGCGTTCTTCTCATACTTATGTAAAACTTCAAGTGTGAGTGTGTATGTGTGTGTGTGTATAAATTATACTTTATAAACCAAAAAAGGAATCTACTTTGGTCATTGGCACAGTATATTACACAGTAAATGAAAATTGCTACTGTATTATGTAGAAACTTGGGAAAAAGTCCATCCATCACAAGATCACCTGAAAAGCATAGTAAAAACTAGATGTATGTTGTGATGGCAATTGTATAAAAATAGATATTCATGAGGTCAAAGGTTAGAATAAAATTAAAATACTTATGTTACAGTGGTCGGACTATATGAATTTTCTCTTGCCTCCAATTTCCCTACTGCTTTTATCAATCTTTCAATCTATGCATCATCTTAAAAATAATGCAATTATTGTCTACCGACAGATGACTGGATAAAGAAGATGTGGATTATAAAATGGAATATTACTCAGCCATCAAAAAGAATGAAATCTTGCCATTTGCAACAGTGTGGATAGAACCAGACAGTATCACACTAAGTGAAATAAGTCAGTTAGAGAAAGACAAATTTTATACAATTTCACTTGTATGTGGGATTTAAGAAACAAAACAGATGAACAAAAGGGGAAGGGAGGGAAAAATAAAATTAGATGAAAATAGGGAGGCAAACCATAAGAGAGGCTTCTGGAAATAAACTGAGAGTTTCTGGAGGGGAGGCAGGTGGGAGGATGGGGTAACTGGGTGATGGGCATTAAGGAGGGCATGTGATGTAATGAGCACTTGGTATTATACGCAACTGATGACTCACTAAATTCTACTCCTGAAACTAACAATAGAGTACATGTTTACTAAACTGAATTTAAATAAAGAATAAAAACAATATGCAATCGCTACCATAGCCTGTTAAGTCAGTTTATTATGGGTTAAGACCAAGTCCCTCAAGAGTGGGGATAAGTTGGCTCTGAAAGTAAACTAATAAAATTCAACCCATCATGGCTGATACAGGTTTACATACGAAACCACAAAGGCTGTGGAGTTAGGAAGACCCGAGCTCATGTCCCACCTGTGATGGCACTGTGATGCAGATCTTGGATGAGTTGGCCTCGTTGAGGCCCCCTCTCCCCACATACCCATGATGCGATGATGTTTATGGGGAGTGGGGTGGGGGGACACGGAGTAACACATCTATACAGCCTAACACTAATAGGTAATTAATAAATGGTTGCTACTTGGACCTCCTAAGCCAAAATAGACTAAGCAGAGCCTGCATCTCTTACCAAGGTCATTCTAAAGGTATAAGACATCTGCAAAAGCATCAAAGGAATTAACAGGACTTTGTTTAATAGGACTCTCCGAAGAAAGACTGAATTGACAAAGGAAATTTGACTGTTTGAAATCTATAAAAGAACCAGTGCATATGAACTTGCCAATGACTTTTGTAGCACTGTAGAGGACTACACCTGGAAAGACATAAAAATGTTTTTTTTCTTGTACAAATACATTTGGCAGGTAAGACTGGGATT
>CM052807.1:41541861-41559228 GCA_028533885.1 Nasua narica | reverse complement strand
TTTGTTTAATAGGACTCTCCGAAGAAAGACTGAATTGACAAAGGAAATTTGACTGTTTGAAATCTATAAAAGAACCAGTGCATATGAACTTGCCAATGACTTTTGTAGCACTGTAGAGGACTACACCTGGAAAGACATAAAAATGTTTTTTTTCTTGTACAAATACATTTGGCAGGTAAGACTGGGATTGAGATAGGTATATCATAACTTTAGTGACACCAGCCCCTCAGACCAGGTAATTTGCTTCTTTTCTTGTGGTCTAGACCAGGGAATCTAGTTCAGGGTCTACCAGGGAATCTTCTAATAACTCAGTATGGCAATTCTAGCATTTCAATAAAAGAGGAATTCTTTGAAGAGCAGCAACATGCAATCTGTGTGAGGGGAAAATAGGGTGGGAGATGTTAGCACACTGGGACTCTTAAAATGTCACCTGCATAATAAACATACAACCTAAGTAAAACCAGTGGATTTACTTGCCAGAGTTCAGAAGGGGCAATTGGCAGGAATTTTAAGAAAGCCAAGTACTCTCCCCCTCTCCTCTTGGTCTATGAATTCAGCTAACTGTGGAACTTCCCTACAAGAAAGAGACTATAACGAGCAATCAACCAGTAGAAAAATCTTTCTAATAGATATTTTCAGTGAATATTGGAAGTTCATTAAAAATATCTACAAATTCTTTATCACTTCCTCTTTCAAGAGGTAGTCTATTTCTCCCGTCCTCCCCCAAACTGGGTAGAGTGTGCTTTGACCAAGACAATACAGAAGTAATACTGTGCCAGGTGGAACTAGCCACTGTGCCTTGAGGAAGCCCAAGCAGCAAATGGAGAGGTCTATATGGAGGAGAATCGAGTCCCATGTAACAGCCATCCCCGGTTTGCTAACTATCGGAGTGTGCCATCTTGAAATTAGATCCTCCAGCTCTGGTCATTCTAACTGATGCCACTTGGAGCTAAAATAAGCTCTCTCTGTTAGCTCTTCCCGAACTGCCAAACCATTAGACAGATGATTGTTGTTATTTTAAACTAGTAAGTTTGAAGGTGACTGGTTATGAAGAACTGATCATGGAAACTGTTACTAACTGGCATCTGGTTAATACATCAGTCTGTTATGTTTTGGTTAGGACGGATTATTGCCCTGACACTGATTCAGAGAATAAAATCCAGATTGGGGCACTAGAAATTCAGTCAATATAATTCTATCGAAGTAAAAACTTGTTTAGCTTCTGCTCGAGTACCCCACTAGCCTCCTTCTGCAATACTTTTTTATTCATTTAATCCTGACTTAACTCATATTCATTTAACTGATATCAAACAACTATTATGCGTTAGGCTCTGGGGATTCAGTGGCAAACAAGACAGACACCGTCCCTGCCTTCACAGGGTTCTTGTTCTGGAAGACAACAAAGTTTATCTCACCAACTGCAACAGCAGTATCTGCTCTAAGTGAATTTACGACCATGGCACAATCCAGGCCAGACCACGGTGGAGGGTCATTGTGCTGGGGAAGGCCGGCCTAAGGCACAGTAAGTCCAGAATGGCTCAGCCGAAATCTGCATGTTGTTCTTCTGTTATCAGTTCCTACGGCTTCTTCCCCAGACCAGCACTCAAAGATCCAGGGGAGAACTATACCCACCCTCCTGAAGACAACCTCAGTTCAGGGCTCTCCCAACAAAACACAAATGCAAAGTAAGGCAGAGGTTTAGATTTGCCAGGAGAAGAATCCTTGAGGGACTCTTGAAAAATCCGCATGCGACTCCTTTACCAAAGAAGGGTAGCGTCTTTGCTATACAAATCAATACTGGTCAGTTCAAACTCTGAGAAGGTTTTACGTTTTTGTTTTTTAATTTGAGTAATTTCAGCAATTCAGAACCTGAGCAATTTGCCGACTAATAATCACTTTAATTAAGATTTGTATAATGAATGTCTTATGACTCATGGATCTCTTTCATGTACCTCACAGTTCTTTCATTATCATTCCCACGAATTGTTTTCCATGGGGCTTGGGACAAACCCTCCGCAGCTTCTACCATCATTCCCACAGTAAGAGAATTAGAACTGTTAAAAATGTCTAATTTAGGGACAACCGCGTGGCTCAGTGGTTAAGCGCCGGCCTTCGGCTCAGGTCATGATCCCAGGGTCCTGGGATCGAGCCCCGCATCGGGCTCCCTGCTCAGTGGGGATCCTGCTTCTCCCTTCTATTCTGCCCGTTTCTCCCCCTGCATGTGCTTGCACTCCATCAAATAGGTTTTTTAAATCTAAAAGTAAATAAATAACAAAAAACTTTTGACTAGTTCAAAAATATGCTTGCCAGGATCTTTCCCTGAAGAGAGAGTCTCGAGTATTTACTTTTTAGTTGATTACTTTATGTACCCATCAATCAAAACTGCTTCGATCCAAGGAGCACTTCATCGCACGACAACACAGCCAGAGCACGCACATGGCCTCTGTTTGCTCGGAGACCTATAGGCTTCCTGGTCTGCTCTCGGGCTCCTGTCTTTGGTGGATCAGGGATAGAAGAAAACATCTAGAATGAAAATTGTCCCAAGAGGCGATGCACTAAACCAGGAAGCACAGCTGTGAAATGAGCATTAGGATTTTAACACAGGCATAGATCCCAATCTGCCCTCCGTGGAGGTCCACACACCAACAGCACAAGTCCCTCCATCCCTGGGAGGCAATTCTGGTTATAAACCAGGGATTCAGCTCACTTCCAATAGAGAGCACGGGCAAACCCAGGAAAGTACGGACCAGCACTGAGAATTGAAAGTACAGTGTTGGATTTCCATCTCCTTCCTCTCTATTCTCTTAGACTCTGGTCTCCCAGGTCCCTCTTCTTCCTTAGTTTGATGCCCCACATTGTTTCAGCCTGTCCCAAGTTTCCAGATTCAGAGTTCTCTCAGGCACTTTGGGCAAGGTGTTCTACATTCACTATTTGTTCCTCCCTTCCCTTCGTATGTTCAACTCCCGTGCCTTAGAGCTAAGGTGTCAGCCAGATGAGGAGGAAAGCAAACTACACGTTACATTCACACCACGAGGAAGGACTCGCTTACGAGTGTGTAGCAAGGTCCCTGCACAGATGCGGGAGGGTCACCAGGACACGAACATGGTCACTTCGTGTTTTCATCATGATGGATTTCTAGCACATGTCAGGAAAAGGTTTTTTTTTTTTTTTTTCCAAAGATTTTATTTATGTATTTGACACAGAGAGAGAGATCCCAAGCAGGCAGAGAGGCAGGTAGAGGGAGAGGAGGAAGCAGACTCCCCGCTGAGCAGAGAGCCACATATGGGGCTGGATCCCAAGACCCTGAGATCATGACCCAAGTCAAAGGCAGAGGCCCTAACCCACTGAGCCACCCAGGCGCCCCGGCAGGAAAAGGTTTTGAGGAATGAATACCTTTTCCTAATTTGCACCAATGCGACTTGTGGGCTAAACGGTTCAGCAAATCCCTGATAAATGATTGCCTTCCCAGGGGTATTAATGTACTCAAACAAATTTCTGATTGGGCAGAAGCTTTAGGAAGAGATTTTGTGCAGTGAATGGGCTTCTCTTTAAGTGATTCCACTCATATCAGGTGAGCTGGAGGAGGGACAGAAAGGCTAACGGGCCTTATTTGGCTGTAACAGTGGACCTCTTCCTGGGCCCCCACTCCTCATGTTTCTGTTGCTCCTAAGATACTGCTGTTGTCTTGCAACCTTGTAATTTTTCTATTTTTCACCGTAATAAATCAGAAAATGCAGTTAAGAGAAAGAATGTCACCCTCCAGAGGTAACCACATTACTGTGTTGGCAATTTTCTCATTTTCCACGAATACGTAAATGCAATAGAAATATAGATCACATTATACACAACTGCTCTATTTTCACTTAATACTTTCATCTCTTCCCCTACACACACACACATAAGAATATGACATATTTTTTAAAACTCATAATATTTCGTTGAATGGTTAACCAAAATTTGATCAATTTCATAATGGAAATTTAACGTTCCCAATTTATAAAAACTAGATAATCACTTTCCTCTGCATGGCTTTGTGTAGTTAACCTTTTCTTTATTTTAAATAAGGTTGACCAAAACCTCAATCAGTTACCCCCAGCTGCCTCTTCCCACCCAAAGAACACATATACACATAAACAAATGGGCGCAAACACCCTTAATTGGGTACATGTCTCTATGCAGTCACTCCTATTCGCAATCACGTTCAGATTCAGACTTAAACTCACACAGAAGCCCACCCGGAGTACAGATTCAGGCATTTACTTGCCTCTGTCATCCAAAGTGAGGGACAGGCTGTGGCAGGACAAGAGGTGAGCAAGAATGGAGACAGGGTGGGACAGGAGTCTGAAGGTGTGGGAGAAATGAAGTCAGGCAAGGATTTGTCAGCGACATAAGAAATAATGGGGTCACGCCAGTGGCATCTCCAGTTATGTGAAGAGAAGACGGCATCATGGGTCCCAGGTAGGGAAGGTGTGATGGCGGACACTGGGAGGCCAACAGTGAGGTCTACGCTCCAAGGGCACAATGGAGTGAGAAAGACCTCACCAGATAGGTAGCCACTCGGCAGCCATGCAGAGCCAGGAGAAAATGGCCCCCAAGGGGTCTCAGCGGAGAACAGAGCCATAGGTGAGAAAAGAGAAAGAGTGGAGAAGGGCTGATAAAGAGAGGAAAGCTGCCGTCCCTGTGGAACACGCTGTTCAACTGGCCAATCCCTACACGTGCGTTACCCAGCATCTCTCGAGGACTCAAACCAAATCCTGACACAACCTCCAGACAACCTCTTATTCTGCTCTCACCTGTGTTCAGAAATATGCTGAAGTAACACCTGCAGCATTACAGTCCTTCTTGGTCACCACACCATCCTTGGGTGCCATGCCAACCGGAGAAGGACCCATATACCCACCTAATCTGGGCCCCCCATCCCTAAATCCTACTGGCACCATCTCCAAGTAAACTCCTTGCCTCACACTCAGATTCCCCACTCCATCTATTCCCACGAGATTTCTTCTCCCTATTCATTTCCATGTGTATCTCTGCAAATGGAGATAAAACAGTATGCGCATCGCAGCTCTGCTGTGAGGATTAAATGAATTATTACATGTAGAAAAACTGACAACTTTGCCTGCGGTCTTGTAAAAGCTCAAAGAATTTAACTATTGTTACAATTATTTCCGTGTTTATAAATAAAATGCATGTCACTGACACTTGTCATTCCTCATCTTTTACTTAGCTCCAAATTTTGAGGAGCCAGTTTCCTCTTATCTGACAAATCAGTGCCAGATGAACTATCTCAGTGGAACATTCCCACAACTTCCCAATACTTCCTTAGATTCTCCTCCGATGCCCACATGTCATCACACCAGCATACCTTGAGTGAACCATCTATTTTTTTTTCCTTTCCCCTGATGGTAATATGCCATTTCTACCCATCTTTGCATATCCACAGTTCCTCACACAGTGCTTTATACATAGGAAATACCTAATGAATGTTGAATTTTATCCTTCTGCTCTCCCACATTGGCTAATCCCCATTACGCACTATCTCTTTAACCTCTCCATTAACCACAAAGCCATTTCATGAGCAAATAAATATCATACATTCTTATAGTTATTTGTAGTAATCATCATGTCTATTATTTCAGGTTCTTTGGACAAGGTACTCTAAAATACACTGGAGGAAACACTCCCAAACCAATCAGACAAAAAGGGAGTGGACAATATGAGGCATACTGCCTTGTTTCCTCTAGATCTATAATTTAGAAGTAATTTCATGACAGCAAGGCACATGAGCATGTCCACAAGGATTCCAAAGAAACGTAGTTATACTAGAGTGAGATTAAGTCTGTAAAAACAATTCAAAAAATTTTTTAAAAATCCATTGTGTTACCTATATCCCTACCTAAAACCTGGTCCTAGCACCAGTCATTTTTACTTCCACTGAAAATGGCCCATGAACTTCTTCACATTGAAAGTCACCAATGAGATCTCCCAAATAGTTATTTTGTGCTCAGTCCAAATTTCTGTTCACTAAAGGAATTATTTTCAAATAAAGTAGAGAAGCTCATAGTTCAGAGAACTTCAATAAAGATAGCTAAAGACATGGAAATAAACCCTTTGATGAACAGTGTAAGAAACTGGAGCTGTTTAATTAGAGAAGAGGGGTAGAGAGGTGATGAGATTTTTGTCTTCAAGTTCATGAAGGGTTGTTATTAGCACTGTAGTAATCATTTGCTATCCATGCCAGGAGTAGGCAAAACAGGAGAAAATAAATTAAGTTACATCAGGAAAAATTTCAATTAGACATAAGGAAGAACCTTCCAGCTGATTAATTACTAGAATGAACCACTTGAGGGAGGCTGTCAGTCTCCATCTCCAGAGGGCTCCAAAGAGACAATTAAAAATCTCCATTTTGAGAGGCTCTGGAAATCATCTACCTATAGGCACAATGACCTCTAGAGGTCCTCTCCAATTATTTGATTTGATGACTCTTACAGTGTTTGCTGATCACAGAAATACATTGGAACTGGCAAAAGGCTGAGGATCGATAAGGCTGAGGAAAAGCCGGGATTAGCAGTAGCATTAAATACTGATTAGACATCAGAAGTGCCATCCTCCAATACGATCATATTTGAGCCCTGTCAAGATCAAAAGAAAACTGCTTAAGTCCATACTTTCCCAGTCAGAGACGAAATGGTCAGAAATGAAATCAAGTTTCTTCCAGTGACCTAAGCAGAACTCAATCAGTAGAGAGCATAAAAAAGCCAAGGCAGACTCATATTTGACCATATTTTCCAGTACACCAACATGGCTCCTACAGATCTAAATTCCCAGCTTTATGCTGTACCACTCAATGGACAACAATATTTCCCAAGTAAGTCTCACATGTTTCCTCCTCTAGCCTGAGCTTATAAATCCACCCCTCCTCCCTCCAGACATGTCTGAACAAAGTCCGAACTGTCTTTAAAATCCCAACACAGATGCCACCTTCTCTGTAAAGATATTTACCAAAATCCCCAAGCTGGAGTACACGTCTCCTTCACCTTATCACTGCATTTGGACCTTGTCACTGCACCCATCAGAGCTCTGTGATCCCTGGTTGCCTTGGCTGGGCATAGCTATAGTAGTAAACAACTGGCAGTCAACTATAGAAGGAGAAATGTGGACCTGCCTCATCACAGACCCAGATAGTAGCTCCCATGGCTGTCTTCTGTCCCTTTGATACAGGCTCTCTGGACACATTCTCCTTTCTCCTCCACTCAGGAACCTGCATCACATTCATTCATTATGCCTTGCCAAACCTCTTGTCGAGCCTGGCCATGGAATGGAAATCAAGTCTCTCCAACCCTTTACTTCTTGCTGCCCATAAAGGCATACATTCGTCCCTTTCTGTTCAAAACTATTTTTCTTAATCATGAAGGGCTTGTAGATAAGTGGGAATAAAATTTTAAAACACAGACTGTAATAAAAATGAAGATGTTCCTATGATTTTGGTTTGGCTCCTTGGCTTATTCCCTCCTGAGATGGTAAATGGAAGTCTCGTTCTGCTTTCATTCCTGAAGAAACTACCAAGTATCAAGCTGGTCATCTCACACCCTATTAATGAAGACCTGATACTTCCTTTTACATCCTAAAGAGATTTATTCAAAGAAGAACAGCAGATCTACCCTATATCAGGTGGCATCTTGGAAAATCTCCAAACTGGACAAGAGCCAGTTAAGCAGGGCTTCTCATACTCTGTGAAGGATGTATTTTAAATGATAGTCTGTGACTCTGGAGAAGCTTCTGATCCCATATTCCATATTCAATCCCTAAATCTCCCTCAATTCAACAGCTATGACACCAAAGAATAATAAACAGAACTGAAGATACTATGAGATGTCCATTGGAGATATATTTATATAGTTTCCAAGGCATTAATAGCATCTTCCCATAGTGTTTAGAACATTGCAGTTATCTAAAGAAAAGCTAAGTAGTGTCGTATCAGTGAATAATTAAATCAAGGCTTTTTTTTTTTTTTTTTGAACACTTAGCAGATCCCTTGCATGAGTGTATGGCAGTCTTAAAGTCTGAAATTTTTATTCAGCACCTATTTGGTGCTGTTTGGTGCAGGGTATGGGCTAGGTGGAAAATGTAAAAATACATAAAATATGGATACTTGGTGGACAATAGAGTGAAAAAATTTGATTTAGGTTTTTGGATATTGCGGGGGGGGTAGTTATTTCTATTCAATGCTGAAAAAAAAGAAGGAATGGAAAAGATAAAACTCTTTGGCTGAGAAATGATGCACTGAGAATTAGGAACAATTAAAATACTGAGCAAGTTTACTGGGTGAAAGGAACAGGCTTCTAGAGCTCCCACAGCACACTGGTAGAGAGCATCTCTGGTGTGGAACCAAGCTGAGTCCCCAGGCAAAGCTGGAAGACCAGTGGCTGCAGTGTTTCGGTGTGCAGGCACCAAGGAAGCAGGAGCAAGGCAAGAGTAGGTGGAGATTCAGCAGACAGAGAGTCATGCCAAACTTAGCCCAGCCATACCAGACCAAAAGGTCAACAGCAACAAAAGGAATAAGGTTGCCAATTTACCACTGCCCATCAGAATTTGTTTTGGAACTGAGCTAGCAATTATAAGATTCTTTTTGACAGGTTGGGGAATGAGGAGAGTCTATGTCCTCCCTTTACCCCAACCCCCCATGATTTTTATCCTGCCACACTTAAAACAACTCTGTGGGAGTTGTAGTACTCCCACTTTACAGAGAGAACTGGGCTTAACCTGAGGGAGGTTAAGAAAAGTCACCTGTGAAGCCCATCTAACTTCAAAGTCTATGATATTATCCTTTTCCATTTGAAGATCATTTTCCTTAATAGGGAAGATGGAAGGAAAATAGGAATAGAGTATTTCTGCTTCCATTACACAAAACAACAGTCCTGTGAAATGATCCCTTCTTTTGGTTACTCTTTTTTTCTTCAAAGCTTAAGTTATCTTTATTGTCTCTGCATCTGAAGAGGAATGGAGAGAAAATACTGAATCTATGTTTTTGAGCACCTCCAATATGATAAACACTTTCTACATTTTCCCCTATAAAATAAATATCATTCTTCTGTTATATAAAAGACATTGATACACAACAGAAAGGTTAATCAACTTATATAATGTCACAAGTACTGGTCATTCAAATTATCTTCTTGCAATACTGCTATTATTCCTTGTTTATCAGCTTATTTTTCATTCATTCCAAAATATTTATTGAGTGCCATTGATATGTATTTAGTTCCAGACACTGTTCTCAGTACTTGGCATACACTGGTTGGTAACATAACAAAGTTCTTTGTTCCTGTGAAGCTTAAATTCTAATGGTGATAACCAGATAATAAATAATAAACCTAGACACATATGAATAAGTGGGTTTTCTTTAATCTTATGAATGCATACTTTTGAAAATCAAGCTTACTGGTTCTGGTTCCAGGTAAAACAGAACAAATGCTAACTTTTCTCTTCCATTGAACACAACTACAAAACCTGGACAGAAGGCATGACCCAGCTACTGGAGGTTTCTGAAAATCAGCTATCAACATGTATACTGGGAAGAACACCAGAATTCAAAATAACAACAAAACTTGATGGCTTTAAACAAGGCCCAGAATCTTATGATATTCCAAATACCTAAAATGCAATCTAAAGTTACTCAAAATACCCCAAACCATGAAGACCTCAACGTGTAAGGGAAAAGACAATCAACAGGCCCCAACAATGTGATGATGGCACAGATGTTGAAAGATTTTAGAGCAGCTGTTACAAAAATTCTCAAACAGGCAATCACAAACACTCTTGAAACAAAAGTTAAAATAGAAGTCAGTAAAGGGAAATTTTAGAACTGAATAGCCAAAATAAAACATCCCCACCAAATGGAAGCAGTGACTAGAATGTCCGTGGCAGAAGAAAGAGTCAGTGACTTAAAGATAACAAGAACAGTTGGGCAGTACTTTCTCCTTGGAGCTCTAAGTACCATATCAGATTTAGGTGGGACCATGAATATGAATATATCCTATAAGTTTCTAAGTTCTGATAACCACAACCCTAGCTCCAGGAATAATAGCTATTCTTTTTTTTTTTTTAAAGATTTTATTTATTTATTTATTTGACACAGAGAGAGAGATCACAAGTAGGCAGAAGGGTAGGCAGAGAGAGAGGGGGAAGCAGGCTCCCTGCTGAACAGAGAGCCGGATGTGGGGCCCGATCCCAGGACCCTGAGATCATGACCTGAGCCAAAGGCAGAGGCTTGAAACACTGAGCCACCCAGGGGCCCCAACAATAGCTATTCTTAAAGGTATTAGAAGTAATACCTATACACAATTCTCTTTTTGTTCCTTCAACCCTCCAATTTCCTGTATCATATTCCCTCTGTTGACTGAAACACTCATATCTTTATGGTGGGAATGTAAAATTCTATAACCACCTTGAAAAATGGCTTGGCTGTGTCTTACAAAATTAAACATATACCTATCCTGTGATGTAAAAATTCTACTCCTGGGTATTTACCCAAGAGAAATGAAAACATATGTCCACAAAAGGATCTGAAAAAAAACGTTGACAGCATTTTTATCCATGATAGCCAAATCTAGAAAAAACTCAAATGTTCATCAATAGAAAACAACATACTCTAATATACTTATACAATGGAATATTAGCCTAAAAACAGAACTACTGATAAATGCAACAACAAGGTTGACTCTCAATACATTATGTCGAGAGGATGCCAGACACAAAAGAGTATGTATCACATGACTGCATTTATATGAAGTTCTAAGGCTAAATTAATTTATAGTGCAAGAAATCAGATAATGGTAACCTTTGTGTGTTGGGGTGGGTGGTAGTGGTAGGTAGGAAATTAACTAGGAAGGGGTAGGTAGGAAATTAACTAGGAAGGGGGCATGAGGTCAATCCGCAATGAAAATACTCTATATTTTGTTAGAGGTATGGGTCACACCTATGAAAGCATTTCTCAAAAGTCACTTAATACACTTCTAAAATACATGTTGAAATATCTAGTGAGCTTTGTTTTCATTAGAATCTTATCTTTAGATGACATTCTAGTCTCTGAACATCAAGTAAAGCCAGCCCTTTCTGTTGGCTTTTGAAATATCTTTCCATAAAGTATAGGGCATATATTTTCTAACTTCAAAAAAATTTTTTTATTTATTTAAATTCAATTACCCAATGTATACTACATCAGTGGTTTTTGATACACTGTTCAATGATTCATTTTCAAAATTTTATGTTAAGTTAATATGATCATTATCTCCCAAGGTTCTAGCCACCTTACATCTTCAAACTGTTCTTGGACATAACTTCTCTTGGTGCTTAATTTATATTCAGGATATGTTATACTATAAATATTTCTTCATTTCAATTTATTTCACTTCAGTAAGTATTTACTGACCATATCTGTGTGCAAGGCAAGGTTTTAAACAACGTGAGAAATCCAAAATAGCCTATAGTCCTCTCTTCAAGATGCTGACCACTTAGAGTAAGGTAGAATATAATTTTTAAAAGTATAACAGGGAATCAACAAGATAGAAAACATTCACAATAAATTTGAGAAATGTTAGGTACTTTTAACATCCTTGGTTGAAAGGCATTCTACATTTATAACATGATTTTTTCACTCCCACTCCCAGTCCATTTGATGTGCTACTTTTATGCTTGTAGCAAACATAATTAGCAGACATTGATGATTTCATTCCACCAAATCTCTGTTCCTATTAGTTCTAATAATTTTAGCAAGTGATCTTCAAAGAACATCGACCTTAATGGTTAAGACCGCACATACTGAAGAGATCCCCAGCTTACACAAGACAAGCAGTATGATCTCCCCCACTAAAGTGGCACCAGCTTCTTTCCAAAAGAATAATAGAATCTAATTATCCTGAAAATTATCTAAGCAGAATTCAATATTCATATTCTTCCATGAAAAGGCAGCCAAGAATTACTTCTTTCCTAGGAATGAGCCATCAGTGTTTGTAACAGACTCTTAATAGAACAAGAAGTCACATGTATCCATCTCTCATTGCACGTGTAAAATGAAAATTCTGTAAGTGAACAACTCAGAACCTGCCTGTAGTTTCTGCTACTTTTTCTTTTTTAAAAAAAATCAGTGTCACCAATGTTTAAGCAAGAAAAATATGCAGAGGATGGGGCAAAAGTTGGTGCTATAAAGCTTACATATTTGGAAATGTGGGTTTACAAGACCTTTCTTCCTTCTGAACAAAGGCTTGACATCATTACCGATCACACAGAGCTGTTAGGCTGCCTGCTAGAGAACAATGCAGTGTTTAAGATGCTCTGTCACTGGAATTTTGTAAGGATTTTTTCCTTCCTTCAAAAGGACTCATCTTACTGCCCCTTTGTGACCTAAAGGTTATGTAATTTCCAGCTTCTGTTCAGCACTGACAAGGTGGGTATTGTTTCTAGCCCTAGAGTCCATAAACAAAATCTCTAAAACTCCAACTCAGAAATTAAATAGATTTCTAAAAATGGACCCTATATCACTCAACCAAAGTCTGTCTCTCAAAGTAGGTGGGAATAAGATTCTCTCCTTCCTGCCGTCCCTCCCCCACCCATCACTGCTGATGGATAAGAGATGTCAGCTTGTCAAGTCTTATTGGGTGCTACCTGATGTAAGTCCACACTCAGGCAGTAAAAATCTGTTTGCTGTCAGCTCTTTTAATAACTCCGAGCAAACAGGAGGAAAGCAGATCTATTCAGTAAGATGCTTCCTCTGATACGGTGGGCAAAAAATAGTCCATGACAGAAGCTTGATATGGAGAAGACTTTTAAACAAGACCAATTCTTTCTTTAGAGACACTGGAGAGAAATCATTTCTCTAGGGATCTGGGAATTCTAAGAAATATCAGGTTTCTATGCTTATGGTTTAAGGTCACCTAGACTTGAAGCTCTTCGAAAAGGAGGTCATATCTTCTCCATAAAATGTCCTCACTCCACAGAGTCCTGCTGAGTCCTAAGCATTGTGTGGGTTTTGAACTTTGATGAACAGCATTGATGCTCCCCCTGAATCTCAAGCCTAACAGGAAACTCGGGGAGGGTGCCCAGCCTTCCATCTACCCCAAAACGAGTAAGAAAGGCTAGAAGATCAAATGTTCTGGGAATATATTTTATGACATAAAGCACCTAATTCTCTGGAGAACCAAATTAAGGAGTTTTCTCCAAGAGATTTCAAAACTCTAAGAAATGTTTCTATGCACCAGAGCCACATTATTAAGGTTAAGTCAGGTGTCAGGCTCCTGCAGATAGAGGCCTAATCATTCTGGTAAATATTCTCAGTGAATATTCTCATTCAATGCCTGGAGCATTGCTAGTGTATTGCGGGTCTTACGATGCTGAATTCTAGATGGTGGTGGAGCTTATGAGGATGAAAGTAATGAAGACACTCATGCTCACTACAAAGACTAAGTCCAACAAAATTTTAAATGACCAGAGTGAACTGAGAGTTATTCTGAGAATAATTACTATTTATGTATTCATTCATTCACTTTTCTGAAGCTTCTCAGCTATCATCAGGTAATACTCACTTCTCCTAGAATAATATAGATGTGGCAGAAAGGGAATTCCAAAAAGTCTAGCTAACAGCATTCAAGTGAAACTTACTGCATTATTTCACTGAGAACTATTTTTCTTTCTGGTTAGAATTAACAAAATGACTACCAAAGTTCTTAATACTATCGGACTGTTCAGAAATAGTCGTGCATAGAAGGCTAAAGAATTGTCTTTGTTCCTCATCCTCTAAGACAAGAAACATGCAATCAACACTTAGTAAAGGTTTTGAATGAATGCATGCATGATTCTAAAATGAATGAATATATGAATAAGTGAGCGAATGAATGAATGGCTCCTTGAACTGTATTTCTCTGCTTATTAGAATACTTATAATACAGGTAAAGTCGCATTTTAAGAAGTCTCACGGTTTATGTTCTAAAAGCATGGTCTCAGGGAAAACCGAACACTGATCCTTCAGGAGAGCAATACAAGATTATCTGAGCTTCAGAAGCATATTACAAAAATGACCCCTTGATGACAGAGCAATAACAAACTGGTCACAATGATATCATAAGAGTAAGGTTTTTTTAAGACATTATAATTTTTCATGTCTATTTTAGCCAGAAGATTTGTGGAAGAAGAAGAATTTGATTCCTACACGAGGCGGTGCTGGAAATGCATTTCTCGCAATGTTCACTTACTTCCCCTACAACATCTCTTCCCAAATCATTAACCTGTAGCTGATGTAGCTAACAGCCACAAAATCCTCTCTGTAGGATTTAAAAAAAACAAAAATAACAACTAAACTATCAATGGGCAGCAGGTAACCTAAGCCAAGGCCAGGTTGAAAACTCCCGAGAATATGAATACCTAATTTACCACCGTATCCACAGCAAAACCTAAGATAAAGTTTCGAGTGGAACAACCTCTTAATAAACATCCCTTGACTAAATGAAGACATGGGACTAGAGAGATGCAACAGGCAATAAATACCGCGTAAGTTTAGAGACAAGAGAGCACAGTGTGGGGAGGTGAAGTCAGAGTAGACTGCGTGGAGGACACGGGACTTAAATAATATGGACATGGGGGGGCGGTTATGTGCTATGGTGAGCACTGTGAATTGTTTAAGACTGACGATTCACAGTCCTGTATCCCTGAAGCAAATAACATATATTAATAAAAAAGTTAAAAATTTAAAAATATGATTTCACTCATACGTGGAATTTAAGAAATAAAGGGGGAAAAAGGAGATAAGAAAGAAAGAAAGAAAGAAAGAAAGAAAGAAAGAAAGAAAGAAAGAAAGAAAGAAAGACTCTTAACTATAGAGAACTGATGGTTACCAGATTGGGGGGGGAAGAAGGGTAATATAGGTGATGGGGATTATGAGTACAATTACCTTGACGTGCACTGATATATGGAATTGTTGAATCACTATATTGTACACCTAAAACTAATATAGCACTGTATGTTAGCTACACTGGAATTAAAAAAATAAGAATAAAAATAAAAAAATAAGAATATATTGAAAGAAATGGTCATGCTATGAGTCAATACTAATGTAAATGCCTAATATGAAAACCTCCTCAGCTCTCAGGGTCCATAGCAATCACACAGCGGCATCTTACCCAAGGTTTTTCTAACATCCAATGTCTTACTCTTTCAGAGGGACCACAGCTGAGGCCACACGCTTCACTGTCACCGCGGAGGAAGGCAGATGAAACAGGACATGCTTTGGAAGACAATGAAGTGAGAGGCAACGCCGCAGAAGAGATCAATGCAGAAATCTCAAGGATGAAAGACAAAGGAATGGAAAGAGGGTGAAAAAGGAAAGTAGAAAGAAAGAAATGTTTTCAATGAAAGAAACTCTGTTCTCCCAGTTTCAAGTGAAGGATTAATCCATCCTGTGGGAATGAATGCTGTATAATATTCTTCAAGACAACACAAAATAGAGGCGGGATTTAGAACTGTCGAGCCTCCCTATCATTCTACTCCTGCTCTGTCTACATGCAGTGGTGTTAGTTTTTTCATCTTTGGGCTTTATGACTGAGACAGTCCTTGGCGTACCGTCCTACCCTAACAGGACTGAATACGCAAGGGCTTGGTTCTTTGACCATGAGAATAAGAAACTACAGAAAACTACTAAATTTTGCACATAGAAAAGGAGAGTAAATTCTCCTCGGAAGGGGGAGTGAGGGAAACAGGACTAGCATTTCTTTTTTTTTTTTTTTTAAGATTTTATTTATTTATTTATTAGGGAAGAGAGAGAGTGAGAGAGAGCATGAGAAGGAAGAAGGTCAGAGTGAGAAGCGGACTCCCCATGGAGCCGGGAGCCCGATGTGGGACTCGATCCCGGGACTCCGGGATCATGACCTGAGCTGAAGGCAGTCGCTCAACCAACTGCGCCACCCAGGGGCCCAGGACTAGCATTTCTTATCTAAGAAGTGTATTGTGCATTATATCAGGTTATACAGAATACATATACACACAAAGATAATAGATATGTCTGTATATACACTATATATGCATAATAACTCAAACATCATGGACATCCCTAAAATAAGGAATTAATATCTCTTTTTTACATCTGCTAAATCTGAGGCGTAGACAATCTTATACAAGTTAAATAAGTAGTAGGTAGATCTGGGATTCAGAACGAGGTCTGGCTGACTCCAACATATATTACAGCTCAGAAAGCAGGCAGGGTGTGGCGATTCTGATTTAAAATAAAATTCTGCTTTAAAATAAAAGCAAAGCAGAGAAGATCACTCGAATTAAACCCAGAGAGCCCTGCTTGGGGTGCTGTTGCCATCGCCAGCCCTTGGGCAAGTTATTCTGAGTCAGCCTCAGTTTTTTCATCCGGAAAATGGTAGAAAAACTGCCCAACAACGTAGCACCACAAAATAAATCTGGTATCTTTATAAATGTGCCTGAGACCGTAGCTGGTACAGTAGTGCTCCTGGCACGTTGTCTGAACCCAGCAGGCATTCCATAAATATGTGCTGGAAGATAGTGAAGTGGAAGTGAGAAAACCCACAAGAACCACTCCTTTTTTTCAAAACTATGACAGATGGTCAACTTCTTCTTCAGGATTTCCGATGTCTCCAAAACCACTCTACCTATGCCTTTGCCGTCCTAAATCCAAAGTGAAAAATACAAAAAACACAGGAGGTGAGCTGAATTCACAGAGCCCGGCAGTGAGTGAGGGTCCGAAGTGGAAAACAAACTTGGCCTCTTTCTACAAATCACAATCTCTTGGTCCCTGGAGGTAGCTTCCCCGAAGGCCACAGTTTCCCCTCAGAGCAAAAACCAGGTTGGCAAATCCCAGCCGGAGCACAGGGGCAGACACTGAGGCACAGTTCCTAACCAGGAAGGATACTCTTTGGGGCCCTTCCTTCCCAAGTGTTCTGTCACATCCTTCCTCTTCTCTCTCCTCCATGACCTGCTTTGTCTCTTGACTCTACAGTGATGATTTCATGCTTCTCCTTATGGAAGGAAGTCTTGGTTCTCGTGGGCAACCATTTTCTCTTTATGCTTGACAGAGTCCCCCTACATCTACCACACACACACACACACACACACACACTCTTCTGTCCCCCTCCAGTGGGGATTCCGCTGTGGCTGTTCCCGTGTACTTCTCTGTAGAAGAGTTGGGGGTAGGGGGGAGACCTCAGTTCCCAGAACAACACCTCTGTCACTTGCAGGCCATAGAGGCTGCTCTTCTTCCTCTTTTGCACTCTTAAGGTAAGGAAACAAAGCCTCTCAGACTGATCATTCAAGAAACTCAAAGAAGAGGTTTATTTATTTTTTAATTTGTCAGAGACA
>CM052807.1:41512663-41541361 GCA_028533885.1 Nasua narica | reverse complement strand
GTCAGTCATGCTGAACGGCCCGCGCCCCCCAAAATCTGCATCAGCCACATCTGGTCCCGGAGAACTCTTTCCAGGAGAGGACCGCCTATGTACTCCTAACAGCTCCGCTGGGAGGAAACAGGAGAAAGGCTCCGACCGTTGTACATTTGAGATGTGTGAGGTCTTATACAGACGCCTCATAAGAGCCACAGAACCCTCTCTGCTCTCAAGATGCTCACAGGAGGCTGACCTTGGCAGGCTACAGTCCAGCCTTCACTCAGGCTTCCAGCCCATGTGTGGTAACCATAAATGACAGTGCTCGAGCTTTCTGGCAACTCGCCTCCGTCCTTACCTCCACCCAGCCAGCCCTTATTCTCTGGTGGGAAGAGAGAGCAGATGGAGACAGGACTCCCACTCAATCCCTAAATAACGCCAGCTTCAAGTTCCATTAACTGTGAATTTGCACCCTTGTCTGGGTAAGAAGCAAGGGAGCAAGGACCACGGGGCTACGGCCAGACCAGGGCAAAGGTTAAGGGGACAGGCCCGGCTGCCAGCCAGCCCTGCTGAGGACATGGTCGAGCAGGGCGCACGCTCTCTGAAGAGCACCACTCCGGCCACTGGGACACCTGGCCACTACGCCCACCCCCCACCCCCGGCTCTAACAGGTCAGTAACTGCCCTGAGACTCTGATCCCGTGTTTGTAAAAGCACTCATCCTCCCGCTATCGATTCTGTGAGAATACTTATATTAAAAGGATTGGATTGGACCCTTAGCCAAGGACTCTTGATTTTGATTTTCAGGGACGGGGTGGAGGGGGGGCGGGGGGCGGCAGGGGGGTTCCTTTAAGTTTGGTTAATGCACAGTAGAGTAAGGGGCTGAAACCAGACGCCTAAGGCGGAGCCAGGCCAGACTCTGACGTTGCTGGGGGGCCCTGTACCTCAAGTCTCTTAAAAACAAAATGGAACAGTGATTCCTGTCTTCATTCGTGCTTTTATCTACCAAATATTTATCAAGTGCCATCAGGCACTGTGCTGGGAACACAGAGGCTAAAAAAAAAAAAAAAAAAATCCTGCTCTCATGAAGTCTGAATTCAACTGAGAGGAGTAAGACAACAAAAATACTTAAGAATAAAATGTACACGGTAGGTTAGCTAAGGGCTACCGAGAGAAATGAAGCAAGAGGTGGGGGTAGTGAGCTCTCAGGAGGGGGCATCCAAGTTGTCCTGCTAACAGAGCGATCAAGAATGTCTCCCAGAGCCTTGTGCACGGGTCAGGATTTTTGCAAGGATCATCTTTGGTGATTGCGCGACACCCAGTGTGCCGTATGCCGTCAGAGAGACGAACCGACGCTGGACTTCCCAACCTCTGCAGGCTGGCTGCTTCTCAGCATAAAAGTCTACGATTCTCTCCTTAACCCTCACCATTGCCACTGACCTGTGTCCCTCCTGAGGCAGAATCTGCTATTCCCCACTGACAACCACCGCCGTACTTTGCTCTCGCTTCCGTCCTCTTCGAGACCATCCTGTTCCTTCCCACGGACAACGGACCCCCTGTGGCTTCGCTCCCAGCACAGGTGCGCATCGTCCCCCACCCCAAACTTGTCCCCCAGGGGATGGAAGTCTTTTCCCGTTCACTCCTTCTTTACCTCTGCCTTTCTTCCAACTGTAAATAGTTGTCTGTTTCTTTTTTAAGAAGGAGGAAGAAGAAGTAGAAGAGCAGGGAGGAAGAGGAGGAAGAAGAAAACAGAAGAGAAGGAACAGGAAAGAAACACCGACGATGTCACGGGTGCATTTTAAATTTTACAAGTCGGCCACAGAATTAGGCAGTGATTGTGGAAAGAATCACGGAGTGGCCTCAGTGCTAAACATTCGCGAATGATCTTCCCAGGTTTGGATTTAAGCGAAGGAAGCTAAGATCACTTACTGAAATGACTATACATCCGATAGGAGAATGTAGAAGATGAGAAGAAAACAGAAGGGACCGAATAACCCTCAACTGAGTCATTTTTCCATGGACAGTGAAAGCACTGAACAGATCTTTTAGGATGGTTATTAAATTCCTGAGTTATTTGCTCCTCCAACTTGTATCTCCTACACCATTGAGCAGATAACATCTCTCTCTCTACACACAGGTGTGTCCTGCTGTACTAGGAATTTCCTATGAAAATGGAGCTTTCCTTAGATTCCAGGGGATTTCTTTAATCAGGTGAAGGACCACTATGCCCAACAGCCCAGGGATAACACTGCTTTCACGGAACTTTTTGGCCGATCATTGGCAGATTATATTAAGTGAACCTTTAACCCATATTTGCCTTTCCAGAAATCTGCCTATGCATGGCCCTCTGTGAACATTTAATAATGAAAAGATGGGTAATGACCAAGCAGCTCTTGCCCGTGAGGTCTAAAAATGAATGGACTCAAATCCTCATTTAGTTCTTAACCTCACAGCACTTTTCAGGCCAAGAGAGTCAAGTGGGCATCCCATGGGAACCATCCAGCTACTACAATGGGTCTGAGGCCACAGACCCTCTAACCTCAAGGTTAGAGGAGGATGAAGTTCATCACAGTTCTTCTAGAAGAGCCTAACGGAGCACCTTCCTTCACACCAGCTGTCCTTGCCTCTCAAACACGGGGCCAGGAGGAGGATTCTGCCCTTTTAGATGGTAACTTTTATGAGGAAGGAAGCTACAAAACAAATGTTAAGTAGGAACACTGGAGGACGCCAGGGGTAAATAATTCGGCAAGAATCATGAGAGGATTGCGCTGTTGAGATCCAGAGATCTCAAATAGCGTCTGCTTTTTAATTCATCTTTTTTCTTATTTAGCAACAACTCATTCTTTTTTTTTTTTAAGATTTTATTTATTTGACAGAGAGAGAGATCACAAGTAGGCAGAAAGGCAGGCAGAGAGAGAGAGGGGGAAGTAGGCTCCCTGCTAAGCAGAGAGCCCGATGCGGGGCTTTATCCCAGGACACTGAGATCATGACCTGAGCTGAAGGCAGAGGGTTTAGCCCACTGAGCCACCCTGAAGAGCATCTGCTTTTTTCCAAAAGTTGGGAGCACTAGGTGGGTGCTCAGGAACCTGGAGGTCAACGGCCTGTGCACCATCACCTGAGCGACCGAAACAGACTAGCAGAGTACTGGAGCACACGTAGAAAAGGAAAATAACCATTAGCTACTTCCCCGGGGAAGTGATAAAGGAAAAATATAGACATGTGCCTACTAATAGCTAACAGTTCTTCTCTAGCTCAGGGAAATAAAGACAGGTTTAGATGATTGGCCTAATCGCTTTCTGAACACTTTCAGATCAGTCTGGTATCAAAACATTAAGACTGCTCAGGAACTAAGAAGATCCTTCACTTAGAGAACACATGACAGAAGACATTATTCAACTCTTTCAATCAAATAAAGTTCCCAGTTGGAATACAACTCTATCTCAGCACGTCTTGGGCAACAGTAGGGGGCACTGGACTACATTTACTAATAAGGCATAAATGAATGCTACAAAGTTCCAACAGAAAATTAATCCTTATTAGTGTACAAAATAGAGTTGTCATTTAACAAAAACAAATTGGAAGCCCTGTTAAATCTGAATTGCAGATAAACAAGTTATCTTTTAGTATCAGTACGTCCCCATGCAATATTTGGGACAGACTTATGCTAAGAGAATTAGCTATTGTTGGTCTAAAATTCCAATTTATCTGGGTTTCTGTATTTTTCTTGAAACTTTGCCAGCCTTGTCCAGCAACCTAGAGCCTATCTGGAGATAGTCACCAAAACTATATCTGGCCGGCCAAGCTTCAAGGAGCCAGGAAGTTATCAGTAGGGAATTTGGACTGATACCTGATAAATGTTTTTTTTTTTTTTAAAGATTTTATTTATTTATTTATTAGGAAAGAGAGAGAGAGAGAGCAGGTCAGAGTGAGAAGCGGACTCCCCATGGAGTTGGGAGCCCCATGTGGGACTCGATCCTGGGACTGCGGGATCATGACCTGAGCCGAAGGCAGTCGCTCAACCAACTGCGCCACCCAGGGGCCCCTGATAAATGTTTATTTCAAGGATCCTCTCTGAGAATGCCTATGTCATTAAAAAACAAACAAACAAACAATCTTCCTTTGGTAACTAACAAGTGAATCACTTCAACGAGTGAATCACTTCAAATGTGTGTCTCTCTTTGCGATTCAGCGATAACATGGAGTCACCAATCCCCGTCCCCTAAGTCTAGACTTAGGAACTTCCTTACCAAGAAAGAAAGGCACAGTTTGGTCAGGTAGAAATGGGAGCTTTACCTTCGTCTTACAAAGCTTCCGGAGAGGACAGGGCCAGCTAACGTTTCTGGCTTTTCAGAAGAGAAGAGGAGAAACCACTTTCCGGACTCTCTATTTCTGGTGTCACCCTGGGCTGGGTCAGTCCCAGAGACCTCAGGAGGAGGCTTTTTTTTTTTCCCCAAATTTGTTTATTTTAATTTTTCAGTGTTACAAGATTGATTGTTCATGCACCACACCCAGTGCTCCATGCAGTACGTGCCCCTCTCGATACCTACCACTTTTTACCACTGCTGTTGCAGAGACAAGAGCAGCAAGCCAAAGAAAAAGTCATCCTCATAAAACAACCAACCATTTGCAACAATTTTATTTGCAAAGATCTCCTGCTGTGGCTAAATGGTGTGGCTGCTTGGTTTGTTATTTAAAAGAGTGACCCTAGTGAGGCCAGAGCTCCTGAAAGGGGGCGGTGAGGGGGAAGAGGCTGGTCTCTGACCAGGATAAGTAAGAGGAGCTGGGACAGTGTGTGCCTAATTGAATTCCACTGATGATTCCGAGTGCTGTGCCACATGGTAATAGCTCAGACTTGGAGGCTAGCTCCTTACAGTCCTCCTTGGTCAACTCCAATCCTTTTTGGGCCTTGATAGAAAAGGATATTAAGATATCCTCAAGAGAGGCTAGAGATTAGATTCAAGAGCCCTGAGGAGCTGCGCTTGAGAGGAGGGAAGAAGGAGATGGGGGTGCATAAGGGATAAGGTGTGGAGACAGCAGAGAAGGCCAAGAGAATAAGTCTCAGGGCGGTTAGACACGTTATCCGCCCCCCCCCCCAAAATAATATCAGGGAACTGGGGCAGAAGAGTAAGTTCACAGAGGAAAGCCCTTCGTGGAAAAGTGTTTTGATGAATCTGAAGACACTTCTTAGGCAGTCTATGTGGGAAATCAAGGTGGACTCTAGGCTCTATCCTGGTACTCAAGGAATTTATGAATCATCTGGACTGGGTAATCCCTGCTCTTTTTAGGACTGCTACGCCGGCAAAGATGGCGGTGGGAATTTGTAGCCATCCTGACGACAACGTTGAGGAGGGCTCCCTTTCTGAGTGACCACAAGACAGGGTCACAAAAGTTAGGACCAACTGTGATTTTAAAGGTAGCGTGGTCAGAGACCAGGCTTCAGAGAGAACACTTGCATTCTAATGGAAAATAAGCCAAATGGCAAATGAGAGTATCTACAGGTGACGGTTTACCTGGACAAAGTTTTAGGATAAAAGCAGGCATTCCTGGACCAAAACTGATAGACTTGAAGTTAACACTCATTTCATTTCCTCGCATCATCTGGCAGACATTTTGGTCTAGAGAGTATTTGGTAGAGTAATCGGCATCGGATTTTAATTTAACACTAAAGACCATGGGAGAAAACCTGAATGTGCAGAATCAAATAAACTAAGTTTTTGAAGGAAATCTACACTATCTTGCGAAGAGGAGCAGAAGAAGGAAGCCCCTCCAGGGCAGGTAAATGCACTGAGCAGCTCTGCATCTTGGAGGAGGTCATTCATTCACTTTAAGTGTCTTTCTTCCTTTTGTTACACGGGGCATGGGGGAGGCATGGAAATAAGTAGGACAGAAAGGTCATTGCTTTCCCAGAACTTACAGGGATAAGCCATAACACAGCACAGAATTACAACGGTCTCAAGAGCGACCTTACTGGGAAAGGATAAGATGTGGCAAAATCACATAATAGGCTCCCATTACTACAGGGTCTGGGAAAGCTTCCCCAGTGGAAGTGAGGCTGGGACCGAAGTCTGAGGAATGGAAAGGAGGCAGGTGAAGGAACATCAGCATTTACCTACTGGCGGGAAGGGGTTCCTGGGGAATATATTCAAGGCAGAGAAAAGAGCTAGAAGCGAGAAAGAACACGGTATTTTCAAAGAACTAAAGCAGGTTCAGTTTTGTAAGAATACGGTGTTGAGGGAGAGTGTGGCAGGACACAGTTTTGGAAAGACGGGTGGGCCTATGCAGTGGAAGACTCTATAAGCCACGTCAAGGAGATGGGACTTCATTACGGGAGCAATGAAAAGCCACTGAAAGGCATTAAGCAGGAGATCATTTTAGATCACTCTGACTGCAATGTAGATTGGAAGGAAGCAGGACAGGGAGCCAGAAGATATTTACGAGGCCCTGCAGCAATGCAGGTAAGAAGAGCCAACCAGGGACATGGTGCAGGGACAGAGCCAGTGGGCGCACTCCAGAGGGAATCCGTGGGAAATGACAGCAGGAGACCCTCTGCGAGGAAACAGTGGGGGGAGGGGCGGTGAAAGCAAGGACACCTGGCAATTTTTACGTGAGGCCAGTGGGTAGTAGGGTGTACCCTTTATAGGTAGTAAAGATCTGTCTGGAAGAGGGTGGGGAATGGGAGAGAAAGCAGTTCAGCTTCGGATATGGTGTATTCTAAGGCCCTGTGGCATCCAGAGGATCTCCTCATGGTTGGTGATACAGACTGGAGCTCAAGGGAGAGGTTTCAGCCAGAGGTCAATTTGGCGGTACTTACCGACGTCAGTTGTAGCCCCAGCAATGGAGGACAAAAAAGGGGTTCTAGGACAAAACCCTGAGAAACGCCAATATATAAGAGAGGTCTAAAGGAAGAAGAGCATGCCAAGGACTTTGAGACAGAATGACTAGAGAGGGAGGAAGAAAAGAGAGAAAGCAGTGATAATTGGCATGGCAAAAAGCAGCGTTCAAGGTGGGATAGTATTAAGATTGGATCACAGAGAGAGCTAAATTAGAAGGAGCTTTGGGGGTGCATGGGTGGCATCTGACTCTTGATTTCAGCACAAGTCATGATCTCAGGGTCCTGGGATGGAGTCCCACATCAGGCTCTGCGCTCGGCAGGGAGCCCGCTGGAGGATTCTCCCTCTCCCTCTGCCCCTCCCCCAATCACACTCACACGTTCTCTCTAAAATAAATGAACCTTTAAAAAAAAAAAGGAAGCTTTAGTTGCAACTCTGAATTAAGAGCTTAGCTGAGAGGCTTTAGTCCAACTCCCTCCCAGAGGTTAAACAAGTCTAAGTAGATACACCTTCAACCTCCACTAATTGTATTTCAACCTCCCCAGAATATGCTTTGACATTTTATTTAAGTTAGATGGTACCAGAGTAATGTGCTTTCTGCAGAGTTTTCTATTTGTCAGATATAATTCAGAAAGAATTTAAAATGGAGGCCCAAAACACAGAGTCAAAGAAAGGTTACTGGACAGCATATATGCATAGCTACATTTCCATTTATGTAAAATTATAGATTTATATGCATATAGATACACACGCATCGGGAAAAAGCTAGAAAGATGTTCTCTAATTATTTCCACATGACTATCTCTGGCTCGCTGACTTTAAGGCCATTTTTTTCTTCTGTTTCTTCTTTGCAGTCTTCTGCACTGTCCGAATTTTTACAGCGTTCGTGTGCTGTGGTTTTCTACAAATCACAGAACCACAGAAGCCTCGTACAGAATCTTCTGCCCTACACAGTTAAATGACGCCCGCAAGAGGATACACGGGAGTCATGGCTGGATTATGGGGTGAGGTCAGGGGAGAAGAACTCTACCCATGTCTCCTTCCTACCGAGAAATCAGACTAAGAGCAACTATAGAAGCTGCTTCTACGGCAACACTCTCACGCTTAAAAAACAGAGGGAAGCAAAGGAGACAAAAACCAAGGGAAGGACCCTCTTCGTGTGCCTCCAGATCCATGGAACCAATTGTCCATTCCCTCCCAGTACAGCCGCAGTCCTAAGTAAAGGGACCGGTAGGTCCTCTCTTATGTCAATGCCCATTGTGTCCTTCATGGCGGTCAAGTATGTGAGACTGAGCCTCTTCCTTGGAGACTGACGGTTTACACCCACAAACCTTATTCTCTTGGATCATAAAGTGGAAACAACTCTTAAACCCCTGCCTAACAAAATGTTGCTCTGAGGGTTAAATGAGGTCAAACCTGCAAAACCCTTGAGTAACACCTAGTGTGTAGTAAGTGATCGGTAAGCGGGAGCCGTTGAGTATTTCTTAGAATGGGAACCCAGCACAGTAAGCTTTAGACCCGAAACACTCCCGCCACCACCACCAGCTGCCATCCTAGTGGCTGGCTTCGCCCTCTGCCATCTCGAACCGCTCTTCCCAGCGCTTCTGAACCCCACCCCCAGTCCTGAAGGCCTGCCCCTGACCTCTGCCATCGGGGAGCCCTGGGTCCCACACTCACCTATTCAGCATGTTGGACTGGTAGATTCTCTTCTCGTGGGTATTGTAACAACTGCTCTTGGGCTCGGGGATGAAGCTGTGTTCAGACAGCATGTCGGAAGCAGCGGTGGTGATTATGGCGATTCCATCCCTCACTCTGGCAGGGAGTCCATAGTCCCATTCATCGTAGGACACAGAGATGAGCCCGGTGGGGAACTCCGAGGGCACTGTGTCCGTGTCCCCTGCCACCAGACTAGGCACAATCCATGTGTAGCCGTAGCCAGTCAGCCCTACGGAGTTAGCGACTTCAAAGATGTAGGTGGCTTCTTCCTTAGTGCAATAAAGAAGAATGATGGGGCTTTGAAGCTTCTTGAGCTGGTTCTGGATCTTGGAATCTCCGTCATCCAGGGACATGTCCAGCAGGAGGACTTCCTCTAACTCCCAGCCCACGAAGCTGTTCTCGATGGTGCTGCGAATCTTGTTTACAAAGTCCTGGTAGCCAGGGAAGTAGGTGGTGACGATAGAAAAGATGTACCAGTCATACTCTTCCATGATGTTGAGCATTACAGAAGCTTGCTGTTCAATTGATGGGCCAAACTGGAAGAACATGGAGGATTCATCCTAGAATAGTAAAAAGGTAAAAAAAAAAAAAAAAAAAAAAAGTGGTAAGGGAGAGTTTGAATCAATTGGATACAAAGGTTTGTGTTCATTATTTACTTTTTCACATGCCTTTTTAATTGGGATGTCTGAATTGCAAACATTTCAAATACCTTTCTTCCTAAAACTACCTCCTGGACTCTAGGGGGAGAATCAACATAGGTCTCTGTTCGCACTGTCTGAAATCCTTGGAGCACAGGGGGGCTTCCTACAATCAAATATGTTAATATTTCTATTGCAAAACACGTAAAGAGTCCTATTAAGGGGGATAAAGACTCTAAGTGGCCTCACGTCAGTTTGGGTCAGGTTTCACTGTCAAATGAGGTCTGGGGATACACACGCTTTTCATCTTTTGAACTTATCAACAGCTGTGGATGTATCACTCCGAGTGAATAAATGGGAGGGCCGTCCATCTACCCTCAAACCTACAGACAGACGTGGTGTAAGCACACTGGTCTAGCAGGTGAGGGGTCCTCTGGTGTGGATATCAGGGAGAAGCACATGGGAGTGTAAGATTTGGTCAGTATATTTTCTATAAAGAGATAACTGCTGAATTAATAGCACACTGAGTTTTTCGCCTTCTACTGTGATGAGGGAATATGCAAGTCAGAGGAAACTGTGTATCTAAGCTACAAGTTAGAAGGACTTGGATTCAAGCTCATGTATGATTAGAGTCGAGAGCCACGCATAGAAGAATATTCTTCCTCTCACCTGTCTAATGCCACGGGTCCCAGTCTGACCTGTGTATTATGTACATAACCTTCTGTCAATTCTGAGAATCTGTATGGTTTCTCCCTTCTTTTGAGGGAGAAGCCATTTTAAATTTCTCCCATTTTAAGCTGTATTTCACCTGCTGTTCTGAGATGTCAAGCTCTATATTTTATCTCTGCCTTCCAGCTAAAAGAATCTGAAACCACAGATGAAGACCCTCTCGGCCTCATCCTGCTTTCTCAATCCATTTTCCCCTGACTTCCTCCTGGGTAATGGCATCTCTTTTCTTGTCAGTGCCCCTATCTTTTATCCGATGGTTCATCCCCATTTTATAACAATCCAGGAGATTGTTATAAAAGGGGCAGTTCTTTCTGACCCCCCAGACTACAGCTTCAAAGTACAGTCACAAGAGACCAGGTTTTTAAACAAAATTATACAGTGATTTCTTCGTTCAGAAACATATTCTTGTACAGCTGAGAAATTGCTCAGTATCTGGGGGGCACCTGCTATTGAAAAAAACACAGGTTGGTTAATATCCAGCTGGTATCCGGACACCCTGATTCAGCAAGGAAAGCGGCCAGCCCTGTGGCTCTGCCGAGCTAGGACTCCTTCATGTGGCTTGAGCTTTTCACATTTCCCACAGGCAATCCAGAAGGAAACAAGAGATGCTTAGTCATTTGAGGGCAATTCTTTCTGCTAGAGGTAAAATGGTGCTTATCATAGCTCCCTTCTCCAGCTTAAACACACGGTCACGGAGGAGCCTCATAGGACCGGCGAATTCAGAGAAGTAGAGCAGGTAGGGCAGGAAGAATGGTGGGAGGAGTGGGAATCCATTCAGAATAAAATAAGGACTCCGTGTGTACTTATTGCAGACTGCGGCCAGCCCCTGCCCCCTGATCCACCGGCCCCACCTGCCCCTGGCCTCCTACTACAACACAAGTACTATTCTTCACATCGTGCTGGCTTTATCCTTATAAAGGATATTAGGATTGTAGGATTATAGCAGGATTCCGGGACAACAAAGTTTAATTATTCCAAGACTGGTCAGGGGTCTACGGAGAACCACCCACCCAGAAAGGCTTTAGAGAAAAAGCTATTTATTTTCCTGTTACTTCCAAACAATAGTGCATTTGAGGATTCCCAAAATTCCCTTTCTCCACTTGGGTTTTCGCAAAACCTAGTGGATATAACAAAGTGACAAAAGCTTCCAAATATACCTCAAAATGTACAGGCTAAAGGGTAAAAGGAATCCCCATTGTAAACAAAGGAATTCAACCCATTCTACAATAAGGGAACACATCTTACCACAAGGAGGTTCTTGAATACCCACAACTCTCCATCTCCTGGGAGACCACAGCTGGTTCGAATACACAGGGAGAGATAATTCATGAGGGTCCATAGTAAATGAGCCCACGCTAATGAAAATAAATCTAAAAAACCAATCTAGTATATACCAGCCCTACCCTCTTCTCTCTCACAATTATAAATGAGCTAAAGAAACCACCAGCTACTGTGTGAAGAAATCCAATAATATAAGGTGAAAGTAAGAAGAGAGAAAAACTAGTGTGGGGCCAACTCAGCCCCCACACCCTCCTCTTACCCAATTCCATCGTCCTCCAAAAATCATCCTTTCTGACTCCTCTCTCCCACCGATGCCCCCTCCAACTTTTTATCTCATCAGTCCTTTATTAAATAAAGGATACCTTACACGCCCATTTTATCTGTGGCATCAGGAAGAGGTTAATGAAGCCAAACAGAAACCAAAGACAGAGTTACAGCTTGGGCAAATGTTCTGCGGTATAATGAGTGGTCCAGTGTTATTAATTTAGTTGACACATCAATCTGGTATACAGCAGTCGGGAACGGGACAGCTCTTTTTCAACAAAGCTTTGGGCTAACTATAAGTCGCAGGCAGTGACAGGCTCTGCAAATTCTGACCGAAGCCACAAATCAAAGAGCAATCTTCATGTGTGCACGGAGTGGAAAGGACTGGTGGTCACGCACCCGTCTTTGCGGGCACCCAGCCTCCATCACGATCACCACAAGAAGCGTCATCTCCCAGGATGAAGGACAGGGATGTAATTCAGTTGGCAGCTCACTATGCTTCCCCAACTTAAGTTTTTATCTCCTAATGAAGATTCCCAGTCACCTTTATTGCATGCATGTGCTTCTTCACCTTGCCTTTTGAGCATCTGTAAAGCACTCGTGTAGAAAGGGCCACCGGGACGGAGATAATGAACACAGGGAAGACACAACTGCACAGTAGACCCCATCAGTCTACAACCATTACGTTGAACCCTCATCCCTTTGACGTTCGTGGTATTTATTTGCTAAGAAGAAACAAAAACGAGTCCTTTTTCATTCTGTTATCGGTCTCCAAAACAGAGTTAGCAGCATGTGAGATTCCTCTTCTCCATCCCCCGGATCTCCTACAGACCCACTTCCAAAATAAAGGATTAACCACTGCAGCTGCTGCTAACGCCCCTGGCGATATATTGTAGCTATCCGGCCACTTCGGGAATAGTATCCGCTGGAGAGAACCACTTTGCCCAGAGTCACGCCCCCTTTCCAGGATAAATTGCCCTGAGTGACTGCCGGTTAGGGAGTATAAAGAACCTCCTCCCCTTGCCCAGACCCTAGACATCTGTGAAGGATCAGTTCATTCTCAGAACTTCCCAAGGGCTGGCTGGAGCCTCCGTTAAAACAGCACCACATCTTTACCTCTCTCTCCGCCCGCTCCTGCCCCATCTCTTTTCACGGGGATGATCTCAAGCGCACTCCCTAATAAGTCTCCGGTGTGCTCACCTTAGTCTCCGGGCCCGCTTCCCAGGGAACCCAACCTGAGACTACTCAGTTCCCTTTTTCAAAACAGAAAAGAGGTGGCCTTAAAAGAAAACACAACATCCATTTTAAAACACAGAAAATGACCTCTATGTTAGAAAGACAAGTCTCTGCCCATTAGTTCCAGAGGAGAAAACTGGGACTAATGAGTAGAAATATTAAACGTCATTATTGGTTTCAATAGAAGAAACAGGTGTGCAAAAATTATAGCTATTTAGAATGGAATGAAACTCCTAAAGCAGTGAGCTCTCTGTTGCTATAAGCATTCAAACAGGCGCTGGATTATTATTTGATAAAGAGATTCTCCCTAGCACTCTGCCTGGAAAACGTCACGCTTACCTTGAAGGTCTAGTTCAAGCATCAGATTTTCACATGTATCCTCTTTCTAAACTTCCCCCAGGTAAGTTAGTTCTCTTGGCCCTGTACTTTCACAATAGTTTGTATGTGCCTCTGTCCTAGTATTTATCACAGAGGAAGCATATAGGCCTCCCTCCTCCCAGTAAAAAACATGTTTCTCAAGGGCAGGGGCTGTGCCTTATTCATCTCTGGATCCCTAGGTGGCATATGAAAAAAAAAGTGGTTTTGTATTAATATTTAAAAAGAAGTTTCCTTTATTGGGTGGGAGATTACCGAAATAACCGATGGTCTCATCTGCTTCCAAATTTCTGTGCTGATGACACATACTGACCTCACAGAAATCAGCCATGCCTGAATAGTTACACATATAAAAACCATGCTTTTATAAAATGCGAGGGGCTCCTCCGGGGAGCCAGGCAGACAGGCAGAAAATACTAGTAACACAGAAAATACTAGAAAATACTCTTACTCCGCCACCACAAATTTCTTGAAAACATCATCTATACTCACTTCCTCCAATTCCTCTTCTCCCATGCTCTATTCCACTAACTCTTTCCAACCAGACTTTTAACTTCGCTAAAACTCCCCTTGTCAAAGGCAGAGGTGATATTGCCAACTCCAATGTCCACCTGCAGTCACCGACAGGGTCACTGAGGTACCCTCCAGACTGAGAAGATGCTTTAGTGCCAAAAAACAAAGCAAGCCGTTCCATACCATTTACCCAGAGTTTTGATCAGAGTAATTTACCGAGAGGAATGGGCATATGGGCGAGCCCCAGCGCTCCACAGATCTTCTCCATCCCTCTCCAGACCTCAATCCCCAGCTTTTGTGGAGTGAGGAGCATGGTGCACATCTGAAGGAGTGCTCTCATCTGTGCACCAGAGGATCTCTACCAATTATCTCGAGTGGTACCACCTGGGCACCAGAGGGGGCCACAAGGCGTGGGGCCAAAGATGGAGTCAGTGTTGCCAGCACGCCTGCACTCACCCTTACCTGTGAGGAGCATTTGACATGGCTGATCACTTGGCTCCTAGCTAGGCTTTCTTTCCTTAGTTTCCAGGGCTTCACCGTCTCTTGACCTTCCTCCTAGCTTACTGGCTGCTATTCCTCTGTCTCCTTTGGTGGTTCCTCCTCTTCCTCCTGACCTTTTAAAGCCGAGTCCCCCAGGGTTAATCCTTGGGCCTCAGGTTGTTTCTATCAACACGCACCTCCTCAGAGATCGCATCTAATCCCCTGACTGAAACCCTATTTATATGCCAGTCCCTCTTACACTTCTTTCTCCAAAACTTCAAACATGTATCAGACTACCTATTTTGGATGACCACTTGGATATCTTAGAAACACGGCCAACTTTCCAAGATTGGACTCAGCTTTTCCCATTTCTGTTAAAGGCAAGTCAATCCCTCCAGTCCCAACTCCCCTCCTTCTCTGGAACCCTATATCTAATCAACCAACCTTGATTGCTGACCTTCAAAATGTATCTAGAACACCACCACCTACGTTCACCAGTCAGAGCCGCCATCATCCTTCAGCCAGTCACTGTAAGAACCTGCTAACTGGTCTCTCAGCCTTTGCCCTCCGGCCTCCTACAAACCGTGCTCAACAAAGGAGCAGGACGATCCTTTTAAAACTTAAATCATAAGATGGTATTCTCGGACCCAAACCCTCAATGGCTTCCCAATCCACTAAAAAGAAAAAGCTAACACCTTTGATTTGGACTGCCACTGCCCCACGGGTCCCAACCTCCCAACCGCTCTCCCTCTGCCCAGGCACTCTGACCTCTCTCGAACACACACGCTCCTGCTCCAGACCTCTATTCTAGCTATTTCCTCTGCCTGGAACCCTCTTCTTCCAGCTCTCCAGGTATCCACACGCACCGGTTTCAAGTCTTTGCTAAAACCTCAACTTCTCAACAAAGCCCAATCCTGGCCCTAGAAGGGAATACCAACACCTGCTTGACCCCCTTATCCCGCTCCGTTTTTTTCTTGTTGCTTAGCATTTATCAACACATGACAGACTACATGAGGAGGAGTTTGACATGTTTATTATGAATTTACTGCCTCTTCCCAACTAGAGTGTAAACACCAGGAGGGCAAGAATCACTGTTTGTTCGTTGCCGCAATTCAGTACCTGAAACGGGGCCACAGTAGATATTTGTTGGGTTTAAAAATGCAGTATCCGATGTTTCAACCAGATAATCCTCAGATCTAGTTTATCTTTGTTGGCTTTCCCATTGAGATTATGTTTTTCTAGTATCACAAAGTCTTTCACATTATTAAAATCTGAGCACTTCATAACATCATAGGGATTAGGATCCTGCTAGAACATTAACAGAGAATCAGACCAAATAAATCTGATTTCCTTCAAGTTCCACCTCCTAGTATATGAGTGAAGGAAATCTTGTTCCCCTTCTAAATTCAGTTCTTTAGGAGGACCTGTGTTTGATAAAAGGCCAGAACTGCTAGACTATCTGAAAACTTTCTCCACTACCACCAGATTTAGGAAACAAATATGGAAGATTGTCCATCTGCCCCAAGATGGAGTGAGAGGTCAAGGTTGCCCACCTGTCATCTACTCCTGGCTATTTCTTCCTTCTTTCTTCCATACCAAGCAGAGGACGCAGAATGTGGAGGATAAAATCTCTTCTCTCCCAAAATAAAGGAAGGCTTTTCTCTCCTCACCTCACTCTAAGAAACCCCCTCCTTTGGAGACTAGAACTTCTGATTCCACACTATCGGTTCTTTAGGTGACTAAGGCTGCAGGTGTTAGCTACTGCGGGTGGCTTTGAGTAGCGTCAGAGTTTTGTGAGCAATGCCTTGCAAGATAGGGAAAATGCCTGATGTTCTCCAGCCTTGCCATTACTCAGAAATATCATGACTGAAACACATGACGGAAGCTCACTGGTGGAGAATCAGGATCTTTCCTGCCTGCTAAATGCCAGATCCATTCTTTTTTAAACCTTTGCACACAAAGGAGAACACTCTGGGTTTTCAAAAGCCCAGGATAAAAAATTCAAGCAGATCAGTCTAGTTTAAAAGCCATTCTGGATAACTAAACAACTCTTGCAGAAGCCAGCATTCTTTTTCTTATTTGCTCTTCCAGAAGATAATTTGGCTTTCTCCTTGAATTTTGCCCTATTTTGCTCACTGACTGAGTCTCCTTCTTGGATGTGCTTCAATTGCTAAGTGTAAGTCACAGTTGAGAAGCAAACTAAAGGTATTCACTTTGAGAATGCCTACAAGGTTCTTCCTCTTCCAGAACTCAGAGACAAAATAATAGCAAGAAAAAAGCTTATTATAAGACAGACAGAGGGGGCAATAAGAGGGAAAGAATAAAAAGGCAGAGTTCTTCTCACTAGCATATCCAAATGAATTACAGAATTAAGTAAGGGAGCAAAGGGCTTGGCTAGTACTTAGAGAACTTCTAGAATGTGTTTGTGCTCCCCCTGTAAGGTATCAGGACTGCCAAAAATCTTAACAAGCCTATTTCATTTCATCTTAAATTAAAATTCCTGTCTATGGCCTACTCCATTATGCACATCAAAACAACTCTCAGATAGATTGGCTTGTATTTTTATTAAGAGTTTTTTTTCCTATAAAAGAGCAAGCTGACAAGTTCAGCAACAATCAAGTTCGGTGGTTAAATAAAAGTACTTTTAAATAAATGCAAGGGAAGAAGGTGGGGGGAAAGGAACAATTTGAAAAGAAAATGAAATGGAGAGAGAAAAAATAGTGGAAATATTAAACTAGCAGTATTCGTTAGGCAGTAGAATTATCAGTATCAGACTATATTTATTTAGGCAAATTTATAAAATTAAGTGTGGGGGCACCTGGCTGGCTCAGTTAGTAGCACGTGTGACTCTTGATCTCAGCGTTGTGAGTTCAAGCCCCGGACTGAGTGTGGAGCCTACTTTAAAAAAAAAAAAAAAAAAAAGCGTTCAACACTAATATCGATCTGGGCATCAAACAGGATAAAAAGAAAGGCAACATAAAACTAAACAATATAACCAAAAGGGAAAACAAAAAAAGTATTAGGCATGAAATACTACCTCCCAAACGGCCTATGCCTTCGAAGTCTTTCTTCTCGACATGACCCAAGGGGGTAGAGTTTATAGAACTATGGTTATTAATGAAAGGACAGGGTTAAACGCAAGCTAGTGATGGTATTTGACATACTAGCAGCATTTTTCAGAATAAAGATGTTGACATTTGTCTTAAATAAATTAACATTCCCATCTCTTCATACATATTTGATCAGAACATCACATTCACATACCAATGGGAGTACAGAAGAGGGAAGGTGCTCACGGGAGGGGAAGGATAGAAAAGGCTCTTGTATTTGATGAAGTGATGAGTGTTAGCACCTTCTTTGTTGCTGAAAATAACAAAAGCACTCCTTCTAGACATAGTGATTATGTCCATACACATGGGTCTCTTAAGAGATCTCTAGAAAACGGGAAGTTCTCGTGCTTCTGTCCCTTCTCCATACAGAAAGACAAAGCCTCCCTGAATTTAGAATTTGGACCAGTCACGCTCATTTGGCACAGGTTAACAAGCCAGTGTCTCCAATGGGAGAAAGAAGTTTTCTGAGGTTTTTTTTTGCACTAAACATCCAGTGATCGGTATTCCTAAGTCCCTGGATTGGAAAACTGATCACTGCTTCCTCACATCAGCAAAGCACGGCTGTTCACAATCAACGCGGCTTTGAATTTATTCACATCTCCCAAACCAATTTGGTCCTCCATCTAAAAGAGGCAACGCATTTCGAAGGGCTCCAGAAATGAAAATAAAATTGCATACAGGCATTTTAAAAATATATATACATATCTTCAACAGCTCGTCAGCACCTGCCTATCTTGGCCTCTCTTAATTGTAGGACTTAGAACTTGAACCACCAGGCATGCCTTCCAACCTTTAAACTGGGTCCAGCCAAGGACTCTCCTCACCCACAATATCTTCTAGAGCCGACGGGGCTCCTCTAAGCCCAGAATTTGGGGCACCTGATGTGAGCTTGGCTGAGTACAGGCTGTCCACCCAGAAGCCTTCCTTCCTAACAGCCTCAACATGGGTCCAATCCAAAGGACTAAGTGTCTTTCTCGTGGTCTTGAGTTCTATTCCATCACTTTTGGATGAGGCTGCCTACTCAGAACTTCCAACTCTTCTACACAGTCCCTGACAAACTGCCAACATCCCTGATACTGGCCCCCGTTCCCTATTTCTGCAGATTGCCAGCTGAGGTCTGACACCCCTTTCTCGACTTTAACAGTGAGATGATTAGCACATGAGTAGCGCCAACAGTTTGCTGCTTTGTATGTTATTATATCAAATCCCTGCGTAGCCACGCCAATCTGAATCGTACCAGGTTTCTCAGAGCTTGCTGGCCCCCATGCTGTGGCAGGCTAAACCCCCTGGCAGGGTTTGGTCCAGGCTTCCCAGCTTTCTGACCTTCCCTAGACTTACCGTTCGGATTCCAGTATGCATGGCCTCAGTAGAGGGAAACTCATGCCCAGTATTTGACTGGCTGCATCCAAGTTGACTTGAGGTTTTCTGCATTTTACATTGAAAATTGCTCTCCTTTCTCAGAATTATTCAACTCTTACTTTTGCTATGCCTCATTTGCGCCTACTGGTTATTAGCACTAAAAAATGGATCCTTAAGAGTTCAGAGTTCCTGATTGCTTACTCTTCATTTTCTTGTCCTCATGCTCTGGATTGCATGGGGATATAAGTCTCACTGAGAGTACGACCCAGTCTATCAGAACCAATACCCAAACTATACCTCAACTGCTACAGAGAAAACCATACCCAAACTATTCTTTCTAACTACACAATCTCATCCATGAAAGCAAACTATGCATTTTTTTTTTACCCACACAAGAAGGACTACTTGGTTTAGAAGGTAGAATACAGCAGATCTAGCTTCTAACTCACTCAAGGGTCACTCCCTCTGGCCCAGACTGTGTCCTCTGAATCAGTGGTACCGACGCTGCCAACACTTCCAGAAACCACCTTATCACTGCTACAGTCAACACCGCAGTCCCATCTAAGGATCTTTCCTTCTTTGCCTCCTTTTCCCACAGTCCTATAGTTCAATCGATAAAGACCCCGTCGGAATGTCCCAAGTGGCCTTAGCCCAATCAGGGTTTCCATTCTTCTCTCTCAGGTCTTGAGGAGGTGAAATGCTGTCAATACCTCTCAGCTTGACTCTGGAAGATTGGCCAAGTGAGGACAAGCGGTAGCCTTCATACAAGAGAGAGATCAAAGCTGGGGAGATCCTTCCGGCAAATAAGAACTTGGCAAGTAAACAAATGGCCTACTTTTTCCTTTTTATTTTGAAGTTTGTTTGTTTTTAAACCACATTTAGTGGTCTTCGACATTTCTATAGTGCATAGCATTTCACCTGAATACCTTTCCTCTGATGGGAGCATGCAAGCAGGAGGGAAAAAATGCCGACTGGCATTTCAAAACAGAAAGAAACTCAGAGCTCTCTGGAGAAGAGTCATTGTTACAATCAGATGTAGCATTTATTAATCTCTAATCTGTATCCTTCACAGTCGGCCTTCTGCCTATGGATGAATCATCCCAGACAAGTATGACTCTTACATACACAGTCTCATTATCTTTAGAACTGGCAGTAGAGAAATTCACCTGAAGCTATCAGGTTCATGTTAGCTGGCTGTTGAATCCTGATTCATGCTAACAAAACAAAATGGGGGCATCCTTATGGCTCAGCAACGACACTTTGATGTTAATTCAGTATGGCTAAAAGGTGCCAGTATGTTAATCTTTTATAAGCACAGAGTATTTAACTCTCTGTCAAATAACGCCAGCCTGAGCTCTCAAAGAACAGATATTAACCGGAGTGACTTGAGAAGACACTTATCCAGCTTAAAAAGGTCTGCGATTAAACCGTTTTCAGAGAATGTGAGGTAGAACTAGACTATTTTCCAAGTCTTCAAAGAAAATTCCACAGTTTTCCTCCCTTCCTTAGGCCAGTGGTAATCTTGACTTTCAGAAATTCTCCCCTATGTCTATCTTGATTCCATCATGCTGCAGATAAAGCCCTGTGGCTCTCATGCTTTTCTTGATGAAAGGCGTGTAACAGGCCTTCAAAATTTTTATGGAACTAAACCAAACTGATTTCAAGATAGATGATGGCTTGCTTCAGGAAGGATACGGGAAATGGGAAAATGGGAAGATATTCCCATTACAATATTTACTGAGATGCTTATAGTGTACTAGATGTCATACATCTATTATGTCAATTAATTCTCACATCCCTGTGAAGTAAGCCCTATGACCCCCCATTTCACCAAGAGAAAAAGTGAGCTTTGGAGACATTAAGTAACTCACTCGAGGTTACTGTTGGTTTAAGAATCTGGCTAGGTCTGACTTCAGAATGCACACATCCAACCACTGCCCCATACATCAAGCTTCCTTTAATTATCCCTGTAGCTCCATCTGACCCATCTACACCTCCTATTTTGTGAACCACAGAATGAATGATCACAGCCATCTAATTAAATTCTACCTCCTCCCCAGTAATACAGCTATTTTCATGAGTTCCTTACGCTTCACTCCTATGCATCCATCCTCTAGCACCTGGGTCCTGCTAACGAGTGACAGACCTGGTGCATGTTATTACCCTGCGGTATTCTACCGGATATCATGCAACCTGTTCTTTATGATCTTATTGTTTGCTAATCAATCAAACATTTATTAAATACCATCAGGTGCTATGGGAGGTAGAGATGAAGTGTAAGTCATCATCCTCATCGTTAGGGTACACCGATTGGAAGATAAGATCAAAATATATCAAGTAATTGGGGCGCCTGGGTGGCTCAGTGCGTTAAGCCTCTGCCTTTAGCTCAGGTCATGATCTCAGGGTCCTGGGATCGAGTCCTGCATCGGGCTCTCTGCTCAGCGGGGAGCCTGCTTCCCCCTCTCTCTCTGCCTGCCTCTCTGCCTACTTGCGATCTCTCTCTGTCAAATAAATAAATCTTTTTTAAAAAAATCAAGTAATTGATGGCCTTCCTAAGTTAACTGATAACATGAGTTTTAGAATATGTCATACGAATGGACAGTTATATTTCCTAAGCTTCTTTGTACTCATCTCTCTCCTTGCCAATCTTCCCACTAGCTCTGTGCAGTCAGCAAATTAAACACCCATGGATTTCAATCCAAATACGACTGTGGATAGAAATATAAGTAACACTGGCCTTGAACTCAGCCTTAGATTTGTCCTCGGGTGGATGACAAGCATCTGATGTCCACTACCTCAGGTGCAATGTAGGGGTTGATGGACATACCATACAGCATCATACCCACGGCACTCTACAGTCTAAATGAATTATATAAAAATCAATCTGCTTGATCTCTCCAGCCTTTCATTTTCATCTCAGAAGATTGGATTAGTATGACAGGACTTGTCCTTTATGAAGTCAGGCTATCCAGTTTAAAAACTTTCTTCTCTCTAAATAACTGCAAATTGATTTTGTTAAGATTTCTGTTCAGTGTTCCTTCAGAAAAGCTAGGGGAATGATAATTCCTAGTCTTTCCCTTCTCTCAGTGCATTTGTTTTCTTGACCCTTTGGCTCTTTAATAGCTTTCAGTAATTGGGCACACTGGTCAAGAAGTCAATCATTTTAGCGTTCCTTACATCGAGATGACCTAGGATTGCAAATTTAAATCCAAGCAACTCACAAAAGTAGCCTGATACCAGATTTTCTCGAGTTCAGTTTGTTAGTCCCTATGCCCTATTCACTGAAAAAATACACAGATGACTACTAAATGCTATCAGTTCTCAAAAATGCCTCCATGTCTAATAAGAAAACATGATATTCTTTTTTTTTCCTTACTTTCTTACTGACAAAGCAAGTGTATAGTCTAAGATCTTTTATCCTTGGCCTCATGAAATTGAATGCCTCTATTGTACCAATGGCATCCCTGAATAATCACATAGTAATAACATAGTTTCTCAGTGTTTTTCCAAAAAAAAAAAAAAAAAAGGACACAACCTGAACCAGAGGTGCTTCCAGGTATAAATGGTGTGGGACACAATGTCCTCAGGAGTTCAGTCAGTGCAGAAGGGTAAACTCATCTCATCTTAATTCTCTCAACTTTTTTTTTTTTAAAGATTTTATTTATTTATTTGACAGAGAGAGAGAGAGGAGATCACAAGGAGGCAGAGAGACAGGCGGGTAGGGAAGCAGGCTCCCTTCTGAGCAGAGAGCCCGATGCGGGGCTCAATCCCAGGACCCTGAGATTGAGCCAAAGGCAGAGGCTTTAACCCACTGAGCCACCCAGGCGCCCCAATTCTCTCAACTTCTTAATCCTGACAGTAACTTCCAGGTTCCCCTCTCTTTTCCTTCACATAAAGGCAAAGATCTCTTGCATTGGTCACAGCAGAACATTTCAGATACCTAAGTGGCTTTATTTATTAACTATATTCTAGAAGAGGGTTTTCATGTTGCTCCGTGAGTCACTTCTAGAGGCACAATCAGTGAAGCCTCCCTCTTTGATATGTCAAGGAGTATATCAATCACGCCTAATTTTTCTTTCAGATTAACCTTCCTTGCCCACAGGCTTGGCTTCTCTTTGCACAGCACAAGTACTACTCACCAGACGTGGAGGCCTGGCCAAAGCAGCCTGTCCTTAAGCAGTCTGGGCCTGGTCTGAAAAGAAGAGCCCCAACTCATCAGGCTCTAGGTCTCTCCCAGGAATCAGGGCCAAAACCCAGAAAAGAATGGGCAGGTCTTTTATCTATGACACGAACTAGATGAGGGCTGGTGACAAAGCAAGGTCATGAGCACTGTGAAACAATGAGAACACGGAAGCTATGTGATGGCAGAGGAGGCCTGAAGTAGAAGTCTTCAGATCCATGTGAGAATCGGAAAGACTTTAAATACAGACCATGATGTCCTCGATTGAGACCCAGCAGGTAGTCAGCCTGGAGTGGTCTTAGTCCCTCATAGCTTTCCAGCCCTTGCCAGGAACAGCTCATGATAAACTACCCGGTATTTTGTTTTGGGTTTTGTTTGGGTTTTGTTTGGTTTGTTTGTGCGGTTTTTTCTTTTTTCTGAAATGACTTGGTTGGTCTTTGCTCCTGCCAATCAAAAGAACCTAACTAAAAGTAAAAAGGCTACCATGAGTTACTATGTTCTCGCTTTATATCCTTCTTGCTTGAAATTTATTCTACAGTTTTCCACTTTCATGGGGAAAATATCTTCCTCGATGACCTTCACCTTGGTGAGAATCAATGCCGAGCCTAAGACTGCTGGAGCAGAAAGGGTGGCTGGACAGAGTCCCCTCGAGTAATCCAAGGTCATTCACATAAGACCCTGCCCCCAAGGCCCTACCAATTGGTGTTTGTTCAGTACGTAACACACGGCTAACATAGAACTTGGCACAGCAAGTCGGTACAACTCACTTGGAGATAAAGTCAAATGATTTACTTGATGGTTTAGAGTATCCTTGGAGAGAAAGACTATTTGCTTTAGCAAGCTATGTAAGATGCTTACCAAAATTATATCCCTTTCACACACATTGAAAGGGTTAAGAAGTTGTTTGCAAATGTACCCCCAAAATAAAGAAAAAAGGCTGGCGGATGATGTCAGGTGCCACAGATTATAGGCAGACTGTACACGTACACTGGAAAGAAAGAGCAAAGCCCCCTAACACAGTGATGAGACAGCTGGCTCCAAGGCCACCAGGGCCCACACACAGCTCTTCTGGGCTTTCGGGAAGGCTGTTGCTGCAGCATGAGGCCAACTCATAACAGTTCAGAAAAGGAGCTCTTTATTTTGACCTTATCTTCTATTTTGTTTGGAGTTCTGCTAATCTGCACATGGCTCCTGCTTTCTACAATATTTTTTTTAAATTTTATTTATTTATTTGACACAGAGAGACCACAAGTAGGCAGAGAGGCAGGCAGAGAGAGAAGGGGGAAGCAGGCTCCCTGATGAGCAGAGAGCCTGACGCGGGGCTCGATCCCAGGACCCTGAGCCGAAGGCAGAGGTTTTAACCCACTGAGCCACCCAGGCGCCCCTCCTGCTTTCTACAATATTAACCACATCTCATTCCCCACAGTTGCAAGAAATGAAATTTCCCCCACCTTGCCCTTTTTTCTCCAGTACCATTTTCAATACACCCTGAACAAAACTAAATTCATCCCAATCTTCGACTTTTTCTTCACTGTACTTATAGCTGCTCTGCACTCTGTTCAAATCAGTTCATCTCCCACTTCCTTTTGAGTTTAGGATGGAAGGCCTGGCTTAGCCATCAAACTTAGAGTTCTGTCTTTTAAAGTCCCAGACATCTCATATGGACCTATCTGTCCATGATCACTTCAAAAGGACTGTCTGTTCATTGACTCTGACCAAATTTGGCTCATTATGAGGGTATCAGTAAATAATAAGGTAAAATATTAAGTCTACCCTCTGTATAATGGTGATCGAGTATTGTTAGAAAGACTCAATTATTTAAATCGAATCTCAAATATTTAAATTGAAATATTTAATAGGTTTCACTGAAATTCGTTGTGTAGAAGGAGGTTACATTGTTTTTTAGCACTGAGATTAAAGATGAAATAAACTAATTGAGCCCTTAGGATTAGCATTTCAACACAAAGCTCACAACCAGAGCTTTCTGCATTGCTCCCAAGTTTTCGGGCACATCCCTGAAAGGGCAAGAGTATACACTGACAGCATTCTCCTGTCTTTCTTTCCTTTATCCAGCCACTGGATAGTATGTTTGTTTAGTATGTAATACATGGCTAACATAGAATGTGACACAGCAAGTTGGTACAATTCACTTGGAGGGAAAGTCAAATCATCTACTTGATGGTTTAGAGTCTACTTGGAGATTAAAAACTCTTGGCTTTAGCAAGCTATGTAATAGATGCAAACAAAAACATATCCCTTTCTCAGGCATGAACTTGGACGATTTTAAAAAGAAGACTTACTGGGGCACCTGGGTGGCTCAGTCAGTTAAACGTCCACCTTTGGCTCAGGTCATGATCCTGGGGTCCTGAGATCGAGTTCTCACATTGGGTTTCCTGCTCAGTGGGGATTCTGCTTCTTCCCCGTTCCCCACCCCTCTCCCTGCTTGTGTTCTCTCTCTCTCTCAAATACATACATAAAATCTTCTAAAAAATAAATAAATAAAAACATTTACTAAGAAACTAAGGTTAAAAAAAAAACAGAAGAAGCATAACTTGGCTATGGAAAAAGAACTGGATTTGGAATAAAAAAAATCCATATTCAAATGTGGATACTTTTTAGGTGTGTGATCTTAGACAGTTATTTCAATTAGCAATAATCATGCCTCGGATAAACCTCATTGGCTATGATACTGCCACTGTGCAAAGCTTAGAGAGTTATTTCATTTACCCAACCATTATTTCCTCCTAGAACATAAAAGCGCTAATTCTTAATTTATTAAGGAGGATCAAATGAGACAACATACAGGAAGCTGCCTAGCACAGTGCCTGACACACAGTCAATTTTCAGACACATGAAGCATAATTCTACTCCCCACATATGATGGCCAAAAATATCAGCGAGGAAAAGTTTTATTTTATGCGTATTTACAACCTGATTGACAAATTCATCATCATTTTTAGGGTCCTCATGGTCTAAGCATCCATTCTATTTGATTAAATACAGCTTCTGAGTTTGACTGGACCTTCAGTACAACCCAGAAACGCATGGGCTAAGTTGTCGCTTTCCAAATATGTGAGGACATTCTACGCCCAGAATACTTGAACTAAGAGTAAGAGGAGATAGGCAGAAATAATAAGTTTAAATTCTAAATATCCAGATCCCTTAAGACAGTACATTTCTATCACAGGCAACATAGCAGCCTTGCGACAGATTTGTTTTTTCTTTTACAAATCAAATCATTTCTAAATATCTTCACAGGGCTACAAAAATAATCACACTCACCAACACTATTCCTCCTCATCAAAACCACCCCCAGCTCTGTACCTAATGTATTCTCATTTAGCAAAATCTCAACCTCTATTCTTATCAATCCTCAATGGTAAAATAAATGATATGAGGTCCATTCTCTGGAAGGGCCCAGTGATGTCATTGATTATAGTTGTGAGGAAATCTCATGATAGACCAGAATAGTAGGAACCCTTGAACAGCTGGAGTCCAATGGGGATGTTGGGTTGACATTGGATGGTTAGAACTGCATAAGTGGCCAGTGTTCCCGTATACCCATTCTCCGGCACAAACTTCATAAATTCCTTCCCATCTAAGCCATATGGAAACCACAAGGCTCACTGAAAGAGACAAAATTTTCTCTATTCAGAGGCCTGTTTTTCCCAAATTCAATTGTTACATGATCTGAAATAGCTAATTTTCTCAGTTGGAAGTTCGTGTATGCATACATCTGCACGGTGTGTACACATGCAAAGAAGGCAGAAGGGAGTCAACACAGAAAGATCTATACACAAAGAATATACATCTGTTAAATACATGAGGCAGGTCATGGTGAGACAGAACGTAACATTAGTAAAAGTTGTTGGCTACTTCTTCATCAAGGCGGACACAGAGAATCGCTTTGGAAAAGAAGCCTGCATCATCCCAGAAGCACCCAAAGACCAACAAACACATCCTCTCCTTGGGGAGAAGTAAAAGACTTTTAGAGCATAGCAGAAGTATCGTTTTTGGTATGGACAACACTGACCTTTAAAGAGGTGGGGGAAGTAATGAGTCAAAGATCCTATTGGGAGAAAAGAGACTGATACCTTCCAACTGCTTTGAAATTACTGGAAACTCTTCTGTACATTGATATAGTCCAGAATGAGACCACGGACAGAAAAGGAAAATGAGGGAATTCTCCATGAGATAATGGGGCATCTGCAATATGAACCCAGCTCTACATAAAGAATTGGAAGTTCACAAAGGAGGACCAGTTTCAATATAGTATAGGGCTGATTCTGGAAGTCCTTCCAGACATAAACATCCCAGAAAAGTGGACCTATCTTGGGATCAGTGAAGGAGAAAATGAATACACTTGAAATATTGCAGGCAAAAGACAAACTAGGAGGAAAAAAAAAAAAAAAGGTCAAGGTCTACCAGTAGATTGCTCTACTGCAGTTCTCTTTCCTTCTGAGGTCTAGAATCAGGGTGAACCATGGCCTTTGTAAACTCTTAATGTTCTTGAGAAATCTGGCATGGATATTAGGGAGATCTTCAAAGGGTGAAACTGCTTTTTCTGTTAATTTAGGAGAGAGTTTTAACAGCAAATCAAAAACCAAAAGATGTGACTGTTCTTTCCACCCAAGTTGATGACTGGTACAAATGAGTACCAGACCAGCTACACACATTAGATAAAGACAGAACCACTTTGGGCCCAATTTAGTTAATTTTGCAAGTGAGTTTTTCTCAAAAAGTGAAAAAACAGAAGTGTAATGAGATGAAGGTAAACATGCCGGTGGGTTAATTATGGCTCATTAGCTCAATGCGGTTTCAAGCCAACTTGATCAGAGAACACTCATTCCTGGGATAGAAACTAGGAGTAATTCGGATGGGAATGATGAAATTGTTGAATCTAGAACAGACATTTAGTCTGATCTTACAGGCCTTAATTGGGGGACAAGGGCTTAGCATAAGGGATTAATACCCACTGGGTTATTAATCTTGCAAGGTCAAATGTACACAGCAAGAGTACATATAATTTAGAAATCATAAATTTATACAATGGTGCCAATAATGCAATGTTTTGCTAAAGTCTTTTTATCAAGAGCTCTAGTTGGGGAATGTGTTTTATGAATAGTCTAACCTTATATACTTCCTTCTAAAGACCTAACATGCACTTAATTATTCCTGAAAAAACACTACTTGGAAGACCCTTTCCTAAGCACTAAGGAGAGTGCAAGATGCATGGGAAGCTATCCTTTATGGAAAAGAGTTTGCAGTTCTGACACTTGGAACATGCAAACAACAGTAATGCAAAGTGTGATGTCATTATCACGAAGTGAATGAAAGTAAGTGTCACGGGGGTCAGAAAATAAAAGGCTCACACATAAGCAGGAAGCAGGAACATTTTCATGGAGGACAGGTAAGATGACGATGGTGGTGGTGGTGATTATTCCCAGTTATTCGCAGGGTAAGAAGCCAATTCTTATAGTGGGAACAGTTTAAACGTAAATGAGGAGTTGGCTCTGAGACAATAAAGGTTCTGTTAGGTTGTTCCTCCAGCAGATATTTATCAAGGACCTCATAAACACCAGACACTAGATTAGAGTCTGAAGACAGAGATAGAAGCTTCTAGAGGAGCTCTATAGGAGCAAAAAGTATACGATAAAATAATGTAATAGGTAAGCACGCGGCTGCATGATAGTCTCAGGGTTAAGAGCAGGAGCTCTGTGGCAAATTATCTAGGTTGGAACAGAACTCTACCATCTACAGGCTGGTTATTGCCTTACATGGGCTATTTAGCCTCTCTTGCAGTGGCTTCCTTACCTGCAAAATGGGTCAGCAATGCACCTGACCCACAGGGCAAACCAGATGATACCGTGAAGTACTTGGTGTAGCGGTGGACACAGTAAATGCTTAGTAAACAGTACTGTGAGGGATAGATTTGCTTCTGCTTCTCTGTCTGCTTATCTGATGTCACAAAGACAGTCTCGTAGAATAAGGTCAAGAATCAGTCAGGGATATTAA